>WNGS01001344.1:54517-65630 GCA_020271785.1 Procambarus virginalis | reverse complement strand
TATAGGAGGTTGTAGTCTTCTTTGTTTTATAGAATTTCATTAGGTCTACGTTTTGATTAAGAGTTCTGCTTTTTTCTCCTTTACGGATTATTTCTTTCGTTATTCGTTCTTCTTTTTTATATTCACTGTGGCCTGGTTGAATTGTAAAATAATTTTATTGGGGGTGTTGTGGTTTCTGTTCTTGGTTCAGGATTGTACCATCGGTCTAGATGTCGTCTTATAATAGCGTTTATTTCTGTGTTGTTATATCCATTGTTCATACCATTACCTATATCCAAGTAATCATGCGAATATGTCAATATTTCAAAATTATTACATAGTATATAAAAATATAGAGATGCAAGGAATAATAACGAGCATCTGAATCGATCCAGCAACGGTAGCCCCACACACTTACCTTGGTCATCTTTCTAAGATTAATTTTAAATAATTAATTAAAAATGGATCAAGAACCGAAAGGTGTACCACGCTTCATTTTAGGTGTAAACTGAGAGTTTAAGTTAGTCTTGGACAATGTACAGGACTAAAGGATATTTGCGGGTTGGTCACTATGCTATCGTGATGAACTTAACATAATGCATGTCAACTTCATTCGGTGATTGGCATTAAGCCAATCAAACATGTGGTATCAAACATGTATTAGTAATTCAGTATGATATATACCTGGCCAGTGCAGAGCATGATAATATACCAAGCCGGAGAAAGAGCATGATAACATATCAAGCCAGAGCAGGAGTACGATATGATACCAAGCCAGTGCATGAGCATAATATATAATATACCAATCTGTGATAGAGCATGATAATATATCAAACCGGTGCAGGAGCATGAAAATATAACAAGACAGTGCAGAATCATGATAATATATCAAGCCGGTGCAGGATCATGATAATATATCAAACTTGTGGAGGAGCATGATAATACATCAATCCAGTGTCGGAGCATGTTGATATACCAAGCCGGTGCAGAGCATGATAATATTCCAAGCCAGTGCAGAGAATGATAATATACAAGCAATGCCGGAGCATAATAATATATCAAGCCAGGCAGAAGCTTGATAATATATCAAGCCGTGAAAGAGCATGATAATATATGAAGCCAGTGCAGGAGCACTGTAACGGTACCCAAGCCTTAACTTTCACTATTCCTGGTTAATGCTTGCCGTTAAATAACGATTCCGTTGTTCATCTGAATTATTTCTTACTGTATTCTTCAGTCCAACGCTTGGTAACCTTGGTGGTTGAACACCAAGGCGCCACAAAACAAGGACACTGTACAAGGACAAGGACAGTTACAAGCAAACTCAATAGAGACTTTACAAATGCTGCCATCACCAATCCTGAGAGTTACTGTAATTGACTGCGAGAAAGTTGACAAGTTGACTGCGAGAAAGGACCAGTCAATCGCAACATAAATTAAAGAATGTGGGTCCCCATTTATTTGAGTGTGATGAATTTATTTTGAAGTGTGGTTTAACTCATTTACCAAGGGAGAATATATTGAATCGATAAGATTGCTTACAGGAACACATGGAATTATTTCACATAATACAGGATATTGAAATCAACAGTAAATATATATAAATGGGGAAACACTGACTTACCCTTAACTGCGCGGCCTCCAAATATGACACCACCCCCCGTACGCAAGAAATAAATTCTCACGAAAAAAATCTTTTTTGTTCTGAAAGTGTCAAAAATCCCTCCCTGTATATGGGGTATAGCAACAGAATGTCGAAATTGTACTTACTTTGGCTGCTATGGGGTCCGTAAGGTGGCTCATGACGTCATCAATCCCCGTGCGCCCGTGCCGTAAGCTCCCGGGGCCGGTGGGGCGCCCAGAGGGGGATGCGCATGCTGCCGCGAATATATATTTGCACATTTTTTGCGCACAGTTCCAAATACAATTTATTAGATTTTACGTACGGAACCGATGTATGGTGAACACGTACACTATATTATGGCAGTAGAACATCCGTACCGTCCGTAGACACTATGTTACGTGCATCACAAAAAAAGTACACTTATCCTGCACTTTTTTCCAATTTATCACGCTGATATATTTATATTTACATTATATATATACACTGTACAGTATCACACACTATATACACACACACACACTATGCTCATACTCAGTACTCAGCGAGCGTGTGATATGCTGCAAAACAGCCAATGGGGCAGAGTGGCACCTTGCACTCCATGCACCAGGTGCTGATGCATCTTCGCTTTTGTGCTCTGTGTGTAGTGTTCCTGCGTACTATGCACGCACGTTTACCCTTCTCCCGTGATGCTGTGCCTGGCATATACACCAGCATGTGTACCCCAAAGATCGCATTACCCCGCAGTCTGTCTAGAGCTGCAAGTGGCATTGTTGCTTGCACCCCGCGCGGTAATACGGAGCCCTCCCTGCCATACTTTACCAGCAGCTGTGACACAACGCTGGCACTGGAGGTACGTATAGACGGTTTCCTACCGAACTTCACTAGGTACATATTGAAACAGTTGAGCACTGCGACATCCATGAGGTAGAAGAAGAACTTTTTCGTCCACTTCACAGACCTGCGCACGCACTCCACACCACCAAGCATCATGTCACATTTATCGACGAGGCGCATGTTCATGTCATACTCTATGACACAGTCCGGCTTGAACATGGGGTTGGGTGTCTAAAAATGGACTTGCCACTGTCCAACATGGCACCGGTGTGAATCGTCGTCAGCATATTCACCTCGCGTCTGTCCTTCCACCGCACTGACAGCATATTGTCACACTTGCGCAGCTGGCACTCACCCACGCCTATACCTATACCGAACATTGGCATTTTCTTCCTGAGGACCTTCACAGTGCCACATATGCCGGTGTTGTGGGCAAAGAAGCACCTCAAGGTATCCTCAAGGTAAGGAGGTATCTGGTCAACAGGGGGCTGGTGTAATAGTTGTCGGTGAACAGTATATGCTCCTTGTTCAGCAACGGTTCCATCAGGGTTTTTACGATACTGCCAGAGAGCCCGTGTTCATCTTGAGCTGGTATGTCGACGTCTGTACCAGAATATATTATCATGTCCAAGACGATACCAGTCTCACAGTCACATAGCACAAAAAACTTCAGTCCAGAACGGTGCCGCTTGGAAGGGATGTACTGCTTGAATGCCAGTCTGCCCTTGAACAGTACAAGCGACTCGATAACCACATTCTGTCCAGGTACAAAATAATCCCTGAACTTCCCTCGCAGGTCGCTGAATACCTTGCGTACCTTTCACAGTCTGTCGTGTCTGTCCTCATTTGCATTGTTCTCGAAATGCAGGCACCTGAGAATCTACAGGAACCTATCCCACGACATATACCGGTTGAAGATGGGCGATGGAACAAGGCTGTCTTTGTTCCAATAGTCCTGGACGACAGCTTTCTCGGAGTGTTTCATCATCGTGCATAGTGCCAGAAACACGTACATCTCGTCGATTGTCGTATCCTTCCATCGCGTGAGGCGTGAGGCAGGTAATATGCCGCCATCAATGAGGGTGTGGGCGTATGTGTTTGTCTCGGTCACAAGATGAGTAATGAAGACATTGTCAAAATATGCCTGGAAATATTTCATGTCCGCCATATCATCACCGGTATACGGGAATAAAGCTGTAACACCAACGTTGGTATCATTGCTGTTACCTAGCAGTAAAATAGATACCTGGGTGTTAGTCAGCTGTCACGGGCTGCTTCCTGGTGGAGGCCTGGTCGAGGACCGGGCCGCGGGGACACTAAAAAGCCCCGAAATCATCTCAAGATAACCTCAAGATAGATCATCAAACGATGGTATTTGAGGGACAAATTTGGCGCAATCCTCCCACCCAATTACGAAAACCTTCAAGTCCAGAGATCCCATCACAATGGTTGTACTCTTCAAATCACTTGTGTTGTCCCGTCTTGAGTACTGCTCAGTACTCACTTCCCCCTTCAGAGCAGGAGAGATTGCTGAAATTGAGGAATACAGAGAACATATACGGCACGCATAGACGAGATAAAGCACCTAAATTATTGGGATCGTCTCAAAGCTCTCCAAATGTACTCACTAGAAAGGAGACGAGAGAGATACCAAATAATATACACATGGAAAATACTGGAGGGACAGGTCCCAAATCTGCACAGTAAAATAACAACGTACTGGAGTGAACGACATGGAAGAAAATGCAGAATAGAACCAGTGAAGAGCAGAGGTGCCATGGGCACAATCAGAGAACACTGTATGAACATCAGAGGTCCACGGTTGTTCAACGTCCTACCAGCGAGCATCAGAAATATTACAGGAACAACCGTGGACATCTTCAAGAGGAAACTAGATTGTTTCCTTCAAGGAGTGCCGGACCAACCGGGCTGTGGTGGGTACGTGGGCCTGCGGGCCACTCCAAGCAACAGCCTGGTGGACCAAACTCTCACAAGTCAAGTCTGGCTTCGGGCCGGGCTTGGGGAGTAGAAGAACTCCCAGAACCCCATCAACCGGGTATCAACCAGGTATCAAGTACACCAGTGGGTTTGGTGTTGGCGCCAACACCACGGCCAACACCACCGCGAGCACCAAAACCACGGCTACGTCGTCTGCTGCTGCTGCTGCTGGAGCTGTGTAAAGGCATGCTTGGCGCAGAGGCGGATTTTCGTACCGTAGGCCAACCACAAACACCTGATGTTGAGGGTCTACTGTCGTCATGCTGGGAGACAAGCTGCCGCCTGTCTCGACGTGTTGCTATGGCAGCAAAAACCCCGCCTGGTACCACCCCTGCTGCCAGTACTCAGGTCGTCCACACTACTCGTATCGGAGCCAATGTCACTGAAGCCCGAGAAAGATTCGTCACATGGACTGTCACTGAATAATAAACCAGCGTCTGTGGACATACATGATGGTGGTGATAATAGCAGTGTTGACCCAGGGCGGCAAGACAGGCCGGGCAAGAAGCGTGTACCGTACACGCTCGCAACATCATCCACTTTTGTCTCTCCCTCACTTGTATTAGACCTCTGTGTCAGATCTTTCTCTTTATCATAGGCCAGGTCATCATCCATAGCACCGTCGTCGTACAAAATATCGCGAATCTCCTCCTCAGAGAGTTGTTTTCCATGTCCGCGGGTCACCGTGGAGCGGGAGCTCGTTGATGATGCATCAGACATGGTTGCTGCTTGGGAACTGGGGCTCCCCCACGGCCGCGGGGCATGCTGGGATTTTTTTTCAAGATGGCGGACGATCACTGGAGCGCCCAGCCATCCATTCCATACTCGCGTCACCGCGCACCACTTTTAAATATTACTTGAAAAATACAAATACCGGAGGCGCGTAGCACACCCCAAGCATGGGCCTGCAAGCGCGTTGCACAGTTAAAGGGCAAAACACCATTAATTCCATGCAATTTATTAAACACAAACATATAAATGAACACTAACTGAAAATATTCCTACTCTAAGGCAATGATGCTGATTAAAATAAATGGTACTTAAAACTCCCAATTGACTCTACCTTGAATACATCCAACCCTCTATCCGAGATGTAGCTGGCTCTGGGAGTGGTCTTCTTTCTCTACTGCCCCCTGATTCCACACTGACTTGACCTAGGTCACCTCTTTCACATGCGACCAGGCAAGCCAGCCTAGCACGTTGTCAGACTGTATTAATAACCCTAATTAACAAAGCTGATCATATGCACTAGTCACTAAAGGTGATGGGGGAGTTTGAATTCTTATTCAAAATGATGGTAATTACATAGGTACGTGAACCAGAACAATTAATAAATACAATCTATATAAATAAAAATGTAAATGTTCGTTTGTTCCAAATAGCTAATCTCCAAAAGTTCTTCACCGATTGATTTGAAATTTTCAAAACAACGTTCCATTCGCATACGAGCGTATTTTTATATACCTGCTAAACATGTGTGACGTCTGTAACAGGTAAAAAACATGTTTCTTTTTTTAACTGTATTTTTCATACGAGGTTTCATGTGAGGGAAATCTCAGAAAGCTGTTTACCGATTGCTTTGAAATTTTGACTCAATGTTGCATTCGAATACGCTCATGTTTTTATATACCTGTAATATACATGCCACACCTGTGAGTGGTAAAAACAAGTTTTTTTGAAAACAGCGCCATCTGTTGCGCATAAAAGCAACATATGCTGTAATCTCCAAACGTTCTTCATCGATTGCTTTGAATTTTTGCTACAAGCCTAGATTTGAATACACCCATGTTTTTATATACCTACTGTATATAGATGCCACACCTGTGAAAGGTAAAAACATGCTTTTTGGAAAAAAACAACGCCATCTGTTGCATGTAAAAGCAACGCACACTATACTAAACATGTTACAACTCCATTTCAATGTTTCTGATTGCATTGATAAATTTAATTTTATAGGTTTCAAATTATTTCGATTTTAATTTAATTATTTTGTGTGACATTGCATTGGAATTGAGCTGTGTTGTTTACCATACCATTTATTACGTGAGTACAGTTTATTTTTAATTTTTTCATTGTTTTTCATGATGGGAACATCAGATAATTTGAGAATGCTTCGAACAGGGGAGTGGGGAGAACGAGGGGACGGGGGAGGGGGGGATGGTAGGGAGGATGAGGTAATGGGAGAGTGGAGAATAGTGGGAAGGACAAGGGAACAGGGGAATGGGGGAATGGAGAGGAAGAGATGGGGGGGGGGGAATGGTGGGGGGAGGACGCGGGGATGGGGGAGTAGGGACGGTGGGGAGGACGAGGGGGGGGGGAGTGGAGAATGGTGGGGAGGACAAGGGTAAAGGGGCGTGGGCAATGGTGGGTAGGACGAGGGGATGGGTGAGGGGGGGGATTGTGGGGAGGACGGGGGGACAGGGAAGGGTTGCTGTGGCTCAGCAACGCACATGCGTCTCACCTGAAACTAGTTCTTATTCTACATGACGCCTCTACATTTATCCCTGAGTCTCCGTTAATTTTAAAAGGGAGTATTATGTATTTCCTTGATTAATGTATAGCTTGGAACAAGTCTCAGGTAGATAATATTCTCAAAATACTAAGTAATACGTTTGGTGAAGAGTGAACGTTTGACTTGGTGGGGGAGTTTGACTAAGTGGGGATTTGACTTGGTGAGGGTGAGACTACTCTCTCTCTCTCTCTGTCAACCTGACCTAAGGTTAATGTTGCCAGCTCACCAAAGTCAGCCACTCTTTCTATGTACTAGCCGATTAAGAGGAGTTGCCTCTTTTCTCTATATTGATGTTAAACTAACGTAAGTACTTAGGCAAGGTTGATTAATAATTATAATATCTGAATAATGCCCTGAATTACTTTAAATTATTGAATTAACTCAATGGAAGGATATAAGAATCGTGCATGCATCACTTACCCGAATATCTCTTGGAACAACATTTTTCTGGAAACCCGGGTCATCATACCATCTCACAGCATGCATTGCACACAAGGCGTATCCCAAAATACCAGATCTACAGCATTCTATATGAACAGCTGAACTGTTAGAGCATGATAATATATCTAGCCGGTGCAAGAGCATGATAATGTATAAATATGGTGCAGGAGCATGATAGTATAACAAGCCAGTGCAGTAGCATGATTATATATCAATTCGATACTTATATATCAAGCCGATGCAGAAGAATGGTAATATATCAAGCTGGTGAAGGAGAATGATAATGTATCAAACCGTTTCAGGAGCATGATAATGTATCAAGTAGGTGCTTGAGCATGATAATATATCAAGCAAGTGCAGGAACATGATAATATATCAAGGCGGCGAAGAACAATGGTATATACATAGCCAGTGAAAGAGCATGATAATATACTAAGCCAATGCAGGAGCATGATATATATATCAAGCCAGCGAAGGAACATAATAATATACCAATCCAGTCCAGAAGCATGATAATATACCAAGCCGGAGCCGGAACAGGAAAATATACCAATCCAATGATAACATATCAAGCCCGTGTAGGAGAATTATAATATATCAAGCTGGCGTTGGAACATGATAATATATCAAGCAAGTACAGGAACATGTTAATATAAAAAGCCGGTGCAGGAGCATGAAAATATACAAATCCAGTGCAGGAGCATGATAATATACTTGGCCATTGAGGGGTATGGTAATAAACCTAGCTGGTGCAGGAGCATGACCATACCAAGCCAATGCAGGCGTATTATAATATACCTGGCCAGTGAAGGAGCATGCTAATATACCAAGCCGATGCAGGAGCATGATAACATACCAGGCTGGTGCATGAGGATGATAATATACCTGACCTGTGCATGAGCGTGATAATATATCTGACAATCGAAGGAGCATAATTATACAACCCGTCCTCTTAAAAAGAACGTCACTTTTGGCTCGTATGCGCGATATGGCCAAATTTGGACGTAATTTTAAATGAAATCGACTCACAAAAGCGACGTTCTGTTCCGTTTTCTATTTGAGTCGTCCGGCGTGCGCGCAGAGGTTATGAGAGGACACTTTAAATTAACGTTTTTCATAACGTTTTGAAACTTTATGAGAATTTCCTGCCCACCTAACCTACCAGAGGACCCTTAACTTACTGTTGTTGAAAAAAAAATCCTAAATTTATTTTCATATTTTTTTTCATTTTCAAATTACGTCCAAATTCGGCCATACGGGCAAACGGCCAAATGCGACGTTCTTTTTAAGAGGACAGGTTGATGTATATACCTGGCCAGCTCAGAAGCATAATGATATACATGACCATTGCAGCAGCATGATAATATTCCAAGCTGGTACAGGAGCATAATATTATACCTGGCCAGAGCAGGAGCATGATAATATAACAATCAAGTGCAGGAGCATGATAATATAACAATCAAGTGCAGGAGCATGATAATATACAGAGCAGTTGCCTGAGAATGATGATTTTTCCAGGATGAGCATGAACATGATAATATATCAGGCCGGTGCAGGACCATGATAAAATACCAAACCGGTGCAAGAACATGATAATATATTAAACCAGTGCATGAGCATGATAATATATGAATCCAGTGCAGGAGAAAACAACCAGTGAAGGAGAAAGCAGTGCAAGAGAAAGCTTCTACACGAAAAAAATATAAAGGCATGATAAAATATCAAACCGGTGCAGGAGCATGATAATTATCCAAGCCAGGGAAGGAGCATAATAACATATCAAGCCGGTACAGGAGAATGATAGTATATCAATCTGGTGCCGGAACATGATAATATATCAAGCAAGTGCAGTAGCATGATAATATCAAGCCAATGCAGAAACATGATAATATATCAAGAAGGTGCAGGAACATTATAATATATTAAGTCAATGCAGGAGCATGATAACATACCATGCTGGTGAATGAGGATGATAATATTACTGACTTGTGCAGGAGCATAATAATATACCTGGCAATCGCAAGAGCATAATAATATACATGACCATTGCAGCAGCCTGATAATATACCAAGCAAGTGCAGGAACATAATGATATACCAAGCCAGTGCACAAGTATGATAAAATATATATCAAGACAAGGCAGGAGCAGAATAATATACCTGGCCGGTACAAGATCATGATAATATACCTGGCATGTGAAGGAGTATAGTACGTAATATACCTAGACAGTGCAGGAGCAAGAAAATATACAAAATTGGTGCAGGAGCATGATTACATACCTGTATGTGCAGGAACATGAAAATATACCTGGCCAGTGAAGGAGCATGATAATATACCTGGCCAATGAAGGAGCATGATAATATACCTGGCCAGTGCATAGGCATTTCACTATTCCAAGCCGCTGCATGAGCATGAAAATATATCTAGAGAGTGCCGGAGCATGGTAATATACTAAGCAGGTGCCGGAGTCTGATAATATTTCAAGCAAGTGCAGGAACATGATAATATATCAAGCCGGTGCAGGAACATCATAATATACCAATCCAGTGTAAGAGCATGATAATATACCAAGCCTGTGTCGGAGCATGATATTATGCCAGGCCAGAGCAGGAGCATAATAACATATTTACAGTCTCCGTAGTGTAGTGGTAAGACACTCGCCTAGCGTTCCGCGAACGCATTGCCATGGTTCGTATCCTGGCCGGGGAGGATTTACTGGACGCAAATCCTTTACTGTAGCCTCTGTTTAACGCAACAGTAAAATGTGTACTTGGTTGTAACAACGGCGGGGATCGTATTCCAGGGACCTGCTCGAAACGCTACGCGTACTAGTGGCTGTACAAGAATGTAACAACTCTTGTATATATACATAATATATATATATATATATATATATATATATATATAATATATATTATATATATATATATATATATATATATATTAAGCCGGAACAGGAGCATGATAATATATCAAACCAGTGGAGTAGCATGAAAATATATCAAGTTGATGAAAGAGCATGATAATATATCAAGAAGGTGAAGGAGCATGATAATATATCAAGCTGGTGACAGAACATGATAATATATAAAGCTGGTGCAGTAGAATGATCATTTTAGAATTACAGTAGATTTTAGAATTTAGTAGAATTACAATTATTACTTAACCTATACCGTTGATAGGTTAAGTAATAATTGTAAATAAGAAGCAATAAAATGCTTATCTTAACATACTAAAAGGTTAGGTGAGGTCGGTGTTTTCTATGAATCTTTTCAAGGTAACTAAAATATTCACAACTAATTAGTATGTCACATATGCACTTATTAAATAAGCCAATATTGACTATAAGCAAGTGAGAGAACGGGTTGATTATCATGCTCCTGCACTGGATAAGTATATTATCATGCTCCTGCACTGGCTTGTTATTTTATAATACTCCTGCACTGGCTAAATATATAATCATGCTCCTACACCGTCTTGATATATTATCATACTCCTACACCTGCTAAGTATATTATCATGTTCCAGCACTATTTTTTTATATTATCCTGCTTATGCACTGGCTTAATATATTATCATGCTCCTGCGCCTGCTTGATAAATTATCATTCTCCTTCACCAGATGTATATATTATCATGCTCCTGCACTGGCTTGATATATTATCATGCTCCTGTACTGGCTTGATATATTATCATGCTCTTGCTCCAGCTTGATATATTATCATG
>WNGS01001344.1:28611-46274 GCA_020271785.1 Procambarus virginalis | reverse complement strand
TATATATATATATATATATATATATATATGATGTCGTACCTAGTAGCCAGAACGCACTTCTCAGCCTACCCTACTATGCAAGGCCCGATTTGCCTAATAGGCTAAATTTTCATGAATTAATTGTTTTTCGACTACCTAACCTACCTAACCTAACCTAACCTAACTTTTTCGGCTACCTAACTTAACCTAACCTATAAAGATAGGTTAGGTTAGGTTAGGTAGGGTTGGGTTAGGTTTGGTCATATATCTACGTTAATTTTAACTCCAATGAAAAAAATTGACCTCATACATAATGAAATGGGTAGCTTTATCTTTTCATAAGAAAAAAATTAGAGAAAATATATTAATTCAGGAAAACTTGGCTTATTAGGCAAATCGGGGCTTGCATAGTAGGCCAAAAAGTGAGTTCTGGCTACTAGGTACGACATATATATATATATTATATATATATATATATATATATATATATATATATATTATATATATTATATATAATAATTATATATATATATATATTATATATATTCTATATATATATATATATATATATATATATATATATATATATATATATATATAGATATATGTCGTACCTAGTAGCCAGAACGCACTTCTCAGCCGACTATGCAAGGCCCGATTTGCCTAATAAGCCAAGTTTTCCTGAAGTAATATATTTTCTCACATTTTTTTCTTATGAAAATGATAAACCTACCCATTTCATTATGTATGAGGTCATTTTTTTTTTATTGGAGTTAAAATTAAAGTAGATATATGACCGAACCTAACCAACCCTACCTAACCTAACCTAACCTATTTTATAGGTTAGGTTAGGTTAGGTAGCCGAAAAAGTTAGGTTAGGTTAGGTTAGGTAGGTTAGGTAGTCGAAAACAATTAATTCATGAAAACTTGGCTTATTAGGCAATCGGGGCCTGGCATAGTAGGCTGGACAAGTGCGTTCTGGCTACTAGGTACGACATATAATAATATATTAATAATATATAATATATATATATATATATATATATATATATATATTATATATATAATATTATATATATATATATATGCGAACAAGCCTGAATGGTCCCCAGGACTATATGCGAATGAAAACTCACACCCCAGAAGTGACTCGAACCCATACTCCCAGGAGCAACGCAACTGGTATGTACAAGACGCCTTAAACCACTTGACCATCACGACCGGACAAAATGAGGTGATAAGCCGAAGCTATTTGAACCACCTCACCGCCGGCACTCGGATGGTTATCTTGGGCATAGCATTTTACCAAATCACCTCATTCTTTGGGGCACACGTGAGGAACACAAATGCGAACAAGCCTGAATGGTCCCCAGGACTATATGCGAATGAAAACTCACACCCCAGAAGTGACTCGAACCCATACTGCCAGGAGCAACGCAACTGCTATGTACAGGGACGCCATAATCCGCTTGACCCATCACGACCGGACATAAGGAAGTGATAGCCGGAGCTATATGAACCACTTCCCCGCCCCGCCGGCACTCGGATGGTAATCTTGGGCATAGCATTTTATCAAATCACCTCATTTTTTGGGGCAACATGTGAGGAACACAAATGCAAACAAGCCTGAATGGTCCCCAGGACTAGATACAACTGAAAACTCACACCCCAGAAGTGACTCGAACCCATACTGCCAGGAGCAACACAACTGGTATGTACAGGGACGCCTTAATCCGCTTGACCATATAGTCCTGGGGACCATTAAGGTTTGTTCGCATTTGTGTTCTCACGTGTGCCCCAAAGAATGAGGTGATTTGGTAAAATGCTATGCCCAAGATAACCATCGAGTGCCGGCGGTGAGGTGGTTCAAATAGCTTCGGCTATCACCTCATTGTCCGGTCGTGATGGTCAAGTGGTTTAAGGCGTCTGTACATACCAGTTGCATTGCTCCTGGGAGTATGGGTTCGAGTCACTTCTGGGGTGTGAGTGTTTTCATTCGCATATAGTCCTGGGGACCATTCAGGTTTGTTCGCATTTGTGTTCCTCACGTGTGCCCCAAAGAATGAGGTGATTGGTAAAATGCTATGCCCAAGATAACCATCCGAGTGCCGGCGGTGAGGTGGTTCAAATAGCTTCGCCTATCACCTCATTGTCCAGTCGTGATGGTCAGTGGTTTAAGGCGTCTGTACATACCAGTTGCGTTGCTCCTGGGAGTATGGGTTCGATCACTCTCTGGGGTTGTGAGTTTTCATTCACATATATCCTGGGGACATTCAGGCTTGTTCGCATGTATATATATATATATATATATATAGATATATATATATATATATATATATATTTATATATACATGTGTATATATTAGTATATTTTGGTAGCAGTCTTTCCTGAACTTCTACATGGGTACCATCGAGCAAAAGGTCTTAGTCGACATGAACTTGAAACCGGCCATATACTGCAGGTATGTTGACGACATTTTTACACAGGTACTTGATGTCAGACATCTGCAGAAGCTGAAGGAGGCATTTGAGCAGAATTCAGTGTTGCGTTTCACTTACAAAATGGAGAAGGATGGGAAGCTGCTCTTTCTAGATGTAACAGCCATGGAAAGGAGCAGAGGTTTCCACACTTCAGTCTACACTAAGGAAACAAACATAGGAATGTGCCTAACGCCAACAGTGACTGCCCAGACAGGTACAAGAGGAGTGTTGTTAACGCTTATGTCGAGCGTACTCTCAGCCACAGCTCAGGATGGAAGCAAGTCGATGAAGAACTCTATAGGGTAAGGCAGGTCCTAGTCAACAATGGCTTCTCCAATGGTTTCGTTGAAGACATTATAAGAAGGAAGGTGAAAAGCCATGCAACCCCTGAAAAGACAACGAACACAACACCTATACTCCCTATTAGACTATTTTACAGGAACTTCTTTTCCACAGCTCATAAAACGGAGGAAAGGGTCCTGAAAGATATTGTTATAGAAACGTTATCCCTACAGACAGAAATCAGAAGATACAACTGACGATTTACTATAAAACCAAAAAACCGGCCAACCTACTCATGAGAAACTCTCCAGACACAAAGCAGAACGCTTTAAAAGGGGTAAACGTAGTCTATGCCTTCAAATGCCCACTTGGGGACTTTAAGCCTCAAAGAACTCAGTATATAGGCAAGACAACAACATCTCTTTCCAGGCGATTAAAGATGCATAAGCAACAGGGCTCCATAAAGAAACATATATCTCTTCCCACAACCAGACCATCACCAGAGAAATCTTAGCAAACAACACAGAAATCATCGATAGTGTTACGGCGCCCTCTTCCATCTCTTTCATTTGTCTGCTTTAAGAGTCATATCAGCTCTCCCTACTGATTCTCTGAGGTATAGGGAGTCTGTTGGTATATGTGGCGACCAGACTGACCGCCAGATAAGGGAGAAATTTACATAATAAGTTTGTAGGTAAAGGGGAAAGTGGCGCCCAGACTAAATGAAAGAGTACCCCCTACCTGCAGATCCTCCGTTTTGTAGAAAACGCTAGCCGTATGTGGATTGGGTAGCGTGGGTCACGGGCGACCAATCAGAGCCCACCGTGACGTCGCCGAGTGCCCCGGGCTGCGCCAACGTCAGAGTTAACCTGACTGTAGAGGCGAGAGGATGTACCTCGGTCAGCTCTCAAGGATTTGAGCTCTACAAGCCTTTCTCAGTGGATTAGAGCTAGCCATCGCAGCCCACCTTATATATTGGAGACCCCGCACTTCTGGGAAGAAAAAAGGAACCAAGTTCATTGAGCAAAGGCGTGCCAAACTTGGAAAATATTCGGCGACGATGCTGGACATTGAGTGCCTGGAAGGTGTGGCGGGCAGGCCTAGCTGTGACCGGGTCACATCCACTGAGGGTTTTGGAGGGACGACACCGTTCCTAGGACAAGGAGCAATGCCTTGTGGATGGGATGAGTGTGTGAATATAGCGATTGGCTCAGTGCCCATTGGTGAACCAGGATTGGGATAGCTGAATCTCAGGGATTGGAACGGCGACGACGCAAAGGCTTCACGACACCTGAGTACCTGTGGAACGTTCCTGGATCGTCAAGGATTGACTCAGGAAGCGTAGGAACCTCACACCATCGAGGGACAGGCGTCGTCAGCCAGGAATGTAAAGGTAGATCAATTTTCCCTCCCATTACCCCTTGTGTGAGTAGGCTAGATAGACCACAATATTTACTTGTGTATGTGGCAATAGGACATTAATACTTTTGTAGTAGAATAGGCTGCAGGGCAGCTTGTGTCCAGAACTGTTGGAGTGGACAGTGTGTGTGGACGGCAGGACAGTGAAGAAGAGGTGCCGACGTGGTGAAGAGGCCCTTCTGTGAGAGTGTGTGACTCCTGTCTTTCTGCCCAGTTGAAGGAGTGGCTGGAGGTCGTGAAAGAAGAGTTGCTGACGATCTCCAGATTTATTATCCTTATTTTCATTTTCATGTATTGCTTGTGATTGTATGTTTGATCATGTAATTTGTGTCAGTAAATTCACACATTATATCATTGTGTTTAAGTGTGCCTCCATTACAATATTTCTCTATGAGCATACACGAAGGTTATCATAGTGCCACCTAGGGAACACCACGTTCTCTATAGAAGTTCTTATTGCCTGGAGAGTGGTAAAACAGCACAGACTTATACAAAAGTGCACCCTTAGCCATCCGATCAGTATCAAAGCCTGAATGGTGGCAACAAGTAACGTAGTGGCTAGAGAGAGGTAAAGCCACACAGACCTTCATGGGAGAGTACCCAGGGCTGACAGTTCAGTAGCAGATCTATGGGAGTAGCAACATTCTGGCAACGAACAGTATAAAATACACCCACTGAACTGCATCGCTGGGGTGCAGATATAATAACCCAGCTGGCGACCTTGTTAAGAAGAAGATTGAGAAGACAGGCGGGAAAGGAGTTCCTGTAACCTTTTTGTCTGGCAGGCGAGACTCAGGGAGGTTATTGTTATAAGGTAAGCCTGAGTCTTCCTTCACTCCTCCATGGATCAAGGCCAGAACTGTTAACAGCAGTTTCCCCGTGTTTGAGTGAAGGGCTCCCAGGATGAATCAGTGGCACCCCCCTTTTGTGTTGGGAGCAAAGACCTGCGGAGGTGGGCATTGTTGGTCCTCTCCTGTGGGACCAAGGAGACTCCGGTGAATCCCGGGAGTCGGAGGGGCTGAGTATTCTGCCTTTTGAGCCCCCTAGCAGCTGAGTGCTAGCTGAGCCTTGGCCCACCTCCCGTGACAAGAACTGGCGACCTTGCCAGGATTCGAACCACGGTAGCCAAGAACTGGAAACTTTGCCAAGAAGCGTGGATCAGGCTATAGTGTTGACATGGTGTGTTAATCAAGCTACAGTGTTGCCCACAATTCAAGACAGTGTTGCCAGGGTACTAGTACAGTCTGGCCAGTGAATTCAGTGGTACTGTTACCCAACCAGCTAAGGGACTGAAATGGTTAAATTAGTACCAACTAACTTGTCTGTGCTGTCGTGTATGCTCAATGATATAGAGATGGAGGAGGACAAAGCAAAGAAATTTATTGACACAAGGGATGAGAGAATTTTGGAAAAGGGTACCAAGGCCCAACTCCAACAAGTGGCAAACCACTTTGGGATCAGGTTAAAGATGACTAAGGTTGCGGAGCGAAGGATAGAGATCATGGCAAAGCTCAGGGCTCGAGAGGAGGTGACGGGAGAGGAGCCATCTCAAGAAAGGCTATCTCAAGGAGAGCCGTCCCAAGATGAGCCGGCGCAAGGTGAACCGTCCCGACTGGAGCCACCCCAAGCGCCTACCAGTGTGCAGAGAATTCACAGTGAAGATGGGAGCTGTGGAAGGTCCAGCTGTAGTAAGAAGAGCCTGCAACTGGAAATAATGAAGATGCAACTGGAAGCCCAGCTGCGACGAGAGGAAAGAGAAGCGCAAATGCAGCGAGAGGAGAGAGAAGCACGGCTGCAGCGAGAGGAACGTGAAACTCGGCTGTGGCGAGAAGAAGGAGAGAGACAACTGCGACTGGAGGAGATAAAGGCAAAGATAGAAGTCGAATTGCGTCGCATTGAGCGTGGTCTGCCCTCACTACCTGCACGGCGGGACGACCTCAAGGTAAGGGAATGTGACTTACCTACGTTCAAACCACAAGAAGCTGAGGCGTTCTTCGAACACTTTGAACGGATAGCAACTCTGAAGGAGTAGCCAGAAGATGATTGGGCTGCTCTGGTCCAGGGCAGGTTGACTAGTGAGGCCCGGGAAGCCTACAACATGCTGGACCTAGAGGAGTGTGCTAGTTACGACGCGATTAAGAATGCAGTGCTCCACTCATTCCGGCTGACTCCGGAGATATACCGGAAGCGGTTCAGAGAGTGTACAAGAGTGCGGGGAAAGTCTTATGCCAAGATCGCCAAGGATATGGAACGGAAATTCCTACGATGGTTGAAGGCGGAGGAAGCGGAATCGGCGGATGAGATCAAATGACTGATAGTGATGGAGAAGTTTATGTCAGTGCTCCATCCTGAGTTGCGAGTAAGGGTGAGAGAAGCAGGTATTAAGGACCTGAAGGCTGCAGCGGATCGAGCCGACATGCTGGAGGAGGCCCTACATCTCAGGAGGGAGGGGCCGCCCAGACACTCGCCTTACCCCAGGTCGGGAGGGAACTTTAGGAGTTCAGGGAGAGCGAGGACAGGAGGGGACTCTCCCAAGAATAGTGTGCCCGACGATGTAACCCGGTTCAAGAGCTCAAGGGACGCAGGGAGGAAGCACCAAGCTGTGAGCAGTGAACCTAGCTCGGGAGCGAGTGCTGCTGCCCGGGAACCGACGACGGGGAGTCCTAGGAGGACTCAGGCAACCTCTACCGTTGGTGCTACCAGGATGACTGGTAGAGCCCAGGAGAGGCGGTCGGTGTTACAACTGTGGGGGACGAGGACACTTTGCAAGGGAGTGCGGTCGCCCCAGGCACGATGGGAACGTGGCTATCGCGAGAATAGGAAGCGAAGAAGCCAACGATAATTCAGGTGATATGCCACTGATGAGGGAGAAGAGGATTCACCCCTTTGTGTGTGAGGGGACGGTGAAGATAAGAGGAGCTGATCCTGTGCCAGCAAGGATGCTGAGGGACACTGGATCCGACTTCACCCTTGTTAGTGAATCCCTGTTCCCCGAGGACTACATGAGTTCCAGTACAGGGAAGGCCCTGATAAGGACGTTGGGGGGACAAGTGAGGATGCCCCTTCATAAGGTGACTCTTAATTCGGACTATGGTTGTCAGACTCTCGTAGTAGGGGTCTGTGCTTTACTGCCCAGGATGGAAGCTCAGGTGATCCTAGGGAATGACTCCTGTGGGGGATGTGTTCTCCCGAATTTGATTAAAGGTGAGAAGTGTATAGAGCCCTATCGACAAAGCAGCAGGACGGGCGCCAGCAGTGGCGAAACGGAAATTGCGAGAGTGGCATTTCCGGTATGCGCGGTGACGTCGGGACGAGGCGTCAGGGAAGATGATGTGAGAGGATCCAGTCACGCCGAAGAGAACATGCCGGGTGACCTGGGGCTCGATCATTTGTTCCGAGAAGAGGCCAGAGGATAAGCGACAGGTGAGGAAAGGTTGGATACGAGTGTCCAAGTTACTCTCACCAGTCCTCTAGGTATTGACCGCACCTCTCTAGGTGAGCTGCAAAAGGAAGAGTTTCCTGAGTTAGTACGGGAGACGGAAGGAGGTCTCGCCGGACCCGAGTCACCGACTCACTTCTTCGTGGAGAAGGGAGTGCTAACGAGGCAGTGGAGACCGGTTAGGGAAGAAGCAGGCGATGATATGCTGAAAGTAAAGCGGCAGGTGGTGGTGCTGGCGCGGTACAGAAAGGCGGTACTGAAGCTTGCACACCCAGTGGATCCCGCGGGTCACTTGGGAGTGACCAAGACCTTAAGCCGGCTTCGAGAACATTTTTATTGGCCGGGAATGGACGTGGATGTAAGAAGAATCTGCAAGACGTGTTTCCCGTGCCAGAGGGCGGGGGAGAACGTCACTGCCATCCCGAAACCACCTTTGGTTTCAGTTCCTGCGTTTGGCCAGGTGTTTGAATGCCTAATAATCGACGTTGTGGGACCACTACCTAGGACCAGAAAAGGAAATAATTACTTATTGATTATCATGTGTGCTTCGACGAGATTTCCAGAGGCGATCCCAGTGCGGAAGGTGACATCGAAATGCGTCATGGGACACCTTCAGCGGTTCTTTGCTTGGGTAGGTGTGCCCAAGGAGATCCAGTCCGACTGTGGAAGTGTTTTCCAGTCGAGGTGGTATAGGCAGGCTATTGCGAGCTGGGGAATAGCCCAACTACGATCGTCTCCTTATAGACCTCAATCGCAGGGAGCGATTGAGAGGTTCCATTCCGCTCTGAAGACCATCTTAAGAGTGTATTGTGCAGAACAGGGAGCGGAATGGAATGAGGCTGTCTGTCTAGCCCTGTTTGCGATCCGAGATGCTATAGTTGAGTCTCTGGGATTCTCTCCATTCCAGCTAGTGTTTGGGCACGAAGTAAGGAGCCCGTTACTGATGCTGAAGGAGCAGTTGACGGCGGATAAAACATTAATGACAGTGGAAGAGTATGTACAGAAATTCCACAAACGATTGAAAACGGCGAAGGAGCTGGCTGCTGATCACCTGAAGATAGCTCAAGAGAAGATGTCGATCTGGTACGACAAGAAGGCTGTCCCAAGGGAGTTCGAGGCGGGAGCCAGAGTGATGATGTTGCTACCTGGGAGAGGTAGAGTGACGGAATCACGCTTTGGTGGTCCATACTCGGTTGTTCGGCGTGTGGGTCCTGTAAGTTATGAGATCAGCAAGCCGAATCGCCCCTAACAAGACACAGGTGTGTCATATCAATCGTTTAAAGCCATACTTCCCGGAGGAGCAAGAGAGTGAAGGGAGCAACACAGTCCCAGGAAGGGAAATTGGCTCTGTGTATGGAGATGAGCCAAGTGTTGCCAGCAGAGGAAAGAAAGTTAGTCCGTGCCGATGGTACGCGCCTGTCAAATACAGAGAGTTTGGTACATCTAGAAGAGAAGCTGCATCATCTGGATAAAGGGAAAAGGAGAGATCTAGTGACCCTGATACGAAGGAACAAGTCGCTCTTCACGGATGTGCCCCGACGGCACAAGAGTGTGGTGCACGAGGTGGACGTGCGCGGAGGAAAGCCAATCAAGCAGAGCGCTTATCTGGTGAGTCCTGAGAAGAGGAAGATCATGCGACAGGAGGTGGAATATCTGTTAGCGAATGATCTCGCTGAGCCCAGCAATGGTGAGTGGAGCTCGCCCTGTGTGCTGGTCAAGAAGAGTGATGGATCATATCGTTTTTGCACCGACTATCGCAAAGTGAATTCCATAACTGTGTCGGATTCTCATCTGATGCCTCAGATAAGTGATTGCGTCGACCAAGTGGGAAACGCAAGGTTTGTCACCAAGGTCGATCTGCTGAAAGGATATTATCAAATCCCTTTTTCTCCGAGTGCGAGAAAGATCTCAGCGTTTGCTACTCCAGACGGATTGTACCAGTACAAAGTGTGTTTGGTATGAAGAACAGCGGAAGTTGTTTCCAGAGGATGATGAACGAAGTGCTAAGAGGGATGGAAGGCTGCGCCGTGTACATAGATGACATAGTGGTGTACGCCGATAGCTGGAAACAACACACGAATCGACTGATGGAGTTATTCCAACGGTTGGAAGAAGCGAACCTGACAGTTAATCTGGCCAAGAGCGAATTCGGAAAGGCCCGATTAGAATACTTAGGTTTCATCGTGGGTCAAGGGAAAGTGACTCCAGTAGACCAGAAAGTGATGCCAATCAAAGAATATCCAAATCCCAGGACGAGAAAAGATTTGTTATGATATCTAGGGATGATCGGATACTATAGAGGATTTTGCAAGAACTTCTCGACAGTGGCTCACCCTCTGACTGAATTGTTATCTAAGAACGTTAGATGGAAGTGGGGGGAAGCATGCCAGGAGTCCTTCGAGAAGACTAAGAAGTTATTAACCGAAGTGCCAGTGCTGATTTCGCCAGACTTCGAGTCAGACTTTATCTTGTACGTCGACGCTAGTGACGTGGGGATTGGAGCCATGTTAGCTCAAGAGAAGGACGGAGTCCACCGTCCAGTGGCATTCTACTCGGAGAAATTCGAAAAGTACCAAGGGCTTATAGTACAGTGGAAAATGAAGCCTTAGCCCTTATCCTGGCACTGAAGCATTTCGACGTCTATGTGGGTGGAGGTACTAGACCGGTGCGAGTGTTCACCGATCATAACCCCTTGCCTTGCCCCTTGACGTTCGTGCACAGGATGAAGAACACAAACCAAAGGCTGACAAGATGGGCCCTACTGTTACAAGAGTACTGGCTAGAAATCAGGCACATTAAAGGAAGAGAGAATGTGGTAGCAGATGCCCTCTCCCGGGTTTACTAACCGATATGACTCTTATTTTAAGGGGAGTGGTATGTTACGGTGCCCTCTCCTATCTCTTTCGTTTGCCTGCTTTAAGAGTCATATCAGCTCTCCCTACTGATTCTCTGAGGTACGGGGAGTCTGTTGGTATATGTGGCGAGAAATTTACATAATAAGTTTGTAGGTAAAGGGGAAAGTGGTGCCCAGATATAAATGAAAGAGAACCCCCTACCTGCAGATCCGCCGTTTTGTAGAAAACGCTAGCCATGTGTGGATTGGGTGGCGTGGGTCACGGGCGACCAATCAGAGCCCGCCGTGACGTAACCGAGTGCCTGGGCGGCGCCAACGTCAGAGTTGACCTGACTGTGGAGGCGAGAGGACGCACCTCGGTCAGCTCTCAAGGATTTGAGGCTCTACAAGCCTTTCTCAGTGGATTAGAGCTAGCCATCGCAGCCCAACTTATATATTGGAGATCCCGTGCTTCTGGGAAGCAAAAAGGAACCAAGTTCATTGAGCTAAGGAGTGCCAAACTTGGAAAATATTCGGCGACGGCGCTGGGCGGCGACGCTGGACGTTGAGGGCCTGGAAGGTGTGGCGGGCAGGCCTAGCTGTGACCAGATCACATCCACTGAGGGTTTTGGAGGGACGACACCGTTCGTAGGACAAAGAGCAACGCCTTGTGGAAGGGATGAGTGTGTGAATATAGCGATTGGCTCAGTGCCCATTGGTGAACCAGGATTGGGATAGCTGAATCTCAGGGATTGGAACGGCGACGACGCGAAGGCTTCACGACACCTGAGAACCTGTGGAACGTTCCTGGATCGTCAAGGATCGACTCAGGAAGCGTGGGAACCTCACACCATCGAGGGACAGGCGTCGTCAGCCAGGAATGTAAAGGTTGATCAATTTTCCCTCTCATTACCCCTTGTGTGAGTAGGCTAGATAGACCACAATATTTACTTGTGTATGTGGCAATAGGACATTAATACTTTAGTAGTAGAATAGCCTGCAGGGCAGCTTGTGTCCAGAACTGTTGGAGAGGACAGTGTGTGTAGACGGCAGGACAGTGAAGAAGAGGTGCTGACGTGGTGAAGAGGCCCTTCTGTGAGCATGTGTGACTCCTGTCTTTCTGCCCAGTTGAAGGAGTGGCTGGAGGTCGTGAAAGAAGAGTTGCTGACGATCTTCCATATTTTCTTTATTTTCATATTCATGTATTGCTTGAGATTGTATGTGTGATCATGTAATTTGTGTCAGTAAATACACACATTTTATCATTGTGTTTAAGTGTGCCTCCATTACAATATTTCTCTAGGAGCATACACGAAGGTTATCATAGTACCACCTAAGGAACACCACGTTCTCTATAGAAGTTCTTATTGCCTGGAGAGTGGTAAAACAGCACAGACTTATACAAAAGTGTACCCTTAGCCATTCGATCAGTATCAGAGCCTGAATGGTGGCAACAAGTAACGTAGTGGCTAGAGAGAGGTAAAGCCACACAGACCTTCATGGGAGAGTACCCAGGGCTGACAGTTCAGTAATAGATCTATGGGAGTAGCAACATTCTGGCAATGAACAGTATAAAATACACCCACTGAACTGCATCGCTGGGGTGCAGATATAATAACCCAGCTGGCGACCTTGTTAAGAAGATAGAGAAGACAGGCGGGAAAGGAGTTCCTGCAACCTTTTTGTCTGTAGGCAAGACTCAGGGAGGTTATTGTTATAAGGTAAGCCTGAGTCTTCCTTCACTCCTCCATGGTCAAGGCCGGAACTGTTAATAGCAGTTTACCCGTGTTGACTGAAGGGCTCCCAGGATGAATCAGTGGCACCCCCCTTTGTGTTGGGAGCAAAGACCTGCGGAGGTGGGCATTGTTGGTCCTCTCCTGTGGGACCAAGGAGACTCCGGTGAATCCCGGGAGTCAGAGAGGCTGAGTATTCTGGCCTTTTGAGCCCCTAACAGCTGAGTGCTAGCAGAGCCCCGGCCCACCACCCCCATGACAACAGATACAGCGATAGCAGGCGGCTTGACATCTGCGAGGCACTACACATCAAGAAGTCAACACCAGCAGTCAACAGCCAATTAATGCACAACTATATTCTAACCACTTCAAGACTCCGCTCCAATATAGAAGCTCAAGTAACATGGACCAATCGGCCCTTTGCAGTTACTTCGATCGTTACCTTCAATTACCCAATTAATACCCATGTTTCATGTTCTGTCCTGTGTTGAAAGTTTTGTTCACCTCATCCAAACTGTTGTAACATATCACCTCACCCAAAATGAGGGTATAAAATGAAAGCTGTTTAAATCATAGCGTAGTAAGAACTCTGTTTAGTGTTTGCAGGGAAACACTAAACAGGGCGCTAAACACTAAACAGTTGTGTGTGTGTAAACTAAAAGTCTTTGAAAATGTAATAAGTTATTATGAAACGCGTTCAAGTGTCGTGTCAGACTAGAAATAAAAATGAATTTTGGAGAACTGATTTTTCAATTACCATCAACAGTGAAAAGAAACATAAGAAGTATTGAGAAAATTCGTGTTAGAATTATTAATCATACTTTTTTGGTCATATTCAATAATATATATATATATATATATATATATATATATATATATATATATATATATATATATATATGCAAACAAGCCTGAATGGTCCCCAGGACTTGATACAACTGAAAACTCACACCCCAGAAGTGACTCGAACCCATACTCCCAGGAGCAACGCAACTGGTATGTACAGGGACGCCTTAAACCACTTGACCACTTATGTCCAGTCGTGATGGTCAAGTGGTTTAAGGCGTCAATGTACATACCAGTTGCGTTGCTCCTGGGAGTATGGGTTCGAGTCACTTCTGGGGTGTGAGTTTTCAGATATATATATATAATGCGAACAAATGCTTGTTCGCATTTGTGTTCCTCACGTGTGCCCCAAAGAATGAGGTGATTTGGTAAAATGCTATGCCCAAGATAACCATCCGAGTGCCGGCGGTGAAGTGGTTCAAATAGCTTCGGCTATCACCTCATTTTGTCCGGTCGTGATGGTCAAGTGGTTTAAGGCGTCTTGTACATACCAGTTGCGTTGCTCCTGGGAGTATGGGTTCGAGTCACTTCTGGGGTGTGAGTTTTCATTTTCATATATATATATATATATATATATATATATATATATATATATATATATATATATATATATATATATATATATATATATATATATATATATATAATATATATATATATATATATATATATATGTATGTGTGTATAACACGAAAATAAGACTTTTATTTTCAGGATATTTCCTGAAAGGAAAATTGAAACAGGAATTTCCTTATGTACTTTCGCATATTAATACATCTTCAGAAGGAGTGGTTTTACAGGTGTCGAGTACTGGACATAAATAGGCAGGAGAGAATGGTGGAGTGAGGTGAGGTACAATACGTGTTCACTGCAGAGGGCCTATTGGCCCATCCGTTGCAGCTACCACACACAGGCCCACACATAGATAATTATAGCATAAAATTGTAAATATTTACAATGAATTAGTGAGACAAATGTGTTACAATGATCCTACTTAAATCGCTTTTTAATTGATTTATTAAAAATGGATCTAAGTTATATAGACCACTGCTAATGTTCGAATTACTTTCTTTTGTGATCTGTATCAAAGCAAATTCAATTATGTTTCTGTTATAGGAGCTTTTAGAATTCGTTATTGAAGAAGCCATCTCCCAATCAATTTGGTGAGCATCTTCTGACAGATGAACTAACAAAGCATTAGACAATTGGCCATGTCTTACAGAGTATTTATGTTGCGAAATTCTACATTTCAAATCTTTAGATCTTTGCCCAACATAGAACTTATTACAGTCTTATAATTATTTGTAAATATAATTCATTGTAAATATTTGAAAATACATAATTCATTGTAAATATTTACTATTTTATGCTATAATTATCTATGTGTGGGCCTGTGTGTGGTAGCTGCATCGGATGGGCCAATAGGCCCTCTGCAGTGAACACGTATTGTACCTCACCTCACTCCACCATTCTCTCCTGCCTATTTATGTCCAGTACTCGACACCTGTAAAACCACTCTTTCTGAAGATGTATTAATATACGAAAGTACATGGAAATTCCGTTTTCAATTTTCCTCCGTGGTCTGACACTGTCAGACCATATATATATATATATATATATATATAATATATATATATAGATATATATATAGTATATATATATAATAGATATATATATATTATATATATATATATATATATATATATATATATTATATATATATATATATATATATATATATATATATATATATATATGTATTTAATAGAAACTTTTAGACACACAACATCCACCAGGGGACTTGAACCCTGGCCACCACAATGGCAGGTACACACTTATTCCCACTGCACTACACTCAGAGCCCTAAAGAGGTGGGAATTCTGGGGTATTTAACTCCCAGACAACCCATCCTCTCCAGGCAATGGTATAGTGAGAGGCAATTGACGTTTTCCATCAAGCCCTGTTATGTAGGAGAACACGTGTTCGCATTTGTGTTCCTCACGTGTTGCCCCAAAAAATGAGGTGATTTGATAAAATGCTATGCCCAAGATAACATCCAAGTGCGGCGGGGAAGTGGTTTATAGCTCAGGCTATCACTTCCTTTTGTCCGGTCGTGATGGTCAAGCGGCTTAAGGCATCCTGTACATACCAGTTGCGTTGCTCCTGGGAGTATGGGTTTGAGTCACTTCTGGGGTGTGAGTTTTCATTCGCATATAGTCCTGGGGACCATTCAGGCTTGTTCGCATTTGTGTTCCTCACGTGTTGCCCCAAAAAATGAGGTGATTGATAAAATGCTATGCCCAAGATAACCATCCAAGTGCCGGCGGGGAAGTGGTTCATATAGCTCAAGCTATCACTCCTTTTGTCCAGTCGTGATGGTTCAAGCGGCTTAAGGCATCCCTGTACATACCAGTTGCGTTGCTCCTGGGAGTATGGGTTCGAGTCACTTCTGGGGTGGTAGTTTTCATTCGCATATAGTCCTGGGACCATTCAGGCTTGTTCGCATTTGTGTTCCTCACGTGTTGCCCCAAAAAATGAGGTGATATGATAAAATGCTATGCCCAAGAAACCATCCAAGTGCAGGCGGGGAAGTGGTTCATATAGCTCAGGCTATCACTTCCTTTTGTCCGGTCGTGATGGTCAAGCGGCTTAAGGCATCCCTGTACATACCAGTTGCGTTGCTCCTGGGAGTATGGGTTTCGAGTCACTTCTCTGGGGTGTGAGTTTTCATTCATATATATATATATATATATATATATATATATATATATATATATATATATATATATATATATATATATATTATATTATATATATATATATATAATATATATATATATATATAACTGAAAACTCACACCCCAGAAGTGAGTTATATGTGAGGTTGGGGACGAAACGTCCTCAACCTATTCTCAAACTTTAAATGGGTGAGATGCCGAGCTGCTTGAACGCTGAAGCTTCGGCGACTAATCTGAGTATCTAGTGGGCCATTTTTGGTAAGCAGAACTGGCGCTGTGGGATGAACCAAACGTCGAGTCCTAGGGGACCATTCAGGCTTGTTTGCATATATATATATAATATATATATATGTATATATATACATATATATATATATATATATATATGTATATATATATATATATATATATATATATATCTATATATATATATTAATATATATATATATATAATATATATATATATATATATATATATATATATATATATATATATATATATATATGCAAACAAGCCTGAATGTTCTCCAGAACATATGCAACTGAAAACTCACACCCCAGAAGTGACTCGAACCCATATTGCCAGGAGCAACGCAACTGGTATGTACAGGGACACCTTAATCCGCTTGACTATCACGACCGGACATAAGGAAGTGATAGCCGAAGCTATTGACCACATTTGGGAGCTGGTCGGCCAAGCGGACAGCACACTGGACTTGTGATCCTGTGGTCCTGGGTTCGTTCCCAGGCGCCGGCGAGAAACAATGGGCAGAGTTTCTTTCACCCTGTGCCCCTGTTACCTAGCAGTAAAATAGGTACCTGGGTGTTAGTCAGCTGTCACGGGCTGATTCCTGGGGGTTTAGGACTGGTCGAGGACCGGGCCACGGGGACACTAAAGCCCCGAAATCATCTCAAGACAACCTCAAGATAACTTCCCCGTCGACACTCGGATGGTAATCTTGGGCATAGAATTTTATCAAATCACCTCATTTTTGGGGCAACACGTGAGGAACACAAATGCGAACAAGCCTGAATGGTCCCCAAGGACTATATGCAACTGAAAACTCACACCCCAAAAGTGACTCGAACCCATTCTACCAGGAGCACTCTGCATCTGGCGTACAGGTCACCTTAACGACTCGACCAACACGACCGGACCAAAGAGGATGGTAGCCGAGGCTAATTCCCCATCCCCCCGCCAACACTCTGATGGTAGTCTTAGGCATGGTATTTTATCAAATCTCCTCATTCTTTGAGGCACACGTGAGGAACACAAATGTGAAAAAGCCTGAACGGTCTCCAGGCATGTATGCAACTGAAAACTCTCACCCCAGAAGTGACTGGGGTGTGAGTTTTCAGGTGTAGACAAATAGACCAATACAAATGGGTCAGGAATAAGGCATAAATGGGGGATAAAAGTACGGCCATAAAGTTTGAAGAAAAGAGGGAAAATAGGGTCCGATTCACATCATACATAGATTAATCAAGTGTAGGGAACGTAGCATGTTGAGCAGTGTCTTGTTCTTACTCTCATGGTGGGTGGTGTGAATTGTTCCGTAATTTGGGTATGTATGGTGGGTTGTTCTATTTTTATGTGGATTGTTTCAAGAATTTGTACTCTTCTTACATCTTGGGTCTTGTCTATTATACAAGTGATTTTATTCAACATTTCTCCTCATAGGGTTACGTCATGGGCTTGTTTCATGTGATTTTGGAGGGCACCGGATTGAAGATGACAACCAAATGCCTCGTCAGCTTTGTCGGCGTCATACCTATGTACTTATATTGAAGGCTACATCCTTCGTGGGGGCAAGTGTAGATATTTACCACGTCTGACTGCTGTAAAGGGTTCTCCGTCGGGTTCGGGCTGTTTTTAATAAGGAGGTTGGTAGTCTTCTTTGTTTTATAGAATT
>WNGS01001339.1:78159-122242 GCA_020271785.1 Procambarus virginalis | reverse complement strand
CGACGAGGTCACCAGAACCTCAAGTAGTGAAAAAATACCTCCAAACTGTTCAATATTGCAAAGTACATCACGAAATAAGTGTACTTGCTACAGAGACAGGCAATAATACAAACCTTACCTAAGCTCAGCTGCTGTTACAATAAGAAATCAAGGATCACCACACGTGGTCTTTTTGACCCACAGGTTCCCAGCAAACATCATTACACCAGTGCTGTAAAGCCAGTAGCCATCCAATGGCTGCTCGCCGTGTTGCCGATCAATAGCTAGCATTGCTGCAGGTCACCACCACAATGTGGCATTACTGTAAGGATTGCGTGAATTGTTTATCAAACAAATCAGCTGTCTTTCGAAAATCACCATTCAACTGGCACTGATTTTGTTTAACTAACAGGTTTTGAGGAGATTGTTTGTCTGTGACGTACTAGAGGGTGGTCACTAAATTCCAAATCATATTGCTCAATCTGACATTGCGCTTTAGTGGATCCCCGCTTCCCCGTAGCGTCGTGGCGCTTTGTTGTGGGACACCCTCCCTTATTTCTCTCTCTTTTCCCCCCCCCCTCCCCTTTTTTCGGGCAACTTTTCCCACATCCCCCCACCCCCCCCCCCACCCCAGTCACCCACTGCCCATACCCCCTTAGCTTTCCTCTTTGACTCCTCTTTTGATCCACGACCATCACGTTTGTGCTGCTTCCAAAAATAAGGTCTGATGACTCACCGATTTTGGTTATATATGTTAGGGGAGATTATTATTATACATTTACACTGGAGCACCATGCGACAGAAGGTCTAGGTAAGTCTGACATACAGGTTATAATGAATTGTGTTGGAATCCCAGCCAGTGGAAAATTGCTTAAGTGAAACGTGGTTAAGATTTTCAGAAAAAGGTGGCACTTCCACGCCCCGACTTGAATCCAGGGGTATAATGAGTGACTCTTGCTGTACCCTAGCCTGTTTTTTTCACTTTTTGTCGTGTATGTATAAGATGAGTCTAATGGAATAAAGAAGGGGGGACCTATTTATGAGAGGCTACAGACAAAAAGAATGTTCATAGATTCATACAACAAAAAACATGCCACTGGTGATAGGAAATAAAACGGTGTTTGCGCGAGTATTTAAATAACATGAGCCAAATAATTCCACGATCTTTGCATCAGAGGGGTAAACTGTTAAATCGATTAAAAAAAATAATTATCCCAATTGAAAGGGACATATATTATGTTTTTGGAGCTACTTTAATGATGATAGACTGAATAGCTATAAGGAACACTTGCGCACTTGCGCAATTTCTGTAAAGGCAGAGCGTGGGTTGGAACCCCCACTCCCTATTTGCATGTCATTAATTTGTGTTTCCCGTTAGTTAACACTAAATCTAAAATATTGTTTTTTTCCCGTGTGTTCATTAATGTGTTGCGTAAGGAAACAATCGTAAATTAATTATAGAAAATCTTCTGTTTCACTATTCCATGTTTTGTTCAACCAGATTATACCACTAAAATTAAAGACACCAATAACATAAATACTGTTAGAACTAGTTTAACATAGCTCTTCATCCCATAGAATGTTTGCTTACATTCTGTATAATTGTGGTGGCTATATAGTAACTCTATTGTAATTATTTGTTTTTCGTTTAATTCTATGCTCAAAATGGTTTTGTGTGTGGCCAGTTTTGATTCCCTCTTTAAAACTACATTTCAAATTGTCTTTAACATACATGGCTACTCCCCATCCTCGTATAATATATATCTTGTGAAATAGTTAAATCCATCTATTTTGTATCATTAAAGTTCTAGCTATGATCTACATCATCAGTTTCGGGTAAGTGCCATAATATCTATTTTTCTGTGCCGTCAAGAGCATTTAATTAGTTAATTTTTTTTCTTAGACTCCTGGCTGTTTATGTAATAAACCCTAAGTGAATTTGTTATTTGAGGCCCGTTCTTTCCTTGATCGTTTTGCCAATTCCTTTCTCCGGCCAAACACATACTTTATTAGCATCATTCCTCAGAGCAATCAGGACTTCCCATACCTCTATGTACTAACAGTTTAAAACCATCAAAGCAAACCCTCTAACCAGCTTCTTCAACGAGTTCGACCGAGTAACAGCAACAAAAAGACTCCGGATAGGTGCACCCAGCCATCAAAAACGAGCATCAATTTCATTTCTTCCATAGAAGAAATGTGTTCCCAGTTGTCTATGCATTTGTCTAAGCAAGTATTGGATTTGATTTGCATTATCTTTCCAGCCGGCAATTGACACCAAGTGACCCCGACATCCATTCATTTCAGCACTCACCATTCTGGAGTGAATGCCGAAAAATATGATCGCGGTGTTCACTGTATTCCTTCCGCGTTGTCCTTGAACTCAAGTTCTACTTGCTGTTTGATCTTTGTAAGTTCATCCATCCTAAATGGGCTCCCCAACAGATCTACTTACCACCCTGCCCACTTAGAAAGGACAAAAATGGGTTTGTTCCCATTTCCCTTCACCTATATCAGTTCTGTATCCAACACATATCACCAATTCTCAGCTCCCTGATAGCACACCCTAAATCTGTTCCCCCTTTCTCTGGAACGCAACAATGTTCTGTCTAAATATCTCACCTAAGAATCTCCCACAACCAAAAATTCACTTTGAAGGGTTTCACCTTTTCCTTACAACGAGCCACTGTTTTACGGACCTCGCGTTTCATAGTGCTTCCGTTACTTTGCCCCTGGCTCTCGTTGAAGCATGCCCAACAGGTTCAGCCATCAGCACTCGTCGCTCTAACACATGCAAGAAATGAGCGCTCCTTAGAAAGTCCTTAAGGGCTCCGGTGTCAGGTTTGCCAATGTGACTTCTAAAGACCCCCTGTCTTTACAACTTGCCAAGCCGAGGTCTCCTCCTTTGTTACATTCATGACGTTGCTCAGCTGTCTAACCTCCTCCCGTAGTGAGTCCAGCTCTGTCCTCAGGGCTCCAACCAGATTCACCAGTTCCTTTCCCAATCCTTCCATTATTGCTGTAATAATAAAAGGGGATATGTAACGGGGTACTAAAAGGTATCAACGTCGCCATCAAGGTGGGTTCTGCCTGAAACTAGTCAATTTTTCTCATAACCATTGTCTTATTTGCTGCCCTTGAAACGTGCCCAACGGAGCACAGCAAACATTAATTTTCTCTCGCTCCTTAATCCGATTATGATCAATTACCACCGCAATACCGCAGCAGTCTTGTCTTGACATTCTTCTCTTTACTCTTTGCGCACCACGCAATCTTTTTGTCCACACAGTGTTGAGTGATATTGGCCTTTATGGCGCTTGATGCACGTGTGCAAGACAACCCGTACAATTGCTCTGGTCATGTGATCCCATGCATCTTGTACATCGACGTAACTCTTTGAGACGTTTAATTCTCGCATTACGACCTAACTATGTGTGACGTTATGCATTATATATGCATTATGTTCTTGGCAGAACAAACATTTCCTCTGGACAGTAGTAGTAATTTTAGGTGCATTCACTACAGGTTTGGAGAGATTTACTGTGTAGATACCCACATTGCTACCTTTTCACTTTGGAGAGGATTTAACCATTTTAGGTTTTACAAAAGTATTTGTGGTATCCTGAGATTTAAGATGAGTATTAGTTGAAGGTGAAGGAGTATTTTTCCCTTCCTGATACACTCGTTGTTGTTCACCTAGAGAGCATAAACCTTCTGTTATCTCTGTCACGCTCAAGAATGTTTTATTGTGTTAAGTACACAGTTTGTCCAATGTTTCACTGGACAACCTGTGTCATATAATTACTTGAGTCTACTATTCCGCGGCCTTGAGGTTGAATTTAAGGCTCAATGCCTTAAGTAAGGACTCAAGCTCCAATCGAAAAGTAAGGAAAGAGTCAGTTGAACTATCAGTTGCTGGCAAGTCCAGCAGCTGCTGGAATAAAATGGTTTGCTCTCTCGGTGTTAGCATAATTGCTTTTAAGCAGCTAAACTGAAAATAATAGATATTACTGGTCAAGTTTAAATTGGAGATTTCCTTTAAGGCTTTCTCCCTGAGTTGACCTTGTTAATAAGTAAACGTAAAAGCTTTGGGGATAATAGGTTTACAATCTACTGCATCCACAAACTTATTCCAAAAATCATCCCAACCCTCATTCTCCCTTCCAGGGAATGTGGGGTAGACTAATCAAAAATATTTATACTTCTGGTTGTGGAACGTTTGCAGACGCTGTGGCTACTTTATTTTGAGTAATTAGTTTATTAATGGGCTGCAGGTTAACCTGTACTTCATTTTCGTACTGGGCTAATTCACACATGATGTCATCTAATCCTGTTTCTGTAATTTGTGTCTTACTAAGTTCAGACAAATATTGTGTTATCTGAACACTAATTTGTTCAAACGTCTTGTTACAAATTTGGAAATAACTTTCCAACTCTAAATAGTCAATTGGTGACTGTTGATACACATCTTGGCATTTGTTGTTCGTCTGGTCAAGTGAGCGTTTAGACTGGAAAAGGTCTTTCTCGTTCTTCCAGTCGTATCCATCTGGGTGGACTGAGGCTTCCTGGGTTTGGTACAGTTGCTACTAGTGTAGCTAGGATATTTGTTCATGTAGCAGAGACAGATATCGTTATGATGACCTAATATTTCATTTTCGTGATTAGGCTATGTGATCCTTCCTCGTGTTGAGGTTAGCTTACCTACCTAAAAATTCAATATATATAAGATTTGAGTGGTACTTTGATGTCATTACCGTTGTACGTAGAGTTAGTCCTTCTATTTCACCTATATTGGTAGAGTGACACATAGTACACTCAAAGATGAACGCAATAAGATATAATAAAATATAAATACACAATTTGTGTAGAGATAATAAGTCCCACCCTGCTTAGGGTCTGCAGAACATTAAATGATAATTAACCAGTGCTGTCTAATAGCAGACTAGTCTGATATTAATCCTACCTAACAAAGTAGCTAATAATAGGTTAGGCTAGAGTTGTACATGATTCAGTACAATTCCAGTCTAAGAAATCCTACCAATGTGGGTTGGCATATGATACAATAATAATAATGATGATATGCAAATTTTGTAGCAGTGCTATGTTTTTGCATTTAATAGTTTTGGTTTATATATATAAGAAAATCCAGTTATAAGAAATACATGAGTAAGAAGATTTGAATAAGATCTGCCACAATCTCCTGTGATGATTAATTTTCTGACCACATGTGTCCTATATTCTCGTCACAGGTGTAATCCGTCTGGAGCAAGGTTTTCATGAAATGGTCTGGCAGAAAAATGAGTATAGGTAGTTTCCGACCTCACCCCTCTTCTCAGCCGAAAATTTATATAGTTTGCTGTACGTTTGTAAAATTCTGGACTCACTCCCCAACGATTACTACTTCTTGGTTGGCGAGGTTCCACTAAACTGTGCAATTGTTTTCCTTCAAGGAATTGATAATGTTTTTATGATTATCATTAGTTTCAGCTGAGTGTCGAGTTTGACGAATGTCGTTGCCACCAAGATAAATAGATGTTAAATGGTGAGGCCAGTCTAATGTGGGTGTTAACACAGGGTTATTATAAAAATTGTGAGCATTTGCTCCAAGAGATCTAAATATTCTCACTTCTGTGCGAGGTATGTGACTCGGTGTTGTGGGCAGCTAACTATGGCCCACTAAAGCCACTTTAATAATTACGCCTTAGCCTAGCAGAGATGGAGATTTCTAGTTGAATTATGATAATAAATAATTGAGTTAGGCTATAATATTTGGCGGTCTACTGACTGCCGTAAATATTATTATAATTTTATAGCCTAACCCTAACAATACTCTTAATCAAGAAGGTATAATATTATCAGTATTAGTAATTTGTTAGTTTATTTCTTCACTAGTTCTTTGTTGGATCACAATCAGGATCATGGTTTGTAGGACCATAAAAATTTTTATGGGCTCTGAGAACCTGTATAATTTAAATTTGATGAACGGGATTATCCGGTTCATAAGGATCATAAAAATGTGGGTGATTTTTCTCTACTATTTAATATCATATAATATTTGTTTAAATAATTAATTCAAAATAAATGTAGAGAAGTGGACTGGAAAAATTTCCATTTAAAGTGGAGTGATTCCCCTATACATCTTTGAGTAGGGGGGGGGGAGGTAAATTCTTGAATGTTAATGTATGTATAACATAGAAATAATATTTTCAAAAATAAATCAGAAATAATTAATGCATGTAGTATGCTAACTACTAAATTTAAACATTTGGAAGCTTATCTGCCAAAGTTGAACAGAGTATTCATCCAGCAGCTCTGTAACCCGTCTAATCCTGTCAATGCCTGTTATCTCAAGCAACACTTGATTACTCAGGGCGGAGTATGATTCCCATGTACCTAGCTCCATGCTGAAATATTAATGTCATGTAATTTCTACCTAAGAGTGTATATTTACAAGCATTCTCCTAAAATTAGAACTGATTGACCATAGCTATTACACTCGCGGGAATTATTTCCTGCTGCATAACAACAAGGAACCCATCATGAATATGTAAGTCATTGCCACAACACTATATTTCATGGTACTTAGTCTTGCCGGACGTGGTGTCCATAATAAGATGAAGCTGTCGAATCAGTTTAAGGTCCGATAATGCACGAATGTTCCAAATTTTGGACGAAAATAAAGATCAGCTTCAGGGCAGAAACCAATATGTCTTCTCTCTGCCAAGTCCCTCTAGCGAGTTTTTTGCGCGCCACCTATCGCTGGATGGTGGTAACTTGGTAAATTATTCACAATATTTTACTCTAATTTCCTAATTGACTGGAACATTGCCGACGTTATTTTACGTCATAATACCATACTTTAGGTAATTAACCTAAATGACGTTAGATGAAAAACTTATATTCGTACATGAAATTTAGTTCATTACTTTGTTTACTGGATCAGCTGATTGCAGCTGTATAAAACTCTTTCCATTAAACAGCTATGCAATTTGCTAAATAGAACTAAATCAGTTGCCAATCTATATTCCTTAATAAATTCTACAAGTTTGGACTGGGTTTATTTCAATTTATGGAAATATATAATTTATTCACACGAGTTGGGCGGTTGATCCAATCGCAGCCATGAATTCTAGGAAAAATTTGGCGGTATTATGCCTCAGATTAATAAGATTTAATGTTGCTACACAACTGGTTAGTAGTATTAGTAAAATATTATTCCTAGTACAATAAATACCTCTTATCGCACTCGGAGTTAGTATTTGGGAGTTGGAAATTTCCAACATGACAGATGATATTGGTTGAGTGGGTGAGACCCGCTTAGATGTATTGGGCTAGTTGTAAACTGCACGCGTACAGTTAGGTACCTAGTTGTACTGGGCTACTTATATACTTTATTTTGGTTGTAGTATGGGCCTTAGCTCTGTCATAACAGCTTTCTGCTATACATTTATACCATCATATTTTATGGTGGCATAGGACAGCATTTTGTAGCATTTTCACACTATTCCACTGCCTTCGCTCCTTATTGATTCAAAACATCCTATTAATTTTCCCAACTACTCCAGAGTGGGAGAGCGTGTGAGTGGTGAACGTTGGTGATAGTGTGGGGAGCGTGGGTGAGAGTGTGGAGAGCATGTGCAGATGAGTGTGGATGACCTTTACCTCTATGTACTCAGTTGTGCTTTCAGGAGTTGAGCATTGGCTCCTGGTCCTACCTTTTAATTGTCAATCAACTGGTGTTCAGATTCTTTAGCCTATTGGGCTCTTTCAAATCTATTGATCTTACTGAAACTGTGTATGGAGTCTGCCTCCACCACATCACTGCTTAATGCATTTCATCTGTTAACTACTTTGACACTGAAAAAAATTCTAATGTCTCTGTGTCACTTTTGGGTACTCAGTTTCCACCTGTGTCCCCTTTTTCGTGCTCCATTCATGCTAAATAATTTGTCTTTGTCAACCCTATCAGTTCCTCGTAGAATTTTGAAAGTAATATTCATGTCTCTCCTTACTCTTCTTTCTTCCATGGACTTAAGGTTGGTTTAGTTCTTGTAGCCTTCTTTTAATTCATACCTCTCAGTTCTGGGACTAGTTTGGTGACATATCTCTGAATCATTTTTAACTTTGACTTGTGTTTAACTAGGAATGGACTTCAGGGTGCTTACTCCAGAATTGGTCTAACATAATTGGTACACAAGGTTCTGAATGGTTCCTTACACAGGTTTCTAAGGGTTGCCCTTATGATGGCCAATCTAAAATATGTCACTGATATCTTTTTGATGTGAGCTTATGGGGACAGATTCAGTGTGATATCAACCACCAGATTATTCTCTCTATTGGACTCTTGCAAGATTTCACCTACCAGATTGTACCTTGTGTTCAATCTCCTGCTCTCTACACCTAATTTCATTACTTTACATTTCTCTGAGGTAAACTTTAGTAGCCATTTTCTAGACCATTTCTCCAGTTTGTCTAGGTCGTCTTTTGTCTCTGTCTATCTTCCTCTGTCTTGATTCTTCTCATAATTTTTTAATCATCAGCGAACATTGATAAGAATTAGTCTATACCCTCTGGAAGATCGATTATGTATACCAGCAACAGGATGGGTCCAAGTACAGAGCTCTGTGGGACTCTGCTTGTGACATCTCTTCCCACTTCACAGTTACTTGCTGTTCCCTGTTGCTTAAATTAGCACCTTACCTTTTATTCTCGCCTGTTTCTCCAACTTCTGTAGCATTCTCTTATGGGGTACTGAGTCAAAGGTTTTATGACAATCTAAGAAAATGCATTCTCCCTGTGAGGAAATCTAACTCTCAAAATAATGGTTTTTAATTAATTAAACAGGGGACCACCCTGTTTTTACAGAAAGGGAAACAGATAACTGAAGCAATAAAATGGACTGAGATACCTGTGCCTATGGATAGTGTAATCATCAAGAATTATTTATAGAGCATTAATGGACTGCAAGAATAATTATTACTCAAGAGTTAAATGTTCCCAAACCAAATTGGGGGTTAATATTAGAAATTAATACATATCTAGTACACTTAATTGATGCTGGTTCATCATCAAGGGATTAGTGTGTATACTCTGATTTATATATTTGCTATGAAATATATAAATCAGAAATTAAGTAAATGTTCAATGAATCAATTATCTCAGTAGAACACGGATTAATCAATAGTAAATAATGTTATAATCAGCATGAAAAAAATAATTGTTTCTAACAATGTGTTCGTAACTGAGAGAAATATGTGCCTGAAATTTATGAGGCTTATGAAGTCAAATATTATTACAGTTTACACAGGTTAAGAGATTAATTGAGAACTAAATTAGGTTCAGCCTTTTAGCTGTGACAGTGAACAGTAGTACGAGTGTTGGGGTGGTGTCGTCTGGAACCTGCTAGAACATGCGTCCACCAAGCATGGTGTGGGGGTTGATGTCTCCTCAGACGGAGTACACCCCCTGCAAACCCAATAAAAAGTAGATTCTACTCACACCCTATTAAATACACAATTATCAAGCACGAAAGGGGTAAATTCGTTCACTGGGGGACTCACTTGTATTTAGAGGAGGGAACACGTCATAACAACGAACTAAGGGCTAGAAATAAGTATAGGAAGCTTTGTAGAACTATTAATCGCCACTTAACCGTATAGATGTTCCTAGGATCGCAGCAGCCACAATAATCGTTGTGGTCCGCTCATTAACGTATTGCAGGCAAATTAACTGCAAAGGCCGATCACGTGGGCGCCAGTAAGCAATGATGCTCCTCACTCAAGGAAATGTTGAACACAAGTCCCTCTTCTCGCTCCCTCAATCCGTCTTGCTCGCGCATGCATGCTTATGTTTCAGTACAAATGGAAAACTCTTCTCCTTATGAATATTCTATATAATAAATTAATGCGACTGGGGTTGCAATTATAGGGAGTTAGATGTTATTTAAATTCTCGTCGAATAGTAATTAATATGAACAGCGTTCTTACTAAACGAGAAATGGAGACAAATTTCTGCTTCCTCCATGTTGATTTAAGATAACAGATACTGCTATGTAGTGATCCTTTGGCTGATAACACATTGTTATTAGATCACTAATGGTTATATTGTCAGTTAGTAATTCTTGCAAAGAATACTGACAAAAGTCGAGAATATTTTTCTATTCTCTGGCATGGTGATAGTATTTATACCTCTGCTGGGTATTATCTAATGCAATACCGCCATTCTAAATGGAAAGAATTTGGTAAATGACACCCAAATAGGAAAATATTAAATTCTGTTAATTCTACAAATTAGTAGGATTAATAAATGCTATGCCTAGCATACATTGGTAATTAAATGTAGGTTTATTTCCAACATAACTCTGGGGGGGAGGGGGAATTCTCGGGTAGCAGTTCAATGTTGAGTTCTGATGTGCCTTTCCTTTCCTTGAAGTTATATTATAAGGTTAGTATGTTAATACGTTAGTACACACATTACAGATGTCCAGAAACTGTTAGAGACAGATAAGGCTCTAAGTCTTCTTGGGGAACTTGTATTAAATGTTGAAACATTAAATTATTAAATCATCTAAAGGTCAAGAACTTTCAAAGCCTAGAGTGGACTCAGTGACTAGTGTCGTTGTGACATGTAACGGTTATGTTACTCAGTCACAGAATGTTCTGTAAACTCAGAAATATCCTCAACAGATGGGGTAATAGTGTAGTCTGTAGCCTACACAAATTAAAACAATGTTAAATGATTAAGTCATTCAGAGTTAAGGAGACTTCGAATCCACAGTGAGGTGAGCGTCCTGGGTCACAATGACTTGTAACTGTTGAGTTACTAGACATCACAACGCTGTATCATCATGACTACCTTAAATCGAATGATGAATTATTTGCTCTTAGTCAGAGCTAAAGTATTATTGAAGTTTCCAGTTACACTGTTGAGCAGCGGCTCTAAGTGGTCGTGTATTCTGTGGGACAGAATCGCTGTCCTCGGAAACTGGTGCTGAAGTTGGCTCATTGGAACATTCATGTTCAGTTAATTCTAGAGGTACCAACTTCTCCAAGGTTTCTAAGGTAGTAGTGCCTCGACACAAAATCTTTACTATTCTCAGGATATTTGGCGATCTGGGTGGATAGAGCCAATTTTGCCTATAGGTCACTCTGACCTGGGTTCATCACTGTCGACTAACACTAGTCTCCTGGTTTCGATTGAACTTTATTATAGGGGCTCGAAGCTCCATAATGGTATTCCATTAGAGCTGTGAGGTATTCTCGAGTCCACACCTCATTCCACTTCTCGATTACCCTTGAAAGATGTTGATAGCTTTCCACTAAGTCACTCCTAGTTACATGCGAAGGGTCGGCTGGATCCTCGTCTGCTAGAGATATCAAAGGGCTCAGTAAACCTCCGTGAATTAAGTGTGAAGGACTCAGGGGTTCTCTCTGGGAGAAGTCATCCGAAGGTAAGTTAGTGGGCGGTTGTTGACGTGTGCCTCAATTTCTACGACGAGTGTTTGTATTTCAGAAAACTAATTTTCTGTCGATGTAAGGCCTTCCTTAGGCATTTCTTGACAGTTCCCATCATTCGTTCATAGAAACCACCTTGCCAGGGTTCTCTTTGGGGGGTAAATTTCCAGTGGCACTGTCTTTGTTTCAATACAGACGTTACCTCTGGATGGTTCCATACCTCTCGGAAGGCAGGCTTCTCCAGCCACAAAATTTGCCCCTTTGTCGGAAATCATCAATTTGAGACAGGATCTGCGTGCAGCAAATCTTCGAGAGGCTGGATAAAGGCTTCTGCACTCATGTCAGAAGTCACTTCTAAACGTTCGCCTCGTGTGGTTGCACACGTGAAGAGGCAAATATATGCTTTCATTGGAATTTTGTCTGGAGTGCCTGTCAGAATTAAAGCTCCTGTGTGATCGACACCTGTAATCTCAAAAAGACGAAGGTGGACAACTCGTTCCTTAGGGAGTGGTGGAGGTCCTGGGTAAGGACACACTCGAGCGTCATACCGCCTGCAAATTACACAAGATTTAATAAGTGATTTGACAGTTTGGCGACCTTGGGAAAGCCAAAATTTCTGCCTAAGATCGGTAAGAGTGTCTAACACTCCACCATGTAAAGTGCCATATTGATGGTGATGTAAACTAAGCTTAGTAACGATGTGGTGACGTGGTAAAAGTATTGGGTTTTTAGTTTCCAAATTAATTTCTGCATAAAGCAGACGACCTCCACACCTTAATATGTTGTAATCATTTGCATCATACCAGATGCCTAGAGACTTGGTTAATTTGTCTGTAAGATTCTCATATTCACTCCCATATTTCTCTTGTTGAGCTCGTTTGATCCAATATTTGATAGGACTGGAAAATCGATGACTAATGCCTATCTTAATGGGAAATCAAATACATGTGCAGTTACTCTTAGTAACATACTCAAGTTAGAATAATTATGAGGATTGATAGCTAAGTTCGAGGAGGTTCTGGATCCACCGTGGGTGTAGTGATATAGGTGACTATGACTTGTGGCTTTTGTTTAGATCGCTGACCACTAATCAGCAATGGGAGGGGGGGGGGTCCATTAATCCACATCTGAACCATAATTAGCTGTTTCAACGTTAAAGCTCTGATAAATAATCGGCTGGAATGTTCTTAGTAAGGACATGTCTCAATTTATATCCAGCAGATAATTCATGTATTTCCCTTACGCGGTTACTAACATAGGGAGTTTTGTTGTTGTTATTTCTTACCCATTGTAAAACCACACTACGATCTCACCAAAGTGAATATGTTAAGTGTCTTGGTCAGGCAATGAGCCAACCTTACTCCCACTAACAAAGCAGTCAGCTCCATTTGGGATAAGGACCTCCTTTTAATTGGAGAAACTCTTGCCTTTGAAGTGAGTAAAATGACTGTGTGTTATTAACTAAGTAGACTACTGCACCATATGCTTTGCCAGAGGCATCGCAGAACACATGCAAATCAGTGGGAAGGTTTTGTCCTAAGGCATTGCGAGGAAATTTCAGAACACTTAATTGACTAAAATCCGTTGTGTCTGCCGTTTGTCTTGCAGCTCAATTGGCAACGGATCATCTCATCCTATATTTTTCTGTCAGCACTCCTGCATGAGGAGTTTGCCCCTTATTAAAATAGGACTAAGCAAGCCCAAAGGGTCAAATGGTTGACTGACATATGAGAGAAATTTTCTCATGGCTAGGGGTGATTTATTTATTGATACTGACTTGACATTCATCTTGTCGGTAATTTTGTTCCATTCCATATCTAGAACTTTTAATTGATTGGGTACCTGATAGTCTTGAAACTCTTTCTCGATTATCTGGTTTAATTGTTTATTATTAGAGGCCCATGATTGTAGAGGCATATTGGCTCCTAGTAACTCACAGTTAGCCTCATGGTAAATTTCTACCAATTTAGTTTTATTATTAGTGGTTCCCTGGAAGTTGTCCACGTACAGGTTGTTACTGATTTTGGCATTATAGGGACTATTTGACTTCTTCAAATGTGTATCCAACGTAGCTTGAAGGAGAAACGGTGAAGAGGTTGCCCATATAGCACGGAAGCAAACCGGTAGGTGATGACGTCACTATTAGGATCCTGTGGGTCCTTTACCCAAAGAAATTTGGAAAAACTACAATCCTCTTCTTGTAGGCCAACTCGTAAGAAGGCTTTACTGATATCTACAGTATAAGCGTAAATACCAGAGCGGAATCGTAGTAGTACATCTTGTAGCCTTTGTGTTAGGCTAGGTCCAGTTTATAGACACTCATTCAATGACACGCTGTTTGCCTTTATTTTGGCACTGCAGTTAAAGACGACACGTATTGGTGTCGTCACTGACTCTTTCATTACAGCGTGATGTGGTAAGTAGTGACCTGTTTTATGGTCATCATTATCAACTACTTCAATAAATTTACTATGGAGTTGTTGTATCAATTCGTGATACAAATTTAATTTATCAGGTTGTTTCTGTAACTTTATTAATTGAGACTTTAATTGGGAAGTTGCCAGGAAATAATTAACTGGAACTTGTGGGTGATTCAACTTAAATGGCAGTTTCAACCAGTACTGTTTGTCTTTTTATACAACCGTATCCAGGTATTGCTGGTAAGTCCATGTATCATCTGGACTAGGCTTCTCAGGGACAATAACTAAATAATATCTAATTAAAAAAATAATTAACTGGAAGTTGTGGGTGATTCAACTTCCTTGGCAGTCTCACCCAGTATTGTTTGTCTTTATATACAACCGTATCTAGGTATTGCTGGTAAGTCCATGTATCCTCTGGACTAGGCTTCTCAGGGACAATACCTAAAGTGTCTAAATCCCACAATTTGAACACAGGGGGATTAGACTCATTATCTTCAGATATATCTCTGATCTGTAGGGGTGACTGCTCTGAGCCCAGTCACGCCACTATAGAATTGTTTGGTTGTTTGGCAGCTGATGCAGATTTTTGCTGGAAAAGCACCTGTCCGGTTTGCAACTTTCCTCCAGCAGATGGCAACAAATTCATACCAAGTTGTCTGGTGCATCCAGTTACAAATCTTCAATAATAGTCGGCTCCAATAAAGATCTCGACGTCACTGAGACAGTCTGAATTTATTTTGTAGTCAGCTAGCCTCATACCATTGTGTTTGAGATGTTTAACAGTGTGAGCAAGTCCCGTGACCTGCAGGTCAGAAGGAATCTTGTCCACAACCACTGCATGTATTGGGTTAGTAGAACTTCCCAGTTGTACCAGTAACTTGACTACTTGGTATTCACGGGGTCCACTATTAGCCAAGAAACCAGAGATGTTTAGTTTTACTCGGTTGACAGTTTTTAATTTCAGCTGTTCAGCTAAGTGTTTGGTGATAAAGGTCTTCTGTGAACCTTGGTCGAAAAGACCTCTAGTATTAACTCTATATTTCTTGTTAATTAACTTTAATTGAGCCGTGGGCACAGTAGTATTGTTGCCTGACTCACTTGTAAGCACATTAATCTCCTGATGCTCTTTGCAGTACTGAACTGATGTTGAATTAGTAGAATCCTTATGAGGATCCGTAGAATTTAATTGAGCCTTTCTACATAAGGCATAATGATGTGCACCCTTGTTGCATCTGCCGCACAAACGTAAGGTGACTACACAATCTGTGGGTTCATGAGAGCCCATGCACTTAGTGCATCTGTGCAATTTTTGCAGGCGTTTAATCTTAGCATTAAAATTAGGATAAACATTACACTTTTAAGTAATATGTGCTTGTTCACAGAAGAAACACTTTCTCTCCCTCGTGAGATTTGTCTTCTTATTAAACGCATCAACTACAGCCTCAGAGGAAGATACAGAATAAATACCTATATTACCACCCCCTCTCTCCAGTGGATGGAGTAGTTTTTGGTTTAAATTTACTGGACTTATTCAAAGTCGATTTTTTTTAACTGAATTCTCAGAATTAGGCTGCTTGGACTCTGGTTTAGTTTTATCATGAGTCTTTAGCCTATTGACCGAGATCCTTAAACTCTCAAATATTTGATCGAGAGTGAGAAACTCGGTTTTGTAGTGAGAGCAGATTTCTGCTAAAACACTACGAGGAAGTTTCCTCTGTAAAAGCAACTTAATAGACCATTCGGAACCTGGTACATTAACTTTAGTACCTAAAACTTTCACTAGAGATTCTTCTTCCAACCTAACAGTCTGAAGAGAATCTGGTCTATTACTTGGTTCATTCATGTCTATCAATTGATAATACAGATTAGCTATACTTAACTCAGTGTTGCAGTAATTCAACTTCAACAGTTTGATAGCTTCAGCATAGTTACTCTCTGTTAGAGCTAAGTTGTTTATTACCTTCTTAGCCTCCCCTTTCAGAAGGCTGTTTAGGTAAGAAAATTTGGATACCTTATCAATAGAAGGTTTTTAGTGAATATGAACCTCAAATGAAGTTCAAAATGTATCCCAGTTTTCATCATCCAGTCCAGCAAATGTAGGCAAGTAGGTAAACGAGCCTCTGGTAGTAATACACAGGATTTAGATACATTGGCATTTGGATTCAGTTTATGTTTATGTAATATATCATGTAGAACATTAAACGTATCTTGGTGTCATCTTCACATTGAGATGTTTCAGCTCACATTGAGATATTTCAGCTATAGCTTGGTCTATGTCCTCAGGATCACTGTCTGCATCATTTAGTACAGCGATATAAGACTTGATTGCAGACCTGACTTGATCAAATTATGGATCAGCTAATCACAGAGACACTTCTAATTTGTTGTAATCAATGGGATTTGCTTTGGATAATGTTCCAGAGTTATTGAGATGTCTGGTTAGATGGCTTTTAAGACTTATGTAGGTTCTCCTTGACTTCTCAGGATTAGCCATGGTGGCTTTATGTCCAAGTTTCACAGGACTTGAATACGTATTGTTGAAGTAACTTGGGTACTTGCTCATTTGTTGGCAAATATCTTGAAGGTAGCCTAAATTATTTTGACTAGGCTACACACTACCTCTTTGGAGGTTAAATTTACCTACCTAACAACAAATAACTAGGTTTTGAGTGGTACTTGAACGTTACTATTGGATTTCGTCTGGCTAGCCTTTCATTATTACCATTCGATGGGACAGTGAACATTCAGTAGCACTCAAAAAGTATGAAATAATAATATGGTAAATTACTTATTAAATGGTTATGTATCCCACCCTATTCTAGGGCCAATAACAGTAAATAATAAAATAAGGATAAATCCCACCCTGATTAAGGTCAGCACAATAGTAAATATTATAAAAGTACACTACTGTCTAGTTCAGAACTAGATGAAATAATTTCTACTGAGGAAACTACTAAATTATTTAGTCTGCATTTGTGCAAAACTTAACATAACCACAGTCTAAATTCCTACCTAATAAAGGTTGGCATAAAATAACTGATGGTGCAGTAATGTGAATATAATTGTGCTGTGTTTTTGGATTTATATATTTTTTGTTATATGTAAATGTGCATATAAACACACAAGTGAAAGATTAAATATATACAGCTAAATTTATCTTGTCAGCCACAACCTTCTGTGATGGTTGATAATGTTAACTGATTTGTCAACTGCATGTGACCTAGACTCACCTGGCAGGTGCACACCATCTGATTCCAGGTTTTGCCTATATGGTCCAGCTGTAAATAATATGTAGGTGGCATCCAATCATACTCTTTTCCTCAGCCGAAAGTTAATGTATTTAGCAGCACGGTAGTAGTATTCTGGACTTACTCCCTAACGATTATCATTACTTAGTTGGCGAGGTTCCACTAATGTGAACACTACTGAATTATTAATAAGTTTAAATGAGGAAATTATAGTTTTAAGATGATTAATTACTTCAGCTGGATGCCGAGTAGGATGGATGTCATTACCACCTAAGTAAATTATAGTTAGATGGTGAGGCCAATTTAACGCAGGTGTTAATGTAGAATTATTGTAAAAGTTGTGAGCTGTTGCTCCTGGTGACCTGAAAAATCTTATGTCACTGTGCGGTATAGGTCTGAGTGTTGTGGGTAACTGACTGTGTCCCTAGTACTAGTGCTACCTTATACATGAAATATGGACAGCAAATGTTAATTATAAATTGGTGTGGATTAGGCTAACATATGGGTTACACTGCTGGTAGCCTTAAATAATGAAATATGTATAGCCTAAAATACTACACACAGTAATTAGTAATGATTAGTTAATCATAGGTTATAGTACCAGTAAATTTGATTTAGTAAACTGGTCACTAAATATTTATAGAATTAATAATGTATCCGGTTGGAAGTCGACCAAATTTTAGTGTGGGAAATCTAACTCTCAAAATAATGGTATTTAATTAATTAAATCGAAATACTCGAAGGACCACCTTTTTTTACTGAAAAGGGAAACAGATAACTAAAACAATAAAATGGACTGAGATACCAGTTCCTATGGATGGTGTAATCATCAAGAATTATTTATAGGGCATTAATAAACTGCAAAAATAATTATTACTCAAGACGTAATATAAATTACGTAAGAAAAAAGACGTAATTACGTTCCTAAACCAAAATTGGGGGTTAATACTAGAAATTAATACATATTGTACACTTAATTGATGCTGGTTCATCATCAAGGGTTTAGTAAAATTTACTACGAAATATATTAATCAGAAATTAAGTAAATGTTTAATGAATCAATTATCTCAATAGAACATGAATAATCAATGGTAAATAATGTTATAATCAGCATGAAACACATAATTGTTCCTAACAATGTGTTAGTAACTGACAAGAAATGTATGTCCAAAATTTATGAGTCTTATGCAATCAAATATTACTACAGTTTACACAGGTTAAGAGGTTAGTAAATAATTAAATTAGGTTCAGCCTCTTAGCTGTGACAGTGAACAGTAGCACGAGTGTGGGGATGGCGTCGTCTGGAACTTGCTAGAACATGCGTCCACCAAACGTGGCATGGGGGTTGATCTCTCCTCAGACGGAGTACACACACTGTAAACCCAATAAAATGTAGATTCTACTTACACCCTATTAAATACGCAATTATCAAGCATGAAACGGAGTAAATTCGTTCACTGGGGACTCACTTGTATTTAGAGGACGGAACACGTCCTAACGACGAACTAAGGCCTAGAAATAAGTATAGGAAGCTTCGTATAACTATTAATCGCCACTTAACCATACGGATGTTCGTCGATACGATCCGAGGATCTCAGATGGAGTCGCAGCAGTCACAATAATCGTTATGGTCTGGTCGTTACGTACTCCAGGTCAATTAACTGCAAAGGCCGATCACGTGTGCGCCAATAAACAATGACGCCCCTCACTCAAGGTAATGTTGAAAGCAAGTCGCTGTGCTCGCTCCCTCCTCCCTCAACCCTCCAGTAGAAATGGAAAACTCTTCTCCTTATGAATATTCTACTTAATAAATTAATGAGACTGGGGTTGCAATTATTGGGAGTTAGATGTTATTTAAATTCTCTTCGAATAGTAATTAATATGAACAGCGTTCTTACTAAACGAGAAATGGAGATAAATTTCTTCTACCTCCATGTTGATTTAAGATAACAGATATACTGTTATGTAGTGATCTTTTGGCTGATAACATGTTGTTATTAGATCACTAATGGTTATATTGTCAGTTAGTAATTCTAGTAAAGAGTACTTACAGAAGTCGAGAATATTATTCAATTCTCTGGCATGTTGATAGTATTTATACCTCTGCTGGGTATTATCTGACGCAATACCACCAATTCTAAATGGGAAGAATTTGGTAAATGATGCGCAGATAGGAAAATATTAATTANTCAGCAACCTCTCCTGCTCTGAAGGGAGAAGGGAGTATCAAGTAGTACTCAAGATGGGAGAGCAAAAGTGCTTTGAATAGTACAAACTGTGTGATGAGATCCCTTGACTTGAAAGTTCTCGTAATTTATCCGATAATTTTTCTGGCTGACGCAATATTTGCATAGTTATAATGCATAAACGTTAGGTCGTCAGGCATCATTATGCCTAGATCTTTTACATGCTTCTTTCCTACTAAGGGCACATTATTTACGATTTGAAACAAGTGTTTTGTTTTAGGTCCTAATTTTTACCATACCTGAGTACCTGGGACATTGTTAAACATCATGTTATTTGTTGCTGCCTAGTCGAAAACTTTCGCAATATCTATTTATAGATTTTCAATTTCGTCAGCAGAAGTAATTTCATGAGGATTTTTGTGTCATCAGCAAAGGATGATTCGAAGCAGTGACTTGTATTTTTGTCTATATCTGACATGAGATTAAATAAAAACAGTGATGCAAGGACTGTACCCTGATGTGCAGAGGTTTTAACTGCGCATGGACTAGAATTTATTTGGTTTACTATTATTTACTAAGTCCTTGTGTTCTGTTCGACCGAAAATTCAATATTCACTGTCCTACTTTACCTGTTATTTCCATTTATTTCATTTTGTGTACCATCATTCCATTGTCACATTTATCAAATGGCTTTGTGAAGTCCGTGTATCTGCATTTAGTGATTTAGGCAATATCTGCCTGCTCTAAATCCATGTTGGTCTGGGTTCTGGAGGTTATTTGTGTCCATGAAACTGGAGACCTGATTCCTGATCGGTCTCTCAAATTCTTTTATTTTGTGGGACGTTAGTGCAGCTGGTCTATAATTCTTAGCCAATGCTTTGCTGCCTCCCAATGCTTTATTGGGAGACAGACGTGATTATGTAATGGGTAGAAATCTTGTGCAAGATAGGATGGAATGTTCGTTGGTAAATCTCTTAGTTAGTGATCACTATGCAGTTTCTGCTTCCTATGAGGTACAGTGTGATGTACCTAATAGACATAGAGACGGAAAATGAATATTCCATATGGCTTGCATGACCACTTTATTAATTGTATATCAAAATGGTATCAAGATTACACAATAACGAATGTACAAGCCTTCTCCAGAGATCTCATTGATACGATTGCTACCTACTACGACACCTGGGTGTGTTGGGGAACAAGCCGTAAGCCTAGATGAAGTGGACAACACCTACCACCACCCAAGTGGGTCCTTGACCCCGTATTTGTTCAAGAACATGAACGAATAAAGCAACTTGGAGATACATACAAACGAACCAAAGCACAAGGTGACTTGCATACACTTCTAGTTGCAAATAAAGAGGTGAGAGACATGAGCAACGTTATACGTAATAAATATTGAGAAGAGTTCCTACAAAGTATAAATGAGCAAACAACACTTGTTGAAGTTTGGGAAAAGATACGAAAAATCTCTAGAAGCAACCCAACCAAACCACTGCACCACAGCCCACTAGAGCAAGCAAACATTCTCCTTGATCAATGGGCACTAACATCAAGCTACGACTCACTCCCAATTAACATATAGCACAAACTTAATGACACACGCCCCAACAGACAACGAACCATCAATCTTGCCTGCACAGCAATCGACGTGTCGGACCTTAATGATGTAACTGAATGGGAATTAAATCATGCACTAAAGATGGAAAAATCAACTGCTCCTGGAGAGGACGGTATTACTTACAGTCTACTGAGATTAGTCTCACACGTATCAGGTAATCCACTATTAGTGTTGTACAGAATGAGTTTAAGTGAAGGCGTATTACCTGATGCTTGGACAAAGAGTGTCATTGTTCCCATTCCCAAACCACACTCAGATAATTATAGACCCACATCTCTAACATCGTATGTTTGCAAAGTGCCTGAACGTATTGTTCTTAACCGTCTCATGTATCGTATACAGGGGCACCTGTCACCCCAACTGTTTGGATTTATGCCTGGGCTCAGTACACAACACTGTTTGCTGAGTACTTCGCACATATTGAAGCTTCCCTTCAAATAGTCTTCATCGACCTAGCAGCAGCTTTTTATGCAGCAAACAGAGAACTCATACTGGAACAGCTTGCTGAGCTGGGAATACAAGGGAAATTACTGAAATGGATAAAGGGCAATTTGTCTAATCGAACAGCATATGTTTTGTTTAATGGTGTTAAAAGCACAGAGAGCAAACACTTTGAACAGGGAACTCCACAAGGAGGGGTCCTCAGCCCTTTTTTGTTCAACGTTCTGATGCATAAACTTATTAAACATCTTCCAGCTAATAATGAAGACACTGTCTTTTCTTATGCTGATGATATATGTTTACAGGCTGCCTCCGAGCCTAGAATGCAAGTCCTGCTCGATGCTTTTGCTACTAGAGCTGAGGAATGTGGCCTCCTTATCTCTGTACAAAAAACTCGTGCCCTCATTCCATGTGGTATTCCACCACCCAATTATCATATAGATGGGCGAGCACTTGAGAACTGTGAGTCTTACAGATACCTTGGTGTCCCCACTAACGGCCCTGAGTACCTTTCTTTTCTGAAGAGTAGACTGTGGGAGAGATTAAAGCCCTTGCGGGTCCTTGTTGGTGTCAATCATGGAACTAACGTAAGACTTGTTAGAATGTTTTATGTATCATTTATACGCTCTGTGATTGACTACAATGCTCTACATCTCACACTGTATACTGACAAAGAGGTAAAATCTCTTGAAACCTTGCAAAATGAAGCTATGCGTCTCATCCTTGGGGCTCCAAAGTCCACGAGAATAGTTAATATGAGAGCAGAGTTAAAATTACCTACCATAAGTTTCTTTATGGTAGGATAAATCTAGAATTTTATCTATTAGCAATTTTATCTATTTATATTCATAGAATTTTATCTATTCGCACAGTTTTCGGCGTGAAGGCATTGAGTAGATCTAGACAACACATGAAGTTTCAAGCTAAACTTTCTAATATGCTGCACTCACCTGAGGTCTATAGAAAAGAATGAAATCTGATTATGCATTTTTATTATACAAGGTAGCCAACTCCATCAAAATATTAAATATGTACCCAACTCAATTAATGATTAATCAACCAATTACTCCATGGGATAACTGGGATCTATCAATTGATTTTGTAAATGCGCCCAAGAAAGATAGTGTGCTCTCTACATTATTAAAACAGTTAACACTGAAAAGCATCACTGAAAGTACTCAGAGTATGGGTAACGATGTACATCAGTGCTATACCGACGGCTCTGTAGAAGAAGGTGGACGATGTACCGGATGTGCATGTAATATATTTGAACAATCTTCTCTGGTACATACAGCAATGAAGCGCGCCAATAACTGGGCAATTACAACTCAAACCGAACTTGCAGGCAAATACCTTGCCACTGAACTTTTAAAAGACAAAGGCAGTGGACTTATATACGAGTCTTATATACGAGTGCAGTGGACTTATATACGAGTGCACTCTGCGAGTCCAACTCGCAGAGTGCACTCCTGGCATTAAACGCACATAGTAGTGACACCCAGAAAATAGTCAGTGATATTCGAATGAATGTTTTAGCTGCTAAAGAAAACAGATTTGAAATTAAATTCCTATAGATACCATTGTTGGCATCTCAAGGCATGACACTGTTGTTATGCTTGAAAAGACAGCCTGTAGAAAAACCAGTGGTAGAAATTGATATGGGTGTTTCATTAGCAGTGATAAAGAGAATACTTAAACAAATATCTAATGAAGATCTCACCGACCTAACAAATTCACAAAGACCTGAAAGTTGTAGCATTAAATATTATGATAGATATCGTGAGGAGACATTCACATATGCGACTAATAGAACAAGAACCCGGCAATGTGATGTTATAGTGGCCACAATACGCCTGGGATATAGACATATCTGGTAGCTTTCTCAAAACCCAAATGTCGAGTACACAATGTGTCAACTTTGTGAAAGAGAAAACATGCACTCTCTTGAAAATTATATTGTAGAATGTCCCATATTGACTGACTTTCGCCCTCCTGGACTAAGGTATGCTGAATTGTGTAATTACTATATGAGTACTGGAACACTTGATGATATATTGGACTTGTACCCAAGATTAACCATGTAATGTATCAATTATACAATGTATGTATGTGATGTAACTATATAACCTGAGCTTGTAAAAGCACCTTAATCACCTTCAGTGATTAAGTGCTTAATTGCACACTAGTTTCTCTATCAGCTATCTCACCCTGTCAGAGTAAAAGAGACAAATGTATGCGAATGCATGTATGTGTGTATATACGTATGTATATATGTATATGTACGTATATATGTGTGTGTGTATGTATATGTTTGTGTAAAGTATATATGGAAGCTGATCAGAATTACATTTCACCTTTGTAAATGCACATTAATGAACTATGTAAAAGACACATCGAACACTTAAGCTTAGCATTTTAAAAGCACCGAATCACCTTCTGTGGATGATTGTTCAATAAACCCCTGAACTATATGTTTAACACATCTCTGACCCTGTCCATGGAGGACAGAAGAAAATGTATGTATGCAGGTTAGCATTGTAAACGTGTGGTCACGTCTGTGGTAGAAAATAATAAAAAAAATAAAAAAAAATGCTTTGCTCCCTCTCTTGTGTTTAGGAGCTGTCTGTTGATTTAAAGGCATCTAGTGTCTCCCCCCATGTCCAAGCACTTCCTCAACACTATGCTAAGTGCCTGTGCTCCTTGCACTTTACACGTCATTATAAATATGGAATTCCATGAGTCTGGATTCGGGGCTGAGTACATGGCCATGTTGTCAATATATCTTTCAAAATCTGCCCCACTCGTGTTGATATCAGTTACATTTTCAGTGGTTTGGATATCATTCATAAAGAAGTTTATCTTCCAATTCATGCTGTTTATTGGGGGTGCCAAACATGTCCTCAGACTGTTTTTTTTTTAGGATTTCACAAATTTATTTTTCATCCTTTGTGCATGTTCGTTCACTTTTACGATTAGGTCAAATACTGGCAGTGGATTTTGCTTTTGCTTCCGAATATGTGAAGAAATATTTTGTTTTTTTCTTCATGTTTTGTACTGCTTTCTGTTCTAGTTTCAGTTTGTCAATCTGATATGAAGCTTCAGTATCCGTTCGATTTCTTCAATCTCCCTGTAAATTATTCCGTCTCTGAAGGGGGAGCTGTGTCTGCTTATGCATTTCTGTTAATGTTTTCTCTCTTTTTTAGTGTTGTCTGCGTTCTCTTTCTACGTTGGACCTCTTTCTGGCTTTTAGCAAAGGAACATTTTTCATTTTGACTTTGGAAGTCAATTTTCTGCTTTGGAAGTCAGTTGTTCTATTCATTGAGTGGGATTTGTATTTTGTAGAACAATTTTCCATTGAATGTTTGTACATTCCCTGTTTATTTTTTTCCCAGTCTATCTTTTTATTATTAAAATTGGATTTACCGAATAAGCCCTCTCGCTTGATCATTCTTTTAGGTCTATTATGAGTATTTATGATAGTTTGCTCTTCAATGAGCTTGTAGTCTGAGTATGTGGTATCTGAGATCGTAATGTCCCTGATTATGTGTTAAATGTTTGTGAAGATATGATCTAGAATATTCTATTTATTTATTTATTCAAAAGGTACAATGGGTTTGTGAATGTACAAAGCATGAAGTTTTTACATTCATGTAAAGCCACTAACAAGCATAGCGTTTCGGGAAGGTCCTTAATCTAACAGATAATTTTAAGTAGGTAATTTGTAGCAAAATTGAGAAACATTAACAGGTACACTGTAAGGAAGTTTGAAGAAAATTAGTAGGTACATTTTAGTAAAATTTGAGGAGTATCAATAGGTACAATGTAGCAAAATTTTAGGATTATTTTTTGGTAAATTGAAGCAAAATTTACCTTCAACATAACAACCATGGTATAAGATGATGGCAGTGTTTACAAGGTGAAGTTATATGGCTTAAGCACATATTTTGCGGTAGCCACGATATTGTGCGAGTGTGAAGCACTAGGCAGAAAACTATGTGGATGAATTTAGGTGTTTTTTATGTTACTTTTGAATAGGGGTAGGTTGGACAGCTTTTTAATTCATTAGGGAGTGAGTTTCATAGACTAGGTCCCTTACGCATAGAGTGTTTACACAGATTTAGTTTGACTCTAGGGATATCAAGGATATATTTATTTCTGGTGTGGTGATAATGGGTTCCATTACATCTGTCAAGGAAGAATTTCAGATCAGGGTTTGCATCTAGGATCAAGGTTTGTGCATGTAAATGGCACAAGAGATATGCAGAGGGAGTTATGTTTAGCATGTTGTGGGATTTAAAAACAGGGCTGTGGGTTGTCTGTGTGACGAGAATCTGTAATAGAGCAGTGGCTATTCTGGCTGGTGTTGTGCAATCCCACATTAATGAAAATAAGTAAAACAAGTAAATAAGACTGCCTAGGTCCTCTAATGTGTGAGAGCTGTGGGTAAAACAAGAGAAAAACTTTAAACACTTTAAATAACAAAAACGATTTTAAAAACATACAACACAAAACCCCTTACCCACTTGGCTTAAACACAAATTACAAGATAAATATACACATGTGACAGTTATGTTAATGGCAAAGGTGCAATTAATACATTATGCAATAGATGCACGAGTCTACTGGCACCCGGGGGAGCGAGAGTAGATGATGCAGCTGAGGGCACGAAGTGTATTCTGATCACTGGACGCCGGTGGGCCACATATATATGAGCCAGGTCGTCAGAAATGGTGCGAATCTTGTAGGTAACCATCGGCCGGCAGTTAAACAAGCAGTTAGTGTCTGGTCGACCGGCTAGTGGCGTCTGGGCCTCTGCCCAGACAGCAGGTGTCCAGGTGTCTCGGGTACTAGAGGGTGGAGGGGGGATGGTGTCTGGCTAGACACCCATACGATTTGAGCACGTATTGTTGTTGTCGTTGATGTTGATTCCTTATGTTGGAGCATGCAGAAACGTTGGTGAATAGGCGGTAGAGGGAACAGGCAAGATCTACTTCCTAAATAGGAGATTACCGTAACATCTGAAAACAGAGTTTTTTATTGTTCCGGTAGCAGATTTTTGCTGGTTGATGATGGGCTTAAGGTAGTTTGCAGTGGTCGAACCCTATGCAGAAATGCCATATGTAAGATAGGGAATGATTAGCGCCAAGTATAATGAGAGGAGAGCAGAGTTTGGAACATAATATCTGATTTTAGAGAGTATACCGTCCGTTTTTTAGACTTTTTGGTAATGTGTTTGTAAGTAGGTGCTGAAGCTGAGTCTCTTGTCTATGTATAGGTCAAGGAAATTTCCATCATTTTTATTGTTTATGTTAACATTGTCTATCTGAAACTGAATTGCATTTATTGATTTACTTTCAAATAACATGTAGTAGGTCTTTTTTTTTTTTTGTTTAGTGTGAGTTTGTTGGTTGACATCCATAAGTAGACTTTTCTTAATTCTTTATTTACAACATTATTTAGTGTGTGTGGCTTGGAGTCTAAGTAGATAAAGGTAGTATCGTCAACAAATAGTATAGGTTTGAGAATGTTAGTGAAATTAGGCAGATCATTGATGTATATCTGGAGCATTTTGCCCGAAACGCTATGTGTACTAGTGGCTTTAGGTATTGTATGTACTAGCTCTATCTATAAATCCAACATTGTTTATAAAACAACTATGTATGTACTTTCCTGAATAAAATTTACTTTACTTTGCTACATAAGAAATAGGAGAGGTCCTAGGATGCTGCCCTGCGTCACTCCTACGGTTAGTGGTAGAGTGGCGGAGATTATATCATTGATGGCTACAGATTGGAGTCTGTCACTAAGAAAAGATCGAATATTGTTCAGGGCAAGGCCTCAGATTCCATAATGGTGAAGTTTAAGAAGTAGTTATGGTTAACAGTATAAAATCCTTTCCCAGGACAATGAAGAGTCCAATTAGGAACTCATTTATGTCAAAGGCTGAGTAAATGATATCAAGCAGACTAATAATTGCATCGTTGGCACTCTTTTTAGGAGCGGAAGCCAAACTGATAGGGACTTAGTAAGTTGAATTTTACGAGGTAGGACTAGAACTGTTTATAAATAATTTTTTCAAATATTTTTTGATAATATAGGTATATTGATACCGGTCTGCAGCTGTTTAACTTCCTAGTTCCCATTTTTGTAACTGTAGTTCCTAGTTGCCTATGTTATCGCTGGTTGAGTGGACCAGCGATCCTCCTTTGATGGAGTGATTGACGGCCGACAGGCCTTATTAAATAACTCAACAGCTAGATTCTAGGTAGCTAGATTCTTAGATTCAAAGAATCTAAGTAGTTCTCTAATATTTCTTTGGTTATGTCCAAATAGATTCCCTGGTAACGAAGTACAATACCCAATTTTAAACCTTAGTGGTTCTATGATTGTCTATCGTGAGGTAATCCTTAGGAGCGTGCCCAGTTGTAGTCTCTCAGGTAAATACCTATCATAGTTGAAGAATTGAATTTCGACGAGTATTCAGTAGATACGTGATTCGCTTAATTGTAGGTCAGTTCCACCCCTTACTCAGGGTTATGTATTGTGGAGACTGGTCGTGGATAGTTATATACATCACACACATATAGTACATCTCCAATTCTGTATTTGCAGTATGTCCTATTGACATCGTAATGTATTATTGATTTCTTATGCCACATATAAACCCGAGCATCTGATTAGAGCTTCATGTCTCTCATGTGATTACTGCTGCTTTTGAAGCAGTATTCAGTAATTAAGTCGTCAAGGTAAAAGGAGGCTGTTCCTTTGGTAGCCATTCATTACCATCACTTGGACCATCACATGTCCCTCGCTCTGATTAGTTTTTTTTATATAATCCTAATATAAAACAAAGAAACTCTCTGTGTGATAATGTTATTTTGTATTGAATTAATGGAAAAAATCGACGTCTTTCAGTGTAGCCTTTCCTTTAGGAGATGTTGTGATTTTGTTTGCATATCCAGTAAATGAGGCTACCAATAGTTCAGTAAACTATAATTTATGATGAGGACCCCATGATTCCCCCAACCTAAGTTGGGCGTAGAAGAATCACACGATCCAGGTGATCACTGTTTTTTCAGACACCTGTCTGAGTGAGTCAAAATTCTGTGAGGTCCTTACCTGGATGAGTTGATCTTAGAGAGTGTATCGTTGCTATGGTTATCTAATTATTTATTGGATAACTCCTGCAAGAGGATTGACCAAGACGTCTTTGCAAGCAGAGATAGTCCAGAAATGTAGAATCCTGCCTTATATATAAAACATGTAGTCAGTTAATCTGTTGATTGCTTCTCGAAAGCTCTGGTCATGGCCTGTTTCCGAGGAGAAATAATATATCGTGATATAAACACATCTTATCTTAACGTAATTATAACATAATTTATCCACATGTGTTTACTGTAATATTACTGACACACCTGCAATATCATTGGTATTATTTACTGCTTATAGCTTCTGTAATATTATTACAGGTTTTATAGTTATTATTTCAGCACGGAGAATCATTAATTATTAAGACTTATCTACTTCTGATTAGCTGGATATCATCACTGAAGACGAGAAATGCACTGGAGTGTTTTGGGAGCGTGTTTGGTGGCTACGAGCAGACTTGCTGCATGCTACCAGATCCTCATCCTCGTCTCCCTTGGATCTTGTAGCCTTTACCACCTGAATCGGTCCCTCTCATCGGCTCTGGTGGACGCTGGCCACTCAGTTACTCTGGTATCTTCATTTAAACCTTCTGAAAAGTAAGTGCTTAGGACTTCAGATATTGATATCTCAATATTGGAGAGACTCAAACAAACACAAACGTCTCCTGGACGTTTGTGTTTGAGACATTTGAGCCCTACAAGTTTTGAAAGCGTTGTTTTAAGCACCAAGCTTTCTTCAGTAAAATGTTTTAACAATGGCTTTCTCCAATGGGCAGCTAAAAACACTATACAGTTTATTTTCTTCTCACTTGCCCAGCCACATGACTGTACGGGTCATGTGGCTGGGCACATGAACAGTCAGCGCTTAATCCACGACCGTGCAAGTGTTTGGGCACCTCGTCTCCCTCCTGTGTGAGTTGATCTTAGAGAGTGTACCATTGCTCTAGTTATCGAACTATTTATTGGATAACTTCTGCGAGAGGTCTGAACAAGACGACATTGCAAGCAGAGATAGTCCAAAAATGTAGAATCCTTCCCAATATATAAAACATGTAGTAACTCAATCTGTTGATTGCTTCTCGAAAGCTCTGGTCATGGCCTGTTTCTGAAGAGAAATAATATGTTGTGTTATCAACATGTATTATCAAAATTTAATTATACACATAATTTATCCACATGTGTTTACTCTAACATTACTGACACGCCTAGGATGTTTTCCAGGCGCCAGATAAGGTGCCTGACAGCTGAGTGGACCGCGCTCCGGATTTGTAGTCCTGAGGTTACGGGTTCGATCTCCGGTGGAGGCGGAGAGAAATGGGCAAACAAATTCTTTCACCCTGATGACCCTGTTACCTAGCAGTAAATAGGTACCTGGGAGTTAGACAGCTGCTCCGGCCTGCTTCCTGGGGGTATTTAACGAAAAGGAGGTCTAGTCGAGGACCGGGCCGCGGGGACGCTAAACCCTGAAATCATCTCACGATAACCTCCTTCTTATCCCAAATCCTTTCCCCTCAGATACATCCCAAGTGCTATATATTCGAAATGGATAGCACTTTCTCCAGATAAGCACCTTAACCTTACCTTTCTTCCCATTGTGGATTATAAGAAATTACAAAAATTATCTCACGTTGTAAAACACGAGCTGACCGAATGAATATCCCTTTACACCCAGGACACGTAATGTTATGTACAGATTGATGATTGATGAAGATTAAGCCACCCAAAAGGTGGCACAGGCATGAATAGCCCGTAAGTGGTGGCCCTTTGGAACCATTACCAGTATCATTAGCTGATACTGAAGATCTGTGGAGGTTCGACTGCACCCTACGGAGAGGTCGTGACCTCTCTGTTATGTACAGCTTCCGAACTCCTTATATACCTTATATTTGAACATAACATAAGAACATAAGAACAAAGGCAACTGCAGAAGGCCTATTGGCCCATACGAGGCAGCTCCTATTTATAACCACCCAATCCCACTCATATACATGTCCAACCCATGCTTGAAACAATCGAGGGACCCCACCTCCACAATGTTACGCGGCAATTGGTTCCACAAATCAACAACCCTGTTACTGAACCAGTATTTACCCAAGTCTTTCCTAAATCTAAACTTATCCAATTTATACCCATTGTTTCGCATTCTGTCCTGTGTTGATACTTTCAATACCCTATTAATAGCCCCTTTGTTATGTCCATTCATCCACTTGTAAACCTCTATCATGTCACCCCTAACTCTTCGCCTTTCCAGTGAATGCAAATTAAGCTTTGTTAATCTTTCTTCATATGAAAGATTTCTAATTTGGGGAATTAACTTAGTCATCCTACGCTGGACACGTTCAAGTGAATTTATATCCATTCTATAATATGGCGACCAAAACTGAACTGCATAATCTAAATGGGGCCTAACCAGAGCAAGATATAGCTTGAGAACCACACCAGGTGTCTTGTTACTTACGCTGCGATTAATAAATCCGAGTGTCCTATTTGCCTTATTACGAACATTTATGCATTGATCCTTTTGTTTTAAATTCTTACTAATTATAACTCCCAGATCCCTTTCGCAATCCGACTTCGCAATCTCAACACCATCTAGCTCGTATCTTGTAACTCTATCATCAATACCTAGCCTCAGAACTTTACATTTATCAGCATTAAACTGCATCTGCCAGTCCTTTGACCATTTCAAAACCCTATCTAGATCAACTTGAAGTGATAGTGAGTCCTCCTCCGAATTAATTTCCCTACCGATTTTCGTATCATCGGCAAATTTGCAAATGTTGCTACTCAAACCTGAATCTAAATCATTTATATATATTATAAACAACAGAGGTCCCAAGACAGAGCCTTGAGGCACTCCACTTACAACATTTTCCCACTCTGACTTGACTCCATTTATACTAACTCTCTGTTTCCTTTGGTATAGCCATGCCCTAATCCAGCTTAATATAGCACCACCAATACCATGAGCCTCTATCTTTTTAATCAGTCTTTCATGTGGCACTGTATCGAAAGCTTTGCTAAAGTCAAGGTACACAACATCACAATCCTTACCACTATCAACTGCCTCAACAATGCTAGAATAAAAAGATAACAAATTTGTTAAACATGAACGGCCATTTATAAAACCATGTTGCGACTCAATTATTAATTTATGTTTTTCAAGATGAAGACGAATTTTATTTGCTATTATAGATTCGAGTAACTTTCCCACAATAGACGTTAGGCTAATTGGTCGATAGTTAGACGCAAGTGATCTATCACCTTTCTTAAAAACTGGTATCACATTAGCAACTTTCCAAAACTCTGGCACTGTGCCTGACTCTATTGATTTATTAAATATGATTGACAGTGGGTCACAAAGCTCCTCTTTGCATTCTTTCAGCACTCTGGCAAACACTTCATCCGGCCCTGGGGATTTGTTTGTCTTCCCTCTTTCTCGTGGGGAAGACAGATACGCGGAGGTATACTCATGACAGATATTAAAAGTTTGAGCTTCTTGTTTTATCTTATCAGTTCAAGTGGGCTCTTAAATTTAAGTATCCACTAAGTTTTAGACATTAAGCATGAGCAAGCAATGATTCTTCTATCTGTCCTTGCTCTACTTACGAAACCCCACCAGGTTTCATAACCTCTCACGCCTGGTTCACCGATAACTAAGAGAAGCTCAGCATCAACCACTTAGTCTGTCAACCTTACACCCATGGTCAAGAGACGAAACACAATTTAAACACAAGGTAAACACAATTGTCATCGTGGTAAATTTGATAAGAAATGTACATGTTACTTGTTCTTACGTTAATGATAAGTTTTTTCTATTATTAATAAAATAGGTGTATAAATTACAAAGTATATTATCCCTCGAAAAATATTGCTTTTAGATAAAGGATATGCAAATTGTAATATTCACTACATATTACCAGAAAAAATATAAATTGTTTATGATGATTTGATAATCGTTTTTCTTGAAGGATTACTAAATTTTCATTGGAGAGATTTTTAAAGAAATTCAGAAGAGTGAGTAAATTTAAATTTTATATTGTATAAATTTGTCAATTAGGATTTTGAAATATAAGTATTCTCTTATCGAAAACAACCATTTATGTCTTTTCAGTCACGATAATGTAACGGAGATTCACACCGGCTCCGACAACACTCATATGAGCGACAGCAACATTTTTGAGATTGGAGACAGTACTTACCAGGCCTTCAAGTTAATAGCAGAAGCAGTTGTGGAGATTGGTAGGTCAATGTGGACCAACCCAGCAATACTTCTGCTATAGAAAAAGAGAAATGATTTCCATGCTATTGTTATTATAGATTATGTCAACGAGATCGCTGTACCCTTCTTGCTGGATTATAAAGGCACATACATCAACTTTTGAACGCCTGGAATAGAACCCATACAAATAGCACAGCAAGGCAACTTCCTGCCTACCTCGGTCGTTCCGTCAGTGATGATTCCCTTCATCCAGCACATGACTTTTCTTCAGAGAACAATAAACCCATTAAGTATCTTCTTCCAGTATATGGTACACTATTTCACAATGCTTCCCAAAGCACAGAAGCTACTGGAGGAGTTCTTCCCCGAGATGCCGCCCCTCACACACCTCTACTGGAACAGCTCGCTGACTCTTGTCAACAGTCACTTCGCTGTGGACGGCCCAGTGCCTCTCCTGCCCACCCAAGTCGAGGAGGGCACCATCAACGCCAAGAGACTCCGCCCATTACCACAGGTAAGCAAGGAGACCCCCACCCCCTCCCACATGTAAGCAATGAGACCCCGCTAACTCCCACAGATAATCAAATAGACCACCCCACTCCCACAGGTAAGCAAGTAGACTCCATCCACTATCACAGGTTAGCAAGGAGATCCCACCTACATATAAGTACGGAGATGCCACCCACTCCCACAAGTAAGCATGGCGACCTCCCTTACTCGCTCAGGTAAGGAAATACACCCCGCCCACTCCTTCAGGTAAGCAAGGAGACCCCACCCACTCACACAAGTAAGCAGGGAGACCCCACCACTCTCACAGGTAAGTAAGGAGCCCTTGACCACTCCCACAGATAAGGAAAGACACCCCTCACTCTCACAGGTAAGCAAGGAGACCTAGACCACTCCCTCAGGTAAAAAAGGAGAACCCGTTCACTCCCACGGGTAATCAAGGAGCCCTAGACCACTCCCACAAGTAAGAAAGGAGACCTCACCCACTCTAATAGGTAAGCAAAATTTCTAGACTCTAGACCACTCTGACAGTTAAGGAATGGGACCCCGCCAACTCCCACAGGTACGCAAGGAGCCCTAGACCACTCCCCATCATTAAGCAAGGAGCCCTAGACCACTCCCCATCATTAAGCAAGGAGCCCTAGACCACTCCCTATGGTTAAGCAAGGAGTCCCAGACCACACCCATGGTTAAGCAAGGAGCCCTAGACCACTCCCCATGGATAAGCAAGGAGCCCTAGACCACTCCCATGGTTAAGCAAGGAGCCCTAGACCACTCCCCATCATTAAGCAAGGAGCCCTAGACCACTCCCATGGTTAAGCAAGGAGCCCTAGACCACTCCCATGGTTAAGCAAGGAGCCCTAGACCACTCCCCATGGTTAAGCAAGGAGCCCTAGACCACTCCCCATGGTTAAGCAAGGAGCCCTAGACCACTCCCCATGGTTAAGCAAGGAGCCCTAGACCACTCCCCATCATTAAGCATGGAGCCCTAGACCACTCCTCATGGTTATGCAAGGAGCCCTAGACCACTCCCCATGGTTAAGCAAGGAGCCCAAGACCACTCCCTATTATTAAGCAAGGAGCCCTAGACCACTCCCCATCATTAAGCAAGGAGCCCTAGACCACTCCCCATCATTAAGCAAGGAGCCCTAGACCACTCCCCAAGGTTAAGCAAGGAGCCCTAGACCACTCCCCGAGGTTAAGCAAGGAGCCCTAGACCACTCCCCAAGGTTAAGCAAGGAGCACTAGACCACTTCCCTAGGTTAAGCGAGGAGCACTAGACCACTCCCCAAGGTTAAACTAGGAGCCCTAGACCACTCCTGCAGATAAGCAAGGAGCCCTAGACCACTCCCCAAGGTTAAGCAAGGAGCCCTAGACCACTCCCCAAGGTTAAGCTAGGAGCCCTAGACCACTCCTACAGATAAGCAAGGAGCCCAAGATCACTCCTACAGTTAAGCAAGGAGCTGTAAAACAGGTTAGTTCCAACAGGTTAGCAAAAGTAGGGTAAAAGATGACTACGAGGGATGTCAGTCATGTACCTCCACTACTAGGGGTGTCAGTCATGTATCTCCACAACGAGGGTGTCAGTCATGTATCTCCACTACGAGGGTATCAGTCATGTATCTCCACCTGCTGTAATACATGACTGAGGGATGAGCGTGCAAGCGGGCACATGGCTAAGCGCGTGAGAGTAGTCACCACTTGTGCCAAGCTCACCTAATTGTGCATGTTTAGAATTTCTAGGTCTTGGGCTAAAGTCTGAGTGATATTTTATTATACAATTTAAACCGACGAATTTTGTACGTAGTAAGACCTATAAATCTTACTACGTACATACAACTTACTAAGAACATATTGGAGATTATTAAAGTGTATTTACCTATATGTACTTAGCTAATAGTAGTTAGATGTATTGGGAAACCATTTAGATGAAGTGGAAAAACCTTTCGATGTATTTGAGATACTATACGGTGTTTTGGGGGAACCTTATCTTGAGGTTATCTTGAGATGATTTCGGGGCTTTAGTGTCCCCGCGGCTCGGTCCTCGACCAGGCCTCCACCCCCAGGAAGCAGCCCGTAGCAGCTGTCTAACTCCCAGGTACCTATTTACTGCTAGGTAACTAGGTAACTAGGTAACCTTGGGAAAACCTTAGATTTTTTTGGGGGGGAGGGTGAGAACTTGGGAAAACCTGAGATGTTTTTTGCCCCTAGTAATAAGAACATAGGTTTCGCTACTTACAGGGCATCAATGACCACTGCAGCCCTGTCTCTGATCATGCCTCGAATCCTCAATTCATATAATGGATGAGTGATGGATAACATGTGGGGTATTTTTCACCAATATATCATATAATATTTCGTCTTAATAAATATTTCAAAGTAAATCAGAGAAGTGGACTGTAAAAACTTGTATTTATAGTGGAGTGATGCCCCTACACATCTTTTTTTTTTTTTTTGAGAGAGAGAGGGGGTAAATTTTAGAATGCTAATCTACGTATAACAAAGAAATAATATGCTCATAAATAAATCAGAAATAATTAATGCTTGGGTTAGTATGCTAACTACTAAATTTAAACATTTGAAGGCTTAGCTGCCAAAGTTGAACGGAGTATACATCCAGCAGCTCTGTAACCCGTCTAATCCTGTCATTGCCTGTTATCTCGGAAGACATGTGATTCCTCAGGATGGAGTACATTTCTCTTGTAGCTAGCTCCACGTTAAAATATTAATATCATATAATTTCTACCTATACCTATTATAGGTATAGGTTAAGTAATAATTGTAATTACGAAGCAATAAGATGCTTATCTTAACATACAAACAAGGTTAAGTAAGGTCAGTGTTTTCTATAAAGCTTTTCAAGGTAAACTATTATGTTTAGTACATCACCTATGCACGTATTTAATAAGTCAATATTGACTATACGAATTTGCGGGGAGGGTTGTAGTGCTGGATGATGGAAACATGGTAAATTATTCACAATATTTTACTCTAATTTCCTAATTGACGGGAACATTATCGACGTTATTTTACGTCACGATAACGTACTATAGGTAACAGCCGACTATTTCTCACTGTGTTTATCTTTAAACCTAAATGACGTTAGCTGAAGATCTTATATTTGTACATGAATTTTAGTTCATACTATGTTTACTGTAACAACTGATTGCAGCTGTATAGAACTCTTTCCAATAAACAGCTATATAATTTGCTAAATAGTACTAGATCAATTTCCTGTCTATATTCCTTAATAAATTCTACAATGTTAGACTGGGTTTAATTCGATTTATGGATATATTTATAATTTAATCACAAAAGCTGGGTCACAACCATGAATTCTAGGAAGAATTTGGTGGTAATACGCCTCAGATTAATAAGATTTAAGGTTGCTGCACTACTGGTTAGTAGGTTAGTAGTATTAGTAAAATATAATTCCTAATACAATAAATACCTCTTATCGCACTTTGGGTCAGTATTTGGGTGTGGAAAATTTCCAACATAATTCTGGGGGTGAGAAGACATGGGTCACTGTTCATGCTTTATTGCTGACGTACCTAATGCTCTGCCTCGAAGTTATAAGTTCATTATAAGTTAGTAGGTTAGTACGTTAGTACGTACATGACGGATGTCCTGTATCTGTGAAAGAGATATGAAACTAAGTCATTAATCTGTCATCATAGGAACGTCAACTAAAAGGTTTAAAGAATTAATTATTAGGTCATCTAAGATCAAGAAATCTCTAAGATCTACAGGGAAATGAATGACTAGGGTCGCAATGACTTGTATTGGTTAAGTTACTTGGTCATGGAATTGTTCCTGTGGACTCATAAAATAATCTCAACTTCCGCCGATTATCATCTGTATTTATACAGAATTAAAATACTGTTTAAGTTTTAATTTATTTTGTTGGGCTGCTGTCGTTGATGGATGAGTGCTAGTATTTGTAGAGTTCATTTCTTCTGGAACCTTGGGAAAATGTATATCTGAGGAACAATCATGTACTGCTAATTCCAGAGGAACTAATTTCTTTAAAGTTTTTAGGGTGGTCGTGCCTCGACACAACTTTTTTTAGTATTCCTTTGTCATCTGGGTTGACAGCAACAATTTTGCCTATAGCTCTGACCTTGGTCCATCACTATCAGCTAAAACAAGATCATCTGATTCTAAACTGATTTTATTATAGGGGCTTGCAGCTTCAACTTGATATTCTGTCAGAGCAGTTAGATACTCATGAGTCCAAACTTCATTCCACCTGCCTATCACTCTGGAAAGATGTTTATAACTTTCCACCAAGTCGTTCCTTCCGACACATGAGTGGTCTTCCGGATCCTCATCTTCTAGAGATATTAGAGGACTAAGAAGACTACCATGTATCAGATGAGAGGGACTCAGTGGTTCTCTTTGTGAGAAATCATCTGACAGATAGGTTAGGGGTCTGTTGTTGACTCGTGCTTCTATTCCCGTGACAATGGTTTGAAGCTCGGTAATGCTAATTTTTTGGCGATGCAGGGCCTTTCTTAAGCATCGTTTCACAGTGCCTACCATTCGTTCGTAGAATCTCCCCTTGCCACGGTGCTCTGGGAGATAAAAATTTCCAGTGGTACTGTCTTTGTTTAAAAGACTGCATGTTCCTCTGGATGATTTCATTTTTCGCTTAGGCAGGCTTCTCCTGCCACAAAATTGGATCCATTATCCGAGATCACCATTTTGGGGCAGGATTGATGTGCCGCAAACCTTCGAAAGGCTTGTAGGAAGGCTTCTGCACTCATGTCAGAAATTACTTCTTAGTGTACACCTCTTGTAGTGGCACACGTAAAAAGACATATATAGGCTTTCACCGGAATTTTTTCCGGATTGCCTGTTAAAATATGGGTTCCAGTGTAATCTATCCCAGTGGTCTAAAAGGGACAAAAGTGTACAAATCGGTCTCTAGGTAATGGTGAAGGTCCTGGATAAAGACACACCCGAGCGTCGTATCTCCGGCAGATCACATAAGATTTAATTATAGATTTGACACTTTGATGCCCCTTGAGGAAGCCAAAACTTCTGTCTTAAATTAGTAAAAGTGTCTAACACTCCCCCATATAAAGTGCCATATTCATGACAATGTAATACTATTAGTTTGCTAATGATGTGGTGACGAGGCCGGTCGGTGGCAAGCCGGTCGACCGAAGATGAAGATGAAGACCGAAATTTAACAAAGTTCCTCTGGATAAAGGATCCTAATGATATCCATAGTGAAATCATAACTTACAGATTTGCATCAGTCTTATTTGGGGATATCTCTTCACCGTTTCTGCTTCAAGCAACATTGGATATGCATTTGAATAAATCTTTTAGCTCTCACAAGACCGAAACTGGCAATAATTTATACGTAGACAATTTCCAGGGAACTACAAGTTCCTCGAGCTTTATTTTATATCGGCCGTATATGCGTTGGTTCCCTAGACGAAACCGTAATAAAACGTCATTGAGTCGTTGGATCAGACTCGGACCGGTTTGTAGGTAATCCTTGAGTGAGACACTATTTGCCTTCATCTTGGCACTACAGTTGAATACAATTGTAATGGGTGTAATAATTGAATTTTTCAAGATAGCTTGGTGAGGCAAGTAATGTCCCTTTTTGGAGTTATCATGTTCAACAACTTCAATAAACTTGTTGTCAAGTTGCTGTTGTATCAAGTTGTGATACAGTTGCAATTTGTCAGGTTGCTTATTCAATCTAGCTACCTGTAATTTCAACTGACTTAATGCCATGAAGTGATTTACTGGTAATTGTGGATAATTTCATTTCCATGCCAATTTAACCCAGTACTGATTATCTTTATAAATAACTGAGTTAAGGTATTGTTGATAAATTCAAGTGTCATCTGGACTTGGTTGCAGTAGTGTAAAAGGAGACAGATGGAGAATTGATTTTCAGAAACAGTTGGGCACTTCCACGCCGACTTGACTCCCGCGGGCGGAAAAGTGAAAATCTTTTTTTGGGGGTGGTGGGATGGTTTGGTTATGGCACAGTCGGCGCGCACCTGACTGGCTGGCTGAGTGGGGTGGTGGTCCTTTCCCCCCAGGGGTCCCCCGGACCACCACCCAGGGTATACCTGAGCGATTCTTGCTCTACCCTAGCCTGTTTTTTCACTTTTTGTCGCTTATGTATAAGATGAGTCTAAGGCATCAAGAAGGGGGGCCCCTATTTATGAGAGGTACAGAAAAAGAATGTTCAATAGATTCAAACCAAAAAATGCACTGGTGATAGGAATATAAACGTTTTTGGAGTATTTAATAACATGAGCAAAAATTCACGATTTGGCCCGGGGTGTTACCAGAGTACTACTGTATCAATTTGGGGGCCCTTACTTTTGAAATGGATCAGAGGGTAAATGTTCAATAGGTTAAAACAAATAAACACAATTGAAAGCGAATATATATGTTTTTGGAGTACTTTAATGATGCTATGACTGAATAGTATAAGGAGCCCTTGGCATGGCTCCATTTTCTGTAAATGGTCAGAGGTGGGTGGAGAGAACGGGGGCGCGATGTTCTTGACCAATCAGGCGCCGAGTAGGGAAAATTCTCTTTCTGTCGCAGGTCATGGACCAATCAGGTGAAATTTTCCTTATTTGTCGCATGGGTGTCACGTGACCTGACATCAGCAATAGGGACCCCCTACCTATGAATGCCCCAGTGGGGTCAAGCATACAAGAGGGGGGTCAAGATTCCTTACAAAGACCAAGTTGGATATTTAGGTGTAGTAGGCCTTATCTTGAATTTGCCTGATACTGTGAGGTACATTGACATGAAGGGCGAACCATAGTACAGGATTTGCATGTGAGAGGGTCATATTAGGGTTTTAAAGAAGTTAAAATAGCTTTAAAGAGTCCTGTGTGTGTTTGATGGTGGGTAAATGTTCAGTCAATAATTCTCGTGTTTTTAATCTGAATGAGGGGTCCTAGTTTGCGTTCTAGTCGTAAAATTAGTTCCTTAGTATATTTGTTATGGAAAAATGAGCTTTCAGTAAATCTACATAATTTGAAATGAGGTCAAGAAAGACATGTTTATATGTGAGAAGAGTCAGGTTGGAAACTGTTTATTCCATGCAGTCCCCCCTCCCCCCACTCGGCTTTGCTCCGTTTTCTGTAGCCAAAGTAAAGATTCCATTTTCTGTGGCATTCAGTTGATTACTAGTGGAAAAAGGGCATGCTCGCATTTGTATGTTCTAACCTGTTTATAGATTTTATAGATGTAATTGTAGGGCCTCAAATTAAATTTTAATATGAAAAATAGCATCAAATGTATGTCTATCTTTTGCAATAAACATTAGACACATTGACATTTGCTGCGATATTTCATAGAATAAAAAGTTAACTGCTAAATAGTGAGGCCTCAGCCATATTGTGTTGGGTTTGACACTCCAAACTTCAATTTGACACTTGTAAATATACTATAAAGAAAAATAGTTGAGTGTTTTACCAGATTTAAGCAATTTAATATCAATTAGGAATATGGTAATGTTCCTTATTAAATTGTATTTTTTTTATTGCCACATTAGCTCAGACTTTGTGGTGGGGGGCCCCAATAACTCATGTATCGTGACAGTAGTTTCGTTTTCTGTTGCTATGCAATACTTTTTTCTATCAGTTATACATCACAAACTCTATCAACATCAGGGGCCCCGAGACTGTTCAACACGCTCCCGCTACACACAAGGGGCATAACTGGCAAACCCCTCACAGTGTTCAAGAGAGAACTGGATAAGCACCTCCAAAGGATACCTGATCAACCAGGCTGTGACTCATACGTCAGGCTGCGAGCAGCCGCGTCCAACAGCCTGGTTGATCAGTCCAGCAACCAGGAGGCCTGGTCGATGACTGGGCCGCGGGGATGCTAAGCCCCGGAAGCACCTCAAGGTAACCTCGAGGTAAAAGTAATCACACCTAAAAATTTAAAAGTCAATCCATCAGTTTCCGTTTTTATGTCAGTGGTAGTGTATCAAGCGCAAAGGGTTTTAGAAAAATGTTAGACCTCCACCTTTCAAAAAGTGAGAAGATGAATTCATTTTGGCATTACTGTCATCACTTTGGAAAGTTTTTAATGATAGCACATGCTTAAACAAACTCGCTCGCAAAAACAAAAACTCATACACAAACTCAATTTTTTTTGGTTCAACTTACACAAATAAACCCAGGGCTTTCACATTCACGCAAAATACTTAGTCCCCCTAAACTTAAAACAGTTGCACAATCTTACTTAAACACATCAGGGCAAAAATAGAGAGAGACTTCTGACAAGCTACCGGCCTCCTGTCCTCACCAAGGCTACTAATTCTCACATACTTAAAAAAAACACACTTGCTAAACTCTTATACACAAACAAAAACTAATTTTAACTTACACAAAATAAACACGGGCTTTGCACATTCACACAAAAAATGCTTAGTCTCCCCTAAACTTGAACACTCACAATCTTACGGTGCTTTAATTGCCAAAGCCTTCCAAACCTGCACTGGGGTCGTTAGTCATACATAGAATCAGGGAGAAAAATATCCGCCTCAATATATATATAAAAAAATCTTAAATAGTCCAATCACTTGGGCTGGACGGTAGAGCTACGGCCTCACTTCATGCAGGTTGGCATTCAATCCCCCGACCATCCAAGTGTTTGGGCCGCCATTCCCTCCTCCCATCCTATTCCCAAATCCTTATCCTGACTCCTTTCCAGTGCTACATGATCGTAATGGCTTGACATTTTCTCCTGATAGTTCTATTCCATTCCATTCTTGACTAAATAACTAGCATTAAGTTTTAAGTCAATCTAATATTCCCATCTCACGCCCCCCAGAACTCCAACAAATCCCAAAGCCAGTCACGCGGCAATAGACATGTTTTAGCCCAACTGTATTTATTTAAAATAATGCGTCAGATAGAAAGAGTTTCGCATTGCTATTATATTTACCTTATAAAGCCTCTCTATAAAAATGATATGCCATTGCATATTGTGACTGTTTTATAATAAATATTGCATAAATACTTACGCGATTTCATAAACAAAAATTTATTTTAATGAGCCGTGTTTGGAAGGCAACGACATTAAGATTATTACTAACTTTTAAACTAACTATAAATATATGTATAGCATAGTGAAAGATTTATTCTTTGGGATACAAAATGTGTTTAATAACAGTTTCATTCTGTATACAAAAGTTACCAATATTTTCAAAACTCTGGCCACAATTTTTTTTTAAAGGTTTTACAAGGGAGTAAATCTCTCTTCCTCTCCTTCTCCCACGTTTCATCATTTGCACTGGATGCAGAGCAACCTTCGTGCAAGTCCTGGCTCAATTCCCCAACGTCCAAACTATTGGACATTGCAAATTTCACTAAATGATGCGGTATCTTAGTTGCCCCCCTCTAATTATAGAGATTTTAATCTCTAAACATTTGAGTGCCAAGAACGACTCTCGTGCAGGCCTGCGTTCAGTTCCCGACGTTCAAGCTTTTTGGCTATAGTAAATTTCTCTAAATGAGGCCGTATCTCGCCCTGACCAACTGTTTTTGGCTCAATTGTAACCCATCCAGCCGCAGTCCGCTGGATAGAGGGGCAGTGAGCCTGATAAAAATAAAAACATATAAATTGTTAGACTAGCTCTTTACATATGCTAGTTGTTTAATTTAGAAACTGCTACTAATGTGATGATGCAAGAGGAGCCAGTACACATCTATGGATCATCCAATAAAAGCAGCAGACTTCTAGATGTTACTACTGCTCAGCTTAGCCCCCCCCCCACCACCCACACTGGATTCTGGCGGTGCACATGAAAAACAGATAAATTATGACACTAGCTCTCCACATATCCCAGTCTTGGTTTTAATTTAGAAACTGCACTTGCGGTCTTTCTCGTGCCCCATTGTTGATGTGTGACAATGACCAATGGATTTTATTTAAAAAAAAAAAAACTAGCTCATTAAGATTGCGAAATCTTGCTTTAGGTAAATGAATTGTGTAGGTTCTGACTCTGAGGCCCATCATGCATCGCTGCACCCTTTCCGCTATTGCCCGCAAGATGGGAATAGAGGCTGCATTAATAAATGAATTAAAACTAACATTCAATTACATATTCTCAAACTTGTGCAAAAAAAACCTTACAATCACATTTGCAAACTTGCACAAATAAAATTTGGCAATTTCGTTTACCCATTTGTTTTGTTTTCTTGCTTGAGCCAAAATGAATTGTTGGGTTCATTGCCAGAGTCCATTATCCGCCGTGGTAACCCTTCCCACTACCCGCCCCACAAGATGGGTATGGGATTCATAATAAATGAACTAAACCAGCATTCAATTATATTCTCAACAAACTTATGCAAACCCCATACAATTACATTAGCAAACTAACACAAATTCATTGAGCATGTTTAACTATTCACATACTTTGCGTCATTATATAATGGAATGCGAAAAAGAAATTCGCAGAATTCAGAGATAACACCATCAATGGAGACCAAGAAATACGCGAGTACTTTATTCATAATGATGCGCTGCCAGGATCTTAGCAAAGTAACCAAATATTTTGCTTATTGTAGGTGAAGGATGCACATGACTCTCCGGTTAGGCGGTTGTGGAGTGAGACCTGCAACTGCGGACTTGCCATAGACGTAAAAATGCCTTGCATAGAGACCGTTGCAAGCCTCTTGTTGAAACACTTAGGGTGCATATATGTGTGTGTATGTAGCAGTGACAATCGCGTAACGAGCTTTCAAGAGATTGTCGCTTGCATAGCTAAACATATGTAGGGTTCAGTTTCCAAACCAATTATGCGGCTCTCGAACCCTTTTCCCCCATGCGGGAGATCCCTTTTATT
>WNGS01001339.1:44505-55136 GCA_020271785.1 Procambarus virginalis | reverse complement strand
GGCGAATTAGCCGAAAACGCGTTAAGCATTTTCTATTTTTCACATGTGGTTATTCTGCATACTTGGATCAGTGTTTTTGTGATCATTGTTGCATATATATATATATGTCGTACCTAGTAGCCAGAACGCACTTGTCAGCCTACTATGCAAGGCCCGATTTGCCTAATAGGCCAAGTTTTCATGAATTAATTGTTTTTCGACTACCTAACCTACCTAACCTAACCTAACCTAACTTTTTCGGCTACCTAACCTAACCTAACCTATAAAGATAGGTTAGGTTAGGTTAGGCAGGGTTGGTTAGGTTCGGTCATATATCTACGTAAATTTTAACTCCAATAAAAAAAATTGATCTCATACATAATGAAATGGGTAGCTTTATCATTTCATAAGAAAAAAATTAGAGAAAATATATTAATTCAGGAAAACTTGCCTTATTAGGCAAATCGGGCCTTGCATGGTAGGCCAAAAAGTGAGTTCTGGCTACTAGGTACGACATATACCTAGTAGCCAGAACTACTATATATATATAACGACATATATATATATATATATATATATATATATATATATATATATATATATATATATATATATATATATATGTCGTACCTAGTAGCCAGAACGCACTTCTCAGCCTACTATGCAAGGCCCGATTTGCCAATAAGCCAAGTTTTCATGAATTAATTGTTTTTCGACTACCTAACCTACCTAACCTAACCTAACCTAACTTTTTCGGCTACCTAACCTAACCTAACCTATAAAGATAGGTTAGGTTAGGTTAGGTAGGGTTGGTTAGGTTTGGTCATATATCTACGTTAATTTTAACTGCAATTAAAAAAATATGACCTCATACATAATGAAATGGGTAGCTTTATCATTTCATAGGAAAAAAATTAGAGAAAATATATTAATTCATGAAAACTTGGCTTATTAGGCAAATCGGGCCTTGCATAGTAGGCTGAGAAGTGCGTTCTGGTTACTAGGTACGATATATATATATATATATATATATATATATATATATATATATATATATATATATATATATATATATATATATATATATATATATATATATATATATATATATTTATATATATATATAAAATATATATATATATATATATATATATATATATATATATATATATATATATATATATATATATATATATATATATATATATATATATATATATATGTCGTACCTAGTAGCCAAAACTCAGTACTTGGCCTACTACGCAATGCCCGATTTGCCTAATAAGCCAAGTTTTTCTGAATTTATATATTTTTCTAAAAAAAATTCTTTTGAAATGATAAAGCTATCTATTACATTATGTATGAGTTATTTTTTTTAATTTAAATAAAAAGTAACATAGATATATGACCGAACCTAACCAATCCTACCTAACCTAACCTAACCTATCTTAACCTAACTTAAACTAATACAACTAAGTAAATAATTTATGTTCTTAAATATAATATAATATTAATAATTCAAATCGAATAATTGGAAAGAATTTATTGAAAATAAAGAAAATCACTCGGCCTATTAGGCAAATCGCGCCCTGCATAGTAGGCCGAGAAGTGCGTTCTGGCGCATTTCTTCTCCTATAGGGAGGAGGCCATCTGGCCTCCTTCTCCCTATACCTATTTTCATTACTTTACGTTTGCTCGGGTTAAACTATAACAACATTATCATTATGTATTATCTCAATAAATGTTGGTTCACAACATTCCATTTTGATGAGGAATGTTGTTGTTGTTTAAGATTCAGCTACTAGGAACTAAAAAGTCCAAGTAGCATGGGCTATGGTGAGCCCGAGATGGACTATACCCTATACCTATTTTCACAAGGTACAATTTAGGAGATGAAATTCTTCTAGAATCAGAGAGAAAAGAAGATCTGGTGATGCCATCATGCTAGGCCAGGTGAGCCAATATAAGAACGGCCTTTAGAAACTTGTGTTAGGAATCATTCAGAACCTTGTATACCACGTATGTCAGACCAATCCTGGAGTATGCAGCTCCAGCATGGAGTACATATCTCGTCAAACAGAAGACTATATTGGAGAAGGTTTTGAGGTTTCCCACCAGAGTAGTGCAATAACTGAGGGGCATGAGCTATTAGGAGAGACTACCGGAATTAAACCTCTCGTCGCTGGAAGACAGAGTGAGGGGTGACGTGATCCCTACATACAATATTCTCATAGGAATTGATAAGGTAGACAAACGCAGTTTATTTAACACAGGAGGCCGACGCACTAGGGGACACAGGTGGAAATTGAGTGCCCCAATCAACCATAGAGAACTTAGAAAGAATTATTTTAGTGTCAGCGTAGTTAATAAAGGAAATGAATTAGGAAGTGATGTGGTCGAGGCAGACTCCATACACAATTTTTAGTATAGATGTGATAGAGCCTAATAGGCTCAAGAACCTGTACACCAGTTGATTGACAGTTAAGAGGAGGGACCAAAGAGCCAAAGCTCAACCCTAGCAAGCACAACTAGGTGAGTACTTGGTGTGTTAAAGTGAACTTCTGAAAGGCTGCTGCATGTTATTTATAGTGAACGTCTCATATGCTCCAGCTTGTTATGTTATAGTGAACCTCTGAGAGGCTGCTGCTTGTTATGCTATAGAGAACGTCTCATATGCTCCAGCTTGTTATGTTATAGTGAAACTCTGAGAGGCTGCTGCCTGTTATGCTATAGAGAACGTCTCATATGCTCCAGCACATTATGTTTTAGTGAACGTCTCATATGCTCCAGCTTGTTATGTTATAGTGAACGTCTGATAAGATAAAGCTTGTTATGTTATAGTGAACGTCTGATAAGCTCAAGCTTGTCGTGTTATAGTGAGCATCTAACAAGTTGCATCTTCTTATGTTATAGTTAACGTCTGAGAGGCTGCTGTTTGTTGTGTTATTGTGAACGTCGGAGAGCCGCTGCTTGTTAAATAATAGTGAACTTCTGAGAGGGGGGGAGTTATTACGGAAAAACACCAAATTGTTACGACAATAGAACGTCTCAGAGGCTGCTCCTTTTATGTTATTAGGATCGTCTGAGAGTTAGTGATTACAATGTTACAGTGAACATCCGTGTGGATGCGGTTTGCTATATTGTAGTGAACATCTGAAAGACACCTGCTTGTTATGTTATAGTGAACGTCTGAGTGGTTGTGGCTTCTTATGCTTTACTGATCGTCTGAGAGGCTGCCGCTTGTTCGGTTATAGTGAACGTCTGAGAGATAGTTGCTAGTTATTTTATTGTAAACGTCTGAGAGGGCTGCAGTTTGTTAAGTCATAGTGAGCGTCTGGTGTTAATATCGGAGTGTAATGATAGAGTGGCTATTGAGAGTTTACTTGGTTTGTTTGATGTATAATGCCTCGCAATTGTCCAGTCTGCTATTGACGCTGTTTTGGCGAATGTTTTATTGTTGTCAGGACAGCTCTAGTGAGGATCTGGTTATTTATATATTTATACATCCAAGCATCTCCAGAGATATCCTGACAAACGACACTAAAGCGATTGACAGATATAGTGAACTATTCTGATGTCCTCCAGGAGGGAGTCTGGGCAATAAGCTCAGGTAGCATCGTCGAAGAACCAGATGTTAAGCTAGTTGGACAAGTTTCAGTGACCTCTTGAATGACTAAGGAGAAAAGGAGAAAAGCAAAGGGGTGTCTGTTGGACACCTTCTCTCGAATATGAACAATTCATGTTCATCAAATACTAGTTTTAATTACTTAGTGCAGCAAGAAATGTACAAATGGGAAGGAGAACTGGAAATGGACTGGACCGAATTAAGTACTACATCCCTTCTAACTGTTGAAACCATTATTTTAAATGTAACTTGATCTAGGTCTTTTCTAATGCAGTGTTAGCAAAAGTTCCTGAACTGCATGAGGTGCCACCTCACAGTTCCAGTAACACCTTTAGAACTTCCCCAAAGGCCTTTGGGGAAAGTCAAACCCGACATTTCTCGTTTAAGCATGTGTCGCTGCCTGGCTAACTGTTCTCGCAGTAAACTTAGTGACGAGGAGCCGGATAGAATTTCTACAACTATTGGTCTTATCCTTCCATCAATATTCTTAGAGCATAGAGTAATGCACCAACAAATGAAGGTAATTAGGGCTTTTAACAGGTTGATTTACGTCTTGCTAAATCTAGTTAGTTCCACCTGGAGCATTTGTTTAATCTGCTTCACTCTTAATCCTGTGAACTCGCCAGCAGATCATGGTGAGAGGGACAAGGCTGCTTTGTAGAAAACTATCCATCTTCTTGCATTGGTTCTGTTCTGGTAACACCGGCTGATGTAACATTGTTTTCAATTGGAGATTTGGATGGGTATTTGTCTCTTAGGGCTTGTTCTGTATCAGCATCTCTGACATCAACTGTGTTCCCGCAGGTAATGACCCTTAATGAGCCTAAAGTGTTTCTGTTCTCTGTTTTGCTTATTTTGCTCTGCTTTTAGATTTTTCGCGTGCATCATTGTTTACCATTCCCTAAAGCTATGCTGTAGATATGATTGGAGTGCGACAGAAACACCATCCAACGTACTGAAGAGGGTGCAAAGAAAGTTGAGAAGTGGAACTGGGGGAACACCGTGTCGATAGGTATAATGTTCCATTTTCCTAAGACAATAATAATAACAGTGATCAGTGATAACAGAAGGGATGAGAAGAAGATGAACCGAGGCTGCTCTACCTAGCTCAAAAAAGAGACCTGAAATGACTACGTTAAATGTTCTGCCGCTGCCTGAAATTTCTGAAATATCTCAGAAATGCGCCACATGCATCTCCTACCAAAGATACACAAATAACCACACCCGGATACAGAAACTTGGCAAGGTAGACCGGTTCTAAGCAGCTGCAAGGCACCCACGAGGTCGGTGGACTGGATCTGCAAAGCCCTGCTGAACCCTCTACTATTGCTCGTACCGGAAAACTACGTGACACACGGACTTCCTACGCAAGATACAAGACACTGAGGGCAGTATACCGGAAAACGCTCAAATTTTCTCGATGGATGTGGTATCGCTCTACCCGAGAATACCACAGAAAGAATCGGCCAGAATTGTTTCTGATTTCGTCAACGAGAACAAACACAATGTAACCACAGAACTAAAGGAGGTAGGAGTCTGGAGGACCCACGGAGGGATTTGATGGAAGAAGCAATCTACGACATTTGGGACATGAAGCAGTGTGGCGATTGCCGGGATATTTATACATGTGGCCTTTGAAAAAAGCAAGATCCCAGAGAACCGATGCACCGCTAATATGATGATATTTTGACGACATTTTTGGCATCATGCCCCCTAGATAGCCACATCAACAACCATTTTTTTCCTGAACAAACAAGGCCCACGACAACTTGAAATTTGCATTAGAGGATAACAGTTCAACCATAAATTTCCTGGCAACAACGGTGTTCGTTGACCACACGAGAAGGCGCCCCCAAACGAAGCCTACTACACACCCACAAACCTCCATTCCTATTTCAAGTCTGACTCCAGCCACCCACAGATCTGAAGATTTCATTGCCATACTCTCAAGGCCTCCGCCTAAAGATAATAAAACAGCATGGATGAAACACTGCAGCCCCAGCTACAGGATTTCTGGGAGATGTTCTGGTATAGGGGCTATCCAAACAAGATACTACGCAAAGCCCAGACTATGCTGACAACAAAAACCGAACTTAACTCCTCGAACCTCCGACTCCAAAATCAGACGATAAGAGATGGATCCTCCCGACTTTGTTTCTTCAAGGTTTAGCAACGCATCCTAATTAGAAAATGACCAGGGCATGGTCCTGGATGAATGAGACATACGAGGAGCATCCATTCTGGATGGATTTCCTTAGAGATCCTCCTATGATCACATGGAAGAGAAATAAATCACTCAGGTCTACCTGATCTGAGTATGATGTAGACAGGAGACCCAGCCTGCATAGTAAAGGAGCTTGGAATGCAACAGAACTAGCCTCCGTACCCTTACCTACCAGTGGAACAAGTTTTGGTTTCCCGAAAGTTTTTTCCTACAGGGGTTGAGGAGTGACGAGAAGGGGCCCCCCACATGCCAAAGTCGTAATGGTGCTATGCTACCGCATACCAGTGCTGGTGAAACATGCGAACTTACCACATCGTCTCCACCTACTGTCGGAGGAGAGTAGGGTTGGGATGATGCCCAAGGCTGGGGTCACAGAAATGTCGGATTCTCTCTAATCCAGTGTTATGTCATGATCTCGGCATGACATAACACTGCCATGTAAGGCTCGTGGAGTAGAACTTTCTCCGAGTAATCTGAGAACTTCCTGACCTCAAATATGTAAGTTAAAAATGTCTAGGATTTAGTGCAAGTCTAAGTAAAATCCACCAGTTTACTGGGGCAATCTGATATAGCTTATTTACCACTATATACATACCCACAACCAAGTAACAATCATGAAGGTTAACACGAGGCTCAAGTCACAGCAGCTAGACGTCACTTAGCGAAGGTAACTTAAAAATATGATTACACTAGACAGAATAAGACTGGCTGCTAAGTTGTGAGCATTGTGGGTGGTGATGTTACATAATCTGAGTAGGGGTTAATGTCTGCATGACAGCCCGTCCTCCAAAAATGGGTAGGTAAATGAAACAACACAAGTAAGTGCAATTATGTACTATTCATTACAGTCAAGAATTGTACTCATTTGCACTTAGTATTAAACCGTACTGTTAAATATGTTGTCAATATTTGAGTTAACCTGAAAAGCTGAATAGAAAACCACAACCTAACCTAACCTTTTTAATGTTTGATGATAGGCATTTTGTTGCTTCTTAATTACAAATAGTAATTAACCTATAGCTATCTTGATATTACAGTTTTATAAAACTATTAAAACAAAACTAAAATATATCAATAAATTGTAAAGTAACTAAGGATATTTTCAAATTTTGTATAAAATCTCTGTTGTTTAATAAAAGTGAAAAAGAAATTCCTGATATTGAAAACTCTAGTATAGCAAATCGAGCTTGAAAACTTCATCCTAAACATCTGAATGTTTAACAGAAAACAAGCGAGAATAAATGGGAGGTAAATGTAACAGCCCATAAGTACAATTATGTACTATGTATGATGTAAGAAAATGTACTTATTGCACTCAGTATTAAACCGTACTGTAAATTGGGAGGATGGGTTGCTGCATGATCATCAATAAATACAAGTCGTTAAAACAACACACACACCACACACACACACACTAGGGGGCCAGGTAGCCTGGTGGATAGCGAGCAGGATTCGTAATTCTGTGGCGCGAGTTCGATTCCCGCACCCGGCGAAACAAATGGGCAAAGTTCTTTCACCCTGAATGCCCCTGTTACCTAGCAGTAAATAGGTACCTGGGAGTTAGTCAGCTGTACGGGCTGCTTCCTGGGGTGTGTGTGTGTGTGTGTGTGGTGTGGGAAAAAAAAGTAGTTAGTGTAGTTAGTAAACAGTTGATTGACAGTTGAGAGGCGGGCCGAAAGAGCAAAGCTCAACCCCCGTAAAATACAACTAAGTGAATACAAACTAAGTGAATACACACACACAAACACACACACACACCACACACACACCACACACACACACACACACACACACACACACACAACAAGGCAGTGTTCCACAGGACTATTAGGTTATGAGGAAAGAGAGAGAAGGAAGAGGTGGTGGTAGTGTTGCCCTGCTGGTAAAAAAGGCTGGGATTTTGAGGAGATGATTATTCAGGGTTTTGAAGGTTTCAGTGACTACATAATAGATACAATAACAACTGGAGGACAAAAATTATAGTCGTAGTCATATATAATCCACCACAAATGACAGAAGACCCAAACAGGATATATGATAGAAACCACCATGACCACCATTAACATAATGGAGAGAGCAGCTTCTGTTGGTAGCAGGAATGAATCTGGACTACTAATCATGAAAGACTTCAACCTTGGGAAGATAGATTGGGAGAACAGAGCCCCCATGGAGGACCAGAAATATGGAGCTGCTGGACGTGATAACAAGAACTTTCTAAGCCAGCACATCAGGAACCAACAACGAATTGAGAGGAGAAGATGAACCAGCAATGCTTGATCTGATATTTACCCTAAATGACTGGGATATAAGGGAAGTCAAGATGGAAGCACCCGTGGGATGAGTGATCACAGTGTTTTGACCTTTGAGTACCTGGTAGAGCTAGGAATTATCTCCCCCAAAAAGAACTAGGAAAACAAAGGCTGGCATACCGAAATGGAAATTATGAGGAGATGAGAAGCTTCCAAAGGGAAATACCTTGAGAAAACAGACCTCAGAGTTAAGTTTGTAAAGATATGATGGACTATGTCACCCAAAGTGTCAGGAGGCAGTAAGCGGATACATCCCGGCCCAAAAGAAAAAAATCCGAGAAGCAAAAGAAGAATCCATGGTATATTAGGGCATGTATGGAAGCAAAGAAACTGAACAAAAGGGCGTGGAGGAACTTCCGGATAAACAGAACACCATAAAACAGAGAGAGATACCAAGAGAACCCCGGAATGAGTATGTCAGGTGAGAAGAGAAGCAGAGAAAAGTTATGAAATGATATAGCAAACAAAGCCAAGACCGAACCAAAGCTACTCCACAGTCACATCAGAAAGTAAACAACAGTGAAAGAACAGGTAGTGAAACTTAGAACAGGCGAGGACAGGTATACAGAGAATTGACAAAGATGTGTGATGAACTCAACAATGAGGTTCAGGAGGTCTTCACAACAGAGCAAGGTGAGGTCAACTGTGAAAGGAGAAAGGGAAGTAAAACCATGCGGCCTTGGAAGAGTTTGAAATTACGAGAGAGGAGGTCAAGGAGACACCTGATGGATCTGGATGTTAGAAAGGCTGTTGGTCAGACGGGATCTCGCCTGGGTACTGAAAGAGTGTGAAGAGGCACTTTGTTTGTCACTCTCCATAGTGTATAGTAGGTCATGGAGACGTCTTCCAGAAATATGGAAGACGGCGAATGTGGGTGTTCCCAAGATACAAAAAGGGTAACAGGCAAGAGGCACTCAACTGCAGGCCAGTGTCCTTGACTTGTATACCATGCAAGGTGTGGTGAAGGGATCGTGAGAAAAACCTGGTAGCACATCTGGAGAGAAGGGATTCGTGACAAATCGCCCAACATTGGTTCCGGGAGGGTAAATCTTGCCTGACTGGCTAATGACTTTTACGACCAGGTGACAAAGATTAAGCAAGAAAGAGAGGGCTGGGCGGACGACATTTTCTTGGATTGTCGGAAAGCCTTGACACAGTACCGCATAAGATCCTGGTACATAAGCTGGAGAGACAGGCAGGTGTAACTGGTAAGGAGCTCCCGGAATAAGGGAGTACCTAAGCAATAGGAAGCAGAGAGTTACGGTGAGGGTGAGACCTCTGAGTGGCGTGAAGTCACCAGTGGAGCCCCCAGGGCCTCGTACTCGGTCTATCTGTTTTTGATATATATAAATGATCTCCGGAGGGTATAGATTCATTTCTCTCATGTTTGCGGATGATGCCAAAATTATGAGAAAGACTAAGACAGAAGGGGACTGTTTGAGGCTTCAAGAAGACCTAGACAAGCTGAAGGAATGGTCGAACAAATGGTTGTTAGATTTTGTTTGGTTACCCAGCCACAATGTAATGTAATGAACGTAGGTGTAGGGAGCAGGAGTCCGGATACAAGGTATCATCTGGGAGAGGAAATTCTTCAGGAGTCGAGAAAGAAAAGACTTGGGGGTTGATATCTCGCCAGACCTGTCTCCGCAGCCCATATCAAGAGTATAATATCAGTGGCATATTCCAGGCTGGCCAACATACGAACGGCATTCAGAAACTTGTGTAAAGAATCATTCAGAACTTTGTATAAAACATATGTCAGGCCATCCTGGAATAAGCAGCCCCAGCAAGGAGTTCATATCTAGTCAAGGACAAGGCTAAACTGGAAATGATCAATGGTTTGCCACAAGACTAGTACCGAGCTGAGAGGTATGAGCTACGAGGAGAGACTACGGGAATTAAACCTCACTTCGCTGGAAGACGAAGAGTTAGTGGGGACATGATCACCACATTCAAGATTCTGAAGGGAATTGTAGGGTAGATAAAGATAGGCTATTTAACACAAGAGGACACCAGGTGGAAAACTGAGTTTCCAAATGAGCCACAGAGATATTAGAAAGAACTTTTTTAGTTTTAGAGTGGTGACAAATGGAATGCATTAGGAAGTGATGTGGTGGAGGCTGACTCCACACACAGTTTCAAGTATAGATATGATAGAGCCAATAAGCTCAGGAATCTGTACACCTGTTGTTTGATGGTTGAAGGCGGGACCAAAGAGCCAGAGCTCAACCCCGGCAAACACATCTAGTGAGTACTACTAGGTGAGTACACACACAACCACACACACACACCACACCACACACACACACACCACACACACCACACACACACACACAACACACACACACACACACACACACACCACACACACACACACACACACACACACACACACAACACACACACACACACACACACACACACACACACACACACACACACACAGCAGTACTATACAACCCTCACCAAATGACAGAAGACCCAGTCAAGAGTA
>WNGS01001339.1:0-25330 GCA_020271785.1 Procambarus virginalis | reverse complement strand
CTCGCTTAATATATTATACGTCTCTTGTTGTGCCCGTTTGATCCAGTACAGGATAGGATTGGGAAACTTATGCTTGATTCCTATCTTAGCAAGAAAGTCAAGCACATGTGCTGTCACTCTTAATAACTTACTCAAGTTAGAATAATTGTGAGGATTAATAGCTGAGATTCGATGAGGTTCTGGGTCTTTCATGGGGGTAGTGATACTGGTCACTATGACTTGTGGTTTCTGTTTGGGCCACTGACCACTAACAAGCCATGAAGGTCCATTAAACCACATCGAAAACTTGATTAGCTGTTTTAATGTTAAACCTCTTGATAAGTAATCTGCAGGATTGTCCTTAGTGGGGAAATGTCTGAATTTGTATCCAGCAGATAATTCATGAATTCCCTAACACGATTACTAACGTAGGGACTTTTATTGTTATTATTTCTTACCCATTGTAAGACTGCCTCATTGTCTGACCACACTACGATTTCACCAAAGTGAATATTATTGAGGGTCTTGGTCAGGCAATGAGCCAATCGTACTTCCACCAGCAATGCCGTTAACTCCATTTGAGGTAAAGATCTCTTCTTGATTGGAGCAACTCTTGCTTTAGATGTGAGTAAAAATGATTGTACATTATTGACTAAGTAGGCTGCAGCGCCATACGCTTTGCCAGAGGCATCGCAAAAGACGTGCAAATTTGTGGGTAAGTTTTGTCCTGAAGCATTACGAGGAAATTTCAAAACACCTAATTGATTGAAATCTGTTGCGAGTATTTGCCATTTATCTTGCAACTCAATTGGCAACAGGTCATCCCATCCCATATGTTTCTGCCAGCATTCCTGCATGAGAAGTTTGCTCTTATTAAATAGGGCTAAGTAAACCCAAGGGGTCAAATGGTTGACTGACATACGAGAGTAATTTTCTCATGGAAAGGGATGAATTTTTGGTTTGTACTGACTTGACATTCATCTCGTCAGTAACTGTGTTCCATTCCATGCCCAGAACCTTTAATTGATTAGGCACCTGATAACCTGGAAATTCTTTCTCGATTATCTGGTTTAATGATTTGTTGTTTGAGGCCCATGATTGTAGTGGCATATTGGCTCCTAACAACTCACGGTTAGCCTCATGGTAGATTTCTACCAATTTGGATTTGTCATTAGTAGTTCCCTGGAAATTATCGACATACAAGTTGTCACCGATCTCCGTTTTATAGGGGCTATTTGACTTCTTCAAATGTGTATCTAATGTGGCTTGAAGTAGAAACGGTGAAGAAGTCGCACCGAATAGCACAGAGGCAAACCGATAGGTTACAACATCACTGTCAGGATCCAGTGGGTCCTTAATCCAGAGAAATTTGGTGTAATTACGATCCTCTTCTTGTAAGCCTACTCTAAGGAAAGCTTTACTGATATCAGCAGTATAAGCGAAAATACCAGTGCGGAATCATAACAATACGTCATGTAGCCTTTGTGTCAGGCTAGGTCCATTTTGGAGACATTCATTCAAGGACACGCTGTTTGCCTTCACTTTGGCACTACAGTTGAAGACGATATATATTGACGTTGTCAATGAATCTTTTACCACAGTGTGATGGGGTAAATAGTGACCTGTTGGCAGGCGATGAGTCACAATAACGTGGCTAAAGTATGTTGACCAGACCACACACTAGAAGGTGAAGAGACGACGACGTTTCGGTCCGTCCTGGACCATTCTCAAGTCGATTGTGAGAATGGTCGACTTGAGAATGGTCCAGGACGGACCGAAACGTCGTCGTCTCTTCACCTTCTAGTGTGTGGTCTGGTCAACATAATAGTGACCTGTTTTTCGGTCATCATTATCAACATCTTCGATAAATTTACTGTTGAGTTGTTGGTGAATTAATTAATGATACATGTTCAATTTATCTGGCTGTTTCTTCAGCCGTATTAATTGAGACTGTAATTGAGAGGCTGCCATGTAATAATTAACTGGAAGTTGTGGATGATTCAACTTCCATGGCAGTCTCACCCAGTATTGTTTGTCTTTATAGACAACTGTGTCCAGATATTGCTGGTAAGTCCATGTATCATCAGGGCTTGGTTTATCAGGGACAATACCTAAAGTGTCTAAATCCCACAGACGATATACAGGTGGATTAGACTCATTATCTTCAGATATTTCTCTGAAATGTAGGGGTGACTGTTCCAAGCCTAGTCACGCCACTATTGAATTGATAGTTTGTTTGTTGGTTGACGCTGTTTTTTGTTGGAAAAGCACTGGTCCAGTAAGCAATTTGCCTCCAGCAGATGACAACAAATTCATTCCGTGTTGTCTGGTGCATCCTGTTATAAATTTGTAATAATTGTCAGCGCCTATTAGGATATCAACATCTGTGAGGCAGTCAGAATTTATTTTGTGATCTGCTAGCCTCATGCGGTTACGTTTGAGATATCTCGCAGTGCAAGCTAGTCCTGTGCCCTGCAGGTCTGAAAGAAGTTTATCTACTACTACCGCTTGTATTGGACTAGCGGAAGATCCAAGTCTCACTAACACCTTGACTACTTGGTATTCACGAGGTCCACTATTAGTCAAGAACCCAGAGATATTTAGTCTCACACTTTTGGCAGGTTTTAATTTCAACTGCTCGACTAATTGTTGTGTGATGAAAGTTTTCTGTGATCCTTGATCAAAGAGACCTCTAGTGTTAACTCTAGACTTCCTATCAATTAGTTTGAGTTGAGCCGTAGGAAGAGAAGTATTATTGCCTGACTCAGTAGCAAGTACTTTTATTTCTTGGTGTACTTTGCAATATTGTACTGTGGTAGAATTCATAGAATCCTCCCTAGGCATCACAGATTGTGAAGAAGTTTTTCTACATAAGGCATAATGATGCACACCTTTGTTGCATCTACTGCACAACCGTAGATGTACTACACACATTTACTGGGATCATGAGAACCCATGCACTTGCTGCATCTGTGTAATTCTTGTAGCCGTTTAATCCTGGTATTAAAGTTACGATAAACATTGCATTTGTACGTGACATGTTCTTGTTCGCAGAACAGACACTTTCTCTCTCTGGCTGAGTTTGTCTTCTTAGTAGACACATCAGTGGTAACGTCAGAGGGAGATACTGAATATATACCTACGCTACCACTCCTTTTCCCAGTGGATGGAGCAGTCTTAGGTTTGGATTTATTGGACTTATTCAAAGTCGATTTGGGTTTGACTGAGTTGTCAAGGTTAGGTTGTTTAGACTCAGGTTTAATTTATCATGAGTTTTCAACCTGTTGACCATTATTCTCAGTCCCTCGAATATTTGTACGAGAGTGAGAAACTAGGTTTTAAAGTGTGAGCAGATTTCTGCTAAAATATTTCGATGTAATTTCCTCTGTAAAAGTAACTTAATTGACCATTCTGAGGCTGGTACATCAACTTTAGTACCTAAGGCCTTCACTAGAGACTCTACTTCTAGCCTGAAGCTTTGAAGTGAGTCTGGTCGGTTACTTGGTTCATTCAGATCCAGCGACTGGTAATAAAGGTTAGCTATACTCAACTCCTTGTTGCATTAGTTCAACTTTAGTAGTTTTATAGCTTCCTCATAATTACTCTCAGTGAGAGCTAGGTTATTTATGACCTTTTTAGCCTCCACATTGAGAAGACTAATTAGGTAAGAGAATTTTGAAACTCTGTCAAGAGAAGATTTTTTATGTATATGAACTTCAAATGAAGTCCAAAGTGTGTCCCAATTTTCTTCATCCAGCCCTGCAAGTGTAGGTAAGTCTAAAGTAGGTAGACGAACCTCGGGTAATTGATTACTGGATTGAGACAGTATCATTTGCACTGTATTTATGTTGATTTACTATATTGGATAGTATATCAAGTTTATCTTGAGTCTCATCTTCATACTGAGAAATTTGATCCATTTCATCAGGATCAGTTTCAGTTGCATTCAGTAGTTTGAGATAAGACTGGATTGTGGATCTGACTTGATCAAATTTGAGATCAGCTACTCTAAATGATGTTTCTAGTTGATAGTAATCAATGGGAGTTGCTTTAGACAAAATATCAGACTTATTGATGAGTCTGGTTAAATGACCTTTAAGGCAAATATAGGTTCTCCTTAACTGTTCAGGAGTAGCCATGGTGGCTTTAAGTCCAAGCTTCATAGGACTTGAGTATTACTAATGAAGTAATTACTATTAGTATTTGCTCATTAGTCGACAAGTAAATTGAACATAGCCTAAATTAATCTGGCTAAATTACACTCTGCCTCACTCGAGGCTAAATGTACCTACCTAACAATAAGTAGCTAAGGATTTTGAGCAGTGTTTGAATGTCACCATTAACTTTCTTCTGGCTAGCTCTTCATTATCACCATTAGATGTAATAGTGATCATTCAGCAGCACTCAAAATTCATACACACAAATAATTGATACACAAAATAATTAATATGTATATACTCTAATATAAAGTTTGAATCCCACTCTTGGTAGGGTCAGCACAAGAATGAATAACGTATGCACTACTGACTAGTCAAAGACTAGTTGAAAGAATTTCTACCTAAGAAACTACTAAATTATTTAGTCTGCATTTGTGCAAAACTCAGCACAATCACAACCTAAATTCCTACCTAATAAAGGTTTGCAAAAATTAATTTATGGTGCAATAATGTGAATATATAGTTGTGCTGTGTTTTTGTTTTTTTTAGATTTTATAGTTTATATAAATGTGCACTTGCACACAAAGGTGAAAATACAGATATTTAATTTTGGCTTGCTAGCCACCGCCTTTTATGGTGGTTGATTGTGTTTACCAGCTTGTCAACTACATGTGACCTAGACTCACCTGACAGGTGTACAAAATCTCTTGCCAGGTTTTACCTGTATGGTCTGGCTGTAAATTGAATATAAGTGGCACCCAATCGTACTCTCTTCTTCAGCCGAAAGTTTATATATTTGGCAGCCCTTTGGTAATATTCTGTACTCACTCCCCAACGATTATTATTGCTTAGTTGGCGAGGTTCCACCAATGTGAACACTACTGAACTGCTAACAAGTTTAAATGAGGAAATTATTGTTTTAAGGTGATTAATTACCTCAGCTGGGTGTCGAGTAGGATGGATGTCATTACCACTTAAATAAATAATAGTTAGATGGTGAGGCCACTCTAACGCAGGTGTTAATGTGGGGTTATTATAGAAATTGTGAGCTGTTGCTCCTGGTGACCTAAAGATTCTTACCTCAGTGTGAGGTATTGGTCTGAGTGTTGTGGGTAATTGACTGTGTCCCACTAGTGCTACTTTATACATGAGGTATAAGCAGCAAATAAATTGGTGTGTATTAGGCTGACCTATGTGGTACTCTGCCGGTAGCCACAATTAATAAAATGTGGTTAGCCTAGATTACTACACACAGTAATTAGTTATAATTATGGTATTAATTGTAATACATCCGGTTCGAAGGACCATAATTTTGTGTTAGGAAGAAAGCTTACTCTCTATTAATTGATAGATATTTAATTAATAGATTAATTTAAATTAATCGAAGGACCACCCTATTTTTACTGAAAAGAGAAACAGATAAAGTTAAATGCTAAGATTAATTAGCATTTAATTAGGGGGGTTAATACCAGAAGTAATCTACTCCCAGTACGCTTCATCGAGGCTGGTTTTTCCTCGAATAAAATTAGTAATTCCTACTAAGTTATATGTTGTATGCTAACAACATTATATGTTGTTGAAGCTAACAACATTATATGGAGGGCCTATGGCAATTCCACGACCGAGAGATGGCTTCTTGAACCTTGCAGGAATCAACCTCACTGAGGACCAAGTCACTCTCCTAAATCTGGGTATAAACTGCCACGTTATGTCCAGACCAAGTGAGATGGCCCGGAAAGTGGAGTTGGAAATCCTGTTGGACGACATATTCGACCTCGAGACACAAAAGAAGGTCACCACCAAGGACACCTTACAAGCAGAACTTATCGCAGAAGGAGGAAAGAATCGTGGTAACTACAGACGCACCATACTGTCCCTCGAGCTCAAAGCGACAGCTAAGAGCCTTCGTGAGAACAAGGAGATAGTCGTCAGGAGAGGTGACAAGTCGCCAATATACGTCATTCTTAAAAAAGACGAATATCTGGAGAAAATGAACCTCATACTCTCTGACCAAACTAAATTCCAAAGGGTAACAAAGGACACTACAGCCGAATTGAAAGCAAAGGTCAACAAATTGATTGAAACTGTGAACGCCAAGAAATCCGGACACCACCTGCCAAAGATTATTGGAGAATACAAACCTGGATACACGTATGGAAATGTCAAGACACACAAGCCTGGAAACCCACTTCGGCCAATCATCAGCCAGATACCCACACCTACATACAGACTGGCAAAGCGACTCAATGGCTTGCTGACTCCTTATGTCCCTTGCGCCTTCAGCCTGAAGTCTCCAAAGGAATTTGTTGACTTACTGCGAGGAACACGGGCCACAGGGATAAGAGCCTCGTTGGACTTAGAATCACTGTTTACCAACGTACCTTGTGGATGAAACAATCGGGATGATAGCGGACAGAGTGTATCGTGATCCAGCCTGTACTCCTCTTGACATACCAGAAAACATTCTATCGAAACTACTCCAAGCTTGTACTAAAGAGGCACCCTTCTTGAGCCCGGATGGGCACATGTATAAGCAAGTAGATGGGGTCGCCATGGGTTCTCCCCTAGGTGTCCTGTTTGCGAACTTGTACATGGGTACCATCGAACAAAAGGTCTTAGTCGATATGAACTTGAAAGCGTCCATATACTGCAGGTATGTTGACAACATTTTTGCACAGGCACCTGATGACAGACATCTGCAGGAGCTGAAGGAGGCATTTGAGCAGAATTCTGTGTTGCATTTCACTTACGAGATGGAGAAGGATGGGAAACTACCCTTTCTAGATGTAACAGTCATTTAAAGGAGCGGAGGTTTCCACACTGCAGTCTACACTAAGGAAACAAACATAGGAATGTGCCTCAATGCCAACAGTGACTGCCCAGACAGGTACAAGAGGAGTGTTGTTAATGCTTATGTCGACCGTGCTCTCAGCCACAGCTCAGGATGGAAGCAAGTCGATGAAGAACTCTGTAGGGTAAGGCTGGTCCTAGTCAACAACGGCTTCTCCAATGGTTTCGTTGAAGACATCATAAGAAGGAAGGTGAAACACCATGCAACCTCTGAAGGGACAACTAACACAACACCTGTACCCTATTAGACTATTTTACAGGAACTTCTTTTCCACAGCTCATAAAACGGAGGAAAGGGTCCTGAAAGATATTGTTAATAGAAACGTTATCCTACAGACAAAATCAGAAGATACAATTGACGATTTACTATAAAACCAAGAAAACTGCCAATCTACTCATGAGAAACTCTCCAGACACAAAGCAGAACGCTTTGAAAGAGACAATGTCGTCTATGCTTCAAATGCCTACTTGGGGACTGTACGCCTCAAAGAACTCAGTATATAGGCAAGACAACAACATCTCTTTCCAGGCGATTAACATGCATAAGCAACAGGGCTCCATTAAGGAACATATAATCTCCTCCCACAACCAGACCATCACCAGAGAAGTCTTAACAAAAGCACGGAAATCGTCGATAGATACAGCGATAGCAGGCGGCTTGATATCTGCGAGGCACTACACATTAAGAAGTCAACACCAGCAATCAACAGCCAATTAATACACAACTATATTCTACCTACTTCAAGACTCCGTACCAATATAGAAGCATCAAGAAATATGGGCCAATAGGCCCTCTGCAGTTACTTCCATTCTTCCCCTTTAACTTTACCCAAATATTACCCCATATTTCGTGTTCTATCCTATGTTGAAAGTTTGTTTTCACCTCATCCAAAACTGTTGTAACATATCACCTCACCCAAATGCAGGTATATAAAATGAAAAGCCGTTTGAATTATAGCATAGTAAGAATCTGTTTAGTGTTTGCAGGTTATAGTTGTGTGTGTGTAAACTAAAGTCTTTGAAAATGTAATAAGTTATTACAAAACGCGTTCAAGTGTCGCGTCAGACTAGAAATAAAAATGAATTTGGAGAACTGATTTTTCAATTACCATCGACAGCGAAAAGCAACATAAGAAATATTGTGAAAATTCGTGTTAGAATAATTAATCTTGCTTTTCGGTCATATTTAATATATATGTCTACAGGAAAGACTGCTATTAAAATATAATATATATATATATATATATATATATATATATATATATATATATATATATATATATATATATATATATATATATATATATATAATCTTTATAGGTTAGGTTAGGTTAGGTTAGGTAGCCGAAAAAGTTAGGTTAGGTTTGGTTAGGTAGGTTGGGTAGTCGAAAAACAATTAATTCATGAAAACTTGGCTTATTAGGCAAATCGGGCCTTGCATAGTAGGCTGAGAAGTGCGTTCTGGCTACTAGGTACGACATATATATATATATATATATTATATATATATATATATATATATATATATATATATATATATATATATATATATATATAAAAAGTTTGTGAGGGTACCACCTCTGGTGCCAATGTGGGGACCCATAGCCTCGGAGAAGAAAATAAAACGTATTCAGAGGAGACCTTGTGGTTTCTCACTGAACACTAATATTTCTTCTCCTACCACCCCCATTCTTTTGTATGTACACATATATATTTGCTTTATTTGAACTGTGTTACAAAAAAGGAGTTACATATAGGTTACAAAGATGGTTATCATAGGTTGTCGAGTTCCTCCAGCTCCTCAGATGGCGGGCAGGAACCCTGGATGCAGTGCGCATTTCCCTCTGTATCGCCACGCTGAGGCGCTGGAAAAGAAAGCTGGCAGCTCTAGGGTCCCTTGTTGTTTCAATGAGCCTAGAACCCAGTTCCTTCAAAAACTGGTAGCACTTTTACCCCAGGCGCCGAGTGTCTCAGAAGCAATGGGGACAAAATTGTAGTGGTGATCAAGTTCTCTATACTTACGGGATTTGGCTGCTTCCCTGTGGGTGGCAGCGCCACCTGGTTGTGCAACACTGAGGTCAATGTAGGTGTTAGCCAGGGTTGATACGCACGTGTAGTCCCATACCAACTGCTTGCCATTCTTCCAGGGGTTCACTGTGATACCATCCGGGCGACCAATAAGAGCATCAGAGTTACGGGGCGTTAGGTAACGAGGCTCTCTCTCGGCTGGGCATCCAGCTGTGGTGAGGCTCCTCTTGATGATGTCGTTAACTTCACTGTGCCTCGAGTGCCATCCTCCCGTGCTTTGGCAGAGTAGGCCATGGTGGCCGTACCTGTCAGCCACCACCTCGCCGCAAATACACCTATATCTGGTGTGGATTGGGGCAGCAAGGCGGAGGGCCACAGCAATTCGGAGGGCGTGTGGTGTGAGACGCGTGCCAGTTGCCGACATTGGGGTTGCTAACAGGAAATCCCTGCATGAGGGGCTGCTACTGCTGTGAGGCGAGCAATGTCGTGCTGTGTTGATGCAGCACCCAGGCACTCTGCAGCAACTTTGTCTACAATGGGGCCATCCCAGCTGGATTGCCTGTGGGCTTTTGGGGATGGTGGTTGAGGTGATGGGCCTGCACGAGAGGCCCACTCTGTGGCACAGCGTGTAAAATTGGGATCATGTACACCTGCCAGCTGATGTAAGTGGGCAGGTAGAATTTCCTTCACAAGGTCGTCGGATGCTGATAAGGAGGACAGGAAGGCTGGAACAGCGATTTGCGTTGCTGTTCGAACTCCGAGGCCCCCAAGTCTTACGGGAAGAGAGGCTTGTTTCCACTGCAGGTCATCAAAGAGAGGTTAAGGGCTTTTTCTAGCATTGATTTCAGTAANGCAAGGAGGAAGTGCAGGGAGAGAGGAGCAAACCAGGAAATCACAGCCCCCAACAAAACAGTCCCAGAGACAAGAGGGAAACTCAAAACCAGCATCCAGCAACACATAGGGGAGGGCAACACCACCCCCCCCTCTGCATAGAAACCCTCCCTTCCCCTCACCTACACCTGCCCCCACCCAACCCTCCTCCCCCCCCCCACCCCATTCTGACCCCGACACACCATCTCCATTCCAATCATGTCCCCCCTCCCACCTTTCCCCCCTAACCCTTCATCCCATACCCTCCCTATCCCTCCTCCCCCCTCACCCCGTATCCTCCATGTCCCCCCTATCTCCATTAACCCACACCCTACCTGTCCTCCCTTCCCAAACCCCCACCCCCCACCCAAAATCCTCTGAGACCCTGCAAACCACCTCACAGATCCTCTCACCCACGGACAGCTTCCCACACCAGCAGAATACTCGCCAAGAAAGGGACATGAAATGAACAGAAGAAAGTGAGCTTCAAAATGATGTACACTAACATAGATGGATTACAAATAAAACTAGTGAACTTGGAGAAGGAGCACTAAAAGAAAACCCAGACATAATAGCACTCACAGAAACAAGCTAATGAAATCATAACAAAGCAGTGTTTCCACAGGGCTACTATAGTGAGGAAGAGAGAGAAGGGAGAGGAGGAGTGGTGTGGCTTTGCTACTAAGAGAAGTTTGGAGTTTCGAAGAGATGGTAATTCAGAACTGTGAAGGTTTCAGTGACTACATATCAGGCACCATGAACTGGAGGACAGAAATTATAATAGTAGTCATATATACCCCCCACCGATGACAGAAGACCCAGACCGAATATGATAGAAACAACATGGCCACCATCAATATAATAGAGAGGCAGCTTCTGTGGCTAGCAGAACGGATCCAGACTTCTAATCATGGGAGACTTCAACCATGGGAAGATAGATTGGGGGAACAGAGACCACTGGAGGCCCAGACACATGGAGAGCTAAGCTGCTGGATGTGGCAAAAGAAAAACTTTCTAAGCCAACACGTCAAGGGACCGACAAAAAGAGAGGAGGGGATGACCCAGCCTTGCTTGATCTGATATTTACCCTAAATGAGTCGGATATAAGGGAAGTTAAGTTGGAAGCCCCATTGGGAATGAGTGATCATAGTGTATTGAGCTTTGAGTACCTGGTTGAGCTAGGAATTATCACCCCCAAAAAAGAATGGGAACCAAAGGGCTGGTGTACCGAAAGGGAAACTATGAGGAGGTGAATAAATTCCATGGGATATACATTGGGACACAGAACTCGGAACTAAGTCCGTACAAGACATGATGGACTATGTCACCAAAAATGTCAGGAGGCTGTAAGCAGGTTTGTCCCAGCCCGACAGGAAAAAAACAGAGAAGCAAAGGAAGAATCTGTGGTTTAATAGGGAATGTATGAAAGCAAAGGAGCTGAACAAAAGGACATGGAGGAACTTCCGTAATAACAGAACACCAGAAAGTAGAGAGATACCAGAGAATCAGGAACGAGTATGTCAGTGTGAGAAGAGCAGCTGAGAAAAGGTATGAAAATGATATAGCTAATAAAGCCAAGACTGAACCAAAGCTACGGCACAGTCACATCAGGAGGAAGACAACAATGAAGGAACAGGTGATGAAACTTAGGTGCGAGGACAGGTACACAGAGAATGACAAAGAGGTGTGTGAAGAACTCAACAAAAAGTTCCAGGAGGTCTTTACAATAGAACAGGGAGATGTCACAGCGCTAGAAGAGGTGGTAGCAAACCAGGTGACCTTGGATAGGTTCGAAATTACAAAAGATGAAGTCAAAAGCACCTATTGGAGCTGGATGTGAGAAAAGCTGTTGGGCCAGATGGAATCTCGCCATGGGTTATCTTGAGGTTATCTTGAGATGATTTCGGGGCTATTTAGTGTCCCCGCGCGGCCCTGTCCTCGACCAGGCCTCCACCCCCAGGAAGCAGCCCCGTGACAGCTGACTAACACCCAGGTACCTATTTACTGCTAGGTAACAGGGGCATAGGGTGAAAGAAACTCTGCCCATTGTTTCTCTCCGGCGCCCGGGATCGAACCCAGACCACAGGATCACAAGTCCAGCGTGCTGTCCTCTCGGCCGACCGGCTCCCCCCCTCCCCCCTGGGTATTGAAAGACTGTGCAGGAGAACTTTGCTTACCACTCTCCATAGTGTATAGTAAGTCACTGGAAACGGGGGACCTACCAGAAATATGGAAGACTGCTAATGTAGTACCAATATACAAAAAGGGTGACAGACAAGAGGCACTGAACTACAGGCCAGTGTCCTTAACTTGTATACCATGCAAGGTGATGGAGAAGATTGTGAGAAAAAACCTAGTAACACATCTGGAGAGAAGAGACTTCGTGACAACCCATCAACATGGGTTCAGGGAGGGTAAATCTTGCTTTACAGGCTTGATAGAATTCTACGATCAGGTGACAAAAATTAAGCAAGAAAGAGAAGGGTGGGCGGACTGCATTTTTTTGGACTGTCGGAAAGCCTTTGACACAGTACCCCATAAATGGTTGATGCATAAGCTGGAGAAACAGGCAGGAGTAACTGGTAGGGCGCTCCAGTGGATAAAGGAGTACCTAAGCAATAGGAAGCAGAGAGTTACAGTGAGGGGTGAGACCTCAGACTGGCGTGAAGTCACCAGTGGAGTCCCACAGGGCTCTGTACTTGGGCCTATCCTGTTTCTGATATACGTAAATGATCTCCCAGAGGGTATAGACTCATTCCTCTCAATGTTTGCTGACAACGCCAAAATTATGAGAAGGATTAAGACAGAGAAGGACAGATTGAGGCTTCAAGAAGACCTGGACAAGCTGCAGGAATGGTCGAACAAATGGCTGTTAGAGTTTAACCCAAGCAAATGTAATGTAATGAAGATAGGGGTAGGAAGCAGGAGACCAGATACAAGGTACCATTTGGGAGATGAAATACTTCACGAGTCAGAGAGAGAGAAAGACCTGGGGGTTGATATCACGCAGATCTGTCCCCTGAAGCTCATATCAGCAGCATATGCCAGGTTGGTTAACATAAGAACGGCCTTTAGAAACTTGTGTAAGGAATCTTTCAGACCAATCCTGGAGTATGCGGCTCCAGCATGGAGTCCATATCTAGTCAAGCATAAGACTAAACTGGAAAAGGTTCAAAGGTTTGCCACCAGACTAATACCCGAGCTGAGAGGTATGAGCTACGAGGAGAGACTACTGAAATTAAACCTCACTTCGTTGGAAGACAGAAGAGTTAGGGGGGACATGATCACCACATTCAAAATTCTCAGGGGAATCGACAGGGTTGATAAAGACAGGCTGTTTAACACAAGGGGCACATGCACTAGGGGACACAGGTGGAAACTGAGTGCCCAAATGAGCCACAGTGATATTAGAAAGAACTTTTTAAGTGTCAGAGTGGTTGATAAATGGAATGCATTAAGAAGCGATGTGGTGGAGGCTGACTCCATACACAGTTTCAAGTGTAGATATGATAGAGCCCAATAGGCTCAGGAACCTGTACACCTGTTGATTGACGGTTGAGAGGCGGGGCCAAAGAGCCAGAGCTCAATCCCCGCAAGCACAACTAGGTGAGTACAACTAAGTGAGTACAGTGCCTGCACCTTCGGGCAGGGGCAAGGTCCGCCCCTCGTACCGACCTAAAAACGCCCTATGTACCTCTGTCGTTAGTTTAACAACCACTCTACGGGCAGACACCAGCTCAACACCATAAACATCCCCCACAGGGACCCACAGCATGTCACACAACACCAAACCCACCTCGGGATATTCCGCCTGAGCAGAAAACTCGAGGCCTATAGACTGGGCACGCACAACAGGCGGGAGGGGGCCCCATGGCGCCGACACGCCAAACCGCATTCGTCCCCTCGCAACTCTAGGTAGCAACTGGTAGGTCAAGCGAGCGCGTCTTGACCCCCTGGCGGCCAACGAGGGAATCACAGCTTGATAATGACACGATTACTGCATTAGGATATGGCCTGAGCTTTGCTACATCTAACGGAACAGTCAATTATGTAGATATTGCAAAAGGTTTCAGCACTCTCGAAAAGTATAGTGATGTCTCAGTTGAAGATATTAATGTGTGCAAAGGTATGATGTATGGCGTTTTACTTAACAATTCTGTTCCTAATTGTCCAAGTCGATTTGTTCATGCGTTCAAAAATCTCAAAAAAAGATAGTTCATTACACATTACCAAGGCTGATAAGTCAAATGCAGTAGTTATTATGAATTAGGATGACAATGTCCAGAAAATGGAGTTACTCCTGGAAGACAGGGATACTTATCTATTGATAAATAGAGATCCTACTGAAAAAGTGATTGCACATTTTAACAAAACTCTTAAAACTGTGTGTAAAGGCGATAAAGACTTGATATTTCAGCTAACAAGTCGATCCCCCTCTCTACCTTACATGTATGTCTTACAAAAACTCATAAACCATATAATCCGGCAAGGCCGATTATTAGTTCAGTTGGTTCGGCGGCTTATAAACTTTCTAAGTGGTTAGTCAAAGTTTTGTCCCCTATAGTTGGAACTATTTCCAACTCACACTTGACAAACAATGTGGACTTAGTTAATAAGCTATCCACACTGAATTTAAATTTTTATTTTAAACTAATAAGTTTCGATGTGACCTTTTTATTCACAAAAGTACCTGTTGATGATCTGTTAGAATTTCTACATGAGGAACTGCCCAAATATAATTTGAGCTTGCAAACCAATACAGTATTGGAACTTATTAAATTGTGTTTAAAAGACAATTATTTTAGTTTTAATCGAAAAATTTTCAAACAAACATTTGGAATGGCGATGGGCAATCCCCTTTCCCCAGTTTTATGCAATTTGTATATGGAATTCTTCGAAACAAAAATGTTATCCAGGATTATCCCTGCTACTGTAGTTTTGTTTCGGTATGTTGATGATATTTCGTGCTTATGGCTGTGTGACAAAGACCAGATAGTTTTTCTTAATGAACTCAATTCTTTGGTTCCTTCAATAAAATTCACTTGTGAGACTGAGGAGAATGGTACTCTTCCGTTTTTGGACATTATGATTCATAGAGTCACTAGAAAGTTCAAATTTAATGTGTATACGAAACCTACCAACGTGAGGTCATATGTTCATTTTTATTTGAATCATCATAGTAAAGTTAAACAGGCAGTATTTTCAGGAATGTTTCTACGAGCTTTGAGGGTATGCAGCCCAGAGTTTTTGATGAAGAGATTGCTATAATATATGAAATTGGGAAGAGTTTACAATGTTGGGAAAGAAGCTTACTCTCTACTAATTGATAGATATTTTATTAATAGATTAATTTAAATTAATCGATGGACCACCCTGTTTTTTCTGAAAAGGGATACAGATAAAGTTAAAAGCTAAGGACAGAAATACCAGTGCCTGTGGATAAGAAAACTATTAAAGGTTATTCTTTAAACTTCAATGGACTGTATGATATATTAATGTTCGAAAATAAACTTTCCATCCTTCACAAAATGGGGGGTTAATACCAAAAGTAATCTACTCCCAGTACCCTTCATCGAGGCTCCCGAGTTCTTCCTCGAATAAAATTAATAATTCCTACTAAGTTATATGTTAATAAACATTAGATAAATTGATTAATGGTAAGAAGATTATATGTTGATTAAACAAGAAATCATTCTCATTTGACTTTAATGAGGCTATCACTTTAAGTTAGATATCTCAAATCATATGAACTAAATATCTTTGACTGATAATCGGTTATGGATTTCACTCAATGAAAGAAAATAATAGAAAAGGGTTCAGCTGCTTAGCTGTAATAGTGAACAGAGAGGTATAGGTGCGGTGGCGTCGTCTGCTACTTGCTGCAACACGTGTGCTCGAGCGTGGCGTGGGAACATGAGAGGACCACGACCGCTTTCAACACAAGCTGAAATTTCAACTAAATATACCAATTGTTTTCACCTACTATCTAGTATCCTCACTATGCCATACAAGGAATAAAATTCATTCCTTATGGACGTAGTTATTGTTTGGGGAGGTCGCGTGGCGTAACGATAGACAGTGCATAATAAATTTATAAGGAGTACTCACTATAAACAATTATAAGGCACTTAACCTGCTGGTGGCCCACCGAAGCAATCCTAGATTGCTACTGGAGCAATTACACGCTCCTAGGCTGATTAACTGCAAGGACCTAACGTAGAATTGATGGAAATTCGACTCTCCCGGGACGCACGATGTGATTATTGGCGTCGCTAGCTCGTGTGCTAGAGCAGGAATGATTACGTCCTCATGGCGAGGTAGCTAAAGGCAAATGGCGTTTCTCCGCCTCTCTCCCTCAGCCCGTCTCACGCATTCACAACAGAATTTAATAGTCACGGATAATTCTTTTCCATGTAATTGCTGTTGTAATGCGTTATTGAGAACAGGGTTGCAATTGTAGGGAATTAAATAATATCATATTCTCGTTAAATGGTGTTAATCGAGAAATGGAGCGAAATTTTATTTCCTCCATAGCATTCGTACATAACAGATAAAACTGTTACTTGATGATGATCTCAGTTAATAACTCTCGGTTTTTGGATTATTAGGAGTTATATTATCCGTAGTTAGTTATTGCACGGAATACTGATAAATTAGAGAACCACATTCAATTCTCGAACATATTGGTAATAAATATGTTTAGATAGACATTATCTGATGCAATCCTGCCTCTCGAGGTCGTGAGAATGTTGGAAATACGCTCAGATAAAGAAATATTGATTTATGTTAGCACTACATTTAGTGAAATTAATAATTACTGTATTTAGTATACAATAATGATGTATTATAATACAATGATAGTGTTTCAGTGTTGGAAATTTCCAACATAACTCCGGGGGGGGAAAAACTCGGGTCGCAGTTCAATGTTGAGTACTGACGCACCTATCCCGAAGTTTATTTTAATGTTAGTATGTTAGTACGTTAGTACACACATAACGAATGTCCCGTAATTGTCAAGGACAGATAAGACTTTAAGTCTTGTAAAGGAACTCATGTCAAATGGAAACATGGAATTGTGAATCATCTAAAGTTAATAACTACTAAAGTCTACAATGCACTTAATGACTGGTGTCGCGATGATGTGTAACAGTTATGTTACTAAGTCTTAAAGTTTTGTAAACTCATAGATTCTCTAGATGGAATAATGTTATAGTTGATAGCATACACAAACAAATTAATGATTAAATCATACCATTTAAGGTAACTGAGAATCCACTGTGAGGTGAATGTCCTGGGTCATTGTGACTTGTAACTGATTTGTTACTAGACATCACAAAACAGCATCATCATGATTACTCAAATTGGATGGTAAATTATTTGCTCTTAGTCAGAGCTATAATAGGCTTGTAGTTTCCGTTTACATTGTTGAGCAGCTGCTCTAGGTGGGCGGGTGCTCGGAGGATCAGAATTGTTGTCCTCGGAAACTGTAGGTGAAGTTGGTTCTATTGAACACTCTTGTTCTGTTTGTTCGAGAGGTACCAACTTCTCTAATGTTTTTAGGGTAGTAGTGCCTCGGCACAAAACCCGTACTACTCTCAGGATGCGTTGGTGATCTGGGTGGATAGAGACAATTTTGCCTATAGGCCATTCTGACCTGGGTCCATCACTGTCAATCTGTACTAGGTCTCCTGGTTTGAGTTGAACCTTATTATAGGGGCTCGAAGCTCCATAGTGGTACTCTCGTAGAGCTGTGAGATACTCTCGAGTCCACACCTCATTTCACCTTTCAATTACTCTCGAGAGATGTTGGTAACTTTCCACTAAATCACTCCTAGTCACATGGAAAGGGTCAACTGGATCCTCTTCTGCCAAAGGTATCAGAGGGCTCAGCAGGCCTCCATGTATTAAATGTGAGGGACTCGGGGATTCTCTCTGTGAGAAGTCATCTGATAGGTAAGTTAATGGGTGGTTGTTGACTCGCGCCTCAATTTCCACGACGAGTGTTTGGAGTTCAGAGAAACTAATTTTTTGTCGGTGCAAGGTCTTCCTTAAACATTTCTTGACAGTCCCTATCATACGTTCGTAGAACCCACCTTGCCAGGGATCTCTGGGAGCTATAAATTTCCTGTGGCATTGTCGTCTCTGCATGACAGACTGCACTTCTGGATGATTCCATATCTCTCGTAGGCAGGCTTCTCCTGCCACAAAATTTGAACCATTATCGGATATCATTAGTTTGGGACAGGATCTGCGAGCTACAAATCTACGAGAAGGCTTCCGCACTCATGTCAGAAGTCACTTCTAGATGTATGCCTCGTGTGGTTGCAAACCGTGAAGAGGCAAATATAAGCTTTCACTGGTACCTTATCTGGAGTGCCAGTGAGAAGTATGGCTCCTGTGTAATCGATACCAGTAGTCTCAAAGGGACGAAGATGGACTATTCTCTCCTTAGAGAGTGGTGGAGGTCCTGGGTAAGGACACACTCGAGCGTCGTATCTTTTGCAGATTACACAGAACTTAATGAGTGATTTGACAGATTGACGACCTTGGGGAAGCCAATATTTCTGTCTCAAGTCGGTGAGAGTGTCCAACACTCCACCATGCAAAGTACCATATTGATGATGGTGTAAAACTAGAAGTTTCATAATAATGTGGTGACATGGTAGAAGGATCGGATTCTTTGTATCCAAATCAATTTCTGCGTGAAGCAGACGTCCTCCTCGCCTTAATATATTATACGTCTCTTGTTGTGCACGTTTGATCCAGTACAGGATAGGATTGGGAAACTTATGCTTGATTCCTATCTTAGCAAGAAAGTCAGCACATGTGCTGTCACTCTTAATAACTTACTCAAGTTAGAATAATTGTGAGGATTAATAGCTGAGATTCGATGAGGTTCTGGGTCTTTCATGGGGGTAGTGATACTGGTCACTATGACTTGTGGTTTCTGTTTGGGCCACTGACCACTAACAAGCCATGAAGGTCCATTAAACCACATCGAAACTTGATTAGCTGTTTTAATGTTAAACCTCTTGATAAGTAATCTGCAGGATTGTCCTTAGTGGGGAAATGTCTGAATTTGTATCCAGCGATAATTCATGAATTTCCCTAACACGATACTAACGTAGGGAGTTTTATTGTTATTATTTCTTACCCATTGTAAGACTGCCTCATTGTCTGACCACACTACGATTTCACCAAAGTGAATATTATTGAGGGTCTTGGTCAGGCAATGAGCCAATCGTACTTCCACCAGCAATGCCGTTAACTCAATTTGAGGTAAAGATCTCTTCTTGATTAGAGCAACTCTTGCTTTAGATGTGAGTAAAAATGATTGTACATTATTGACTAAGTAGGCTGCAGCGCCATACGCTTTGCCAGAGGCATCGCAAAAGACGTGCAAATTTGTGGGTAAGTTTTGTCCTGAAGCATTACGAGGAAATTTCAAAACACCTAATTGATTGAAATCTGTGCGAGTATTTGCCATATATCTTGCAACTCAATTGGCAACAGGTCATCCCATCCCATATGTTTCTGCCAGCATTCCTGCATGAGAAGTTTGCCCTTATTAAAATAGGGCTAAGTAAACCCAAGGGGTCAAATGGGTGACTGACATACGAGAGTAATTTTCTCATGGAAAGGGATGAATTTTGGTTTGTACTGACTTGACATTCATCTCGTCAGTAACTGTGTTCCATTCCATGCCCAGAACCTTTAATTGATTAGGCACCTGATAACCTGGAAATTCTTTCTCGATTATCTGGTTTAATGATTTGTTGTTTGAGGCCCATGATTGTAGTGGCATATTGGCTCCTAACAAACTCACGGTTAGCCTCATGGTAGATTTCTACCAATTTGGATTTGTCATTAGTAGTTCCCTGGAAATTATCGACATACAAGTTGTCACCGATCTCCGTTTATAGGGGCTATTTGACTTCTTCAAATGTGTATCTAATGTGGCTTGAGTAGAAACGGTGAAGAAGCGCACCGAATAGCACAGAGGCAAACCGATAGGTTACAACATCACTGTCAGGATCCAGTGGGTCCTTATCCAGAGAAATTTGGTGTATTACGATCCTCTTCTTGTAAGCCTACTCTAAGGAAAGCTTTACTGATATCAGCAGTATAAGGTTGGGAAAGAAGCTTACTCTCCTATTATGATAAGATATTTAATTAATAGATTAATTTAAATTAATCGATGGACCACCACTGTTTTTTCTGAAAAGGGATACAGATAACGTTAAAGCTAAGGACAGAAATACCAGTGCCTGTGGATAAGAAACTATTAAAGTTATTCTTTAAACTTCAATGGACTGTATATATATTAATGTTCGAAAATAAACTTTCCATCCTTACAAATGGGGGGTTAATACCAAAAGTAATCTACTCCCAGTACCCTTCATCGAGGCTCCCGAGTTCTTCCTCGAATAAAATTAATAATTCCTACTAAGTTATATGTTAATAACATTAGATAAATTGATTAATGGTAAGAAGATTATATGTTGAGTTAAACAAGAAATCATTCTCATTTGACTTTAATGAGGCTATCACTTTACGTTAGATATCTCAAATCATAGAACTAAATATCTTTGACTGATAATCGGTTATGGATTTCACTCAATGAAAGAAAATAATATGAAAAGGGTTCAGCTGCTTAGCTGTAATAGTGAACAGAGAGGTATAGGTGCGGTGGCGTCGTCTGCTACTTGCTCGCAACACGTGTGCTCGAGCGTGGCGTGGGAACATGAGAGGACCACGACCGACTTTCAACACAGCTGAAATTTCAACTAAATATACCAATTGTTTTCACCTACTATGCTAGTATCCTCACTATGCCATACAAGGAATAAATTCATTCCTTCATGGAACGTATCTAATTGTTTGGGGAGGTCGCGTGGCGTAACGATAGGACAGTGCATAATAAATTATAAGGAGTACTCACTATAAACAATTATAAGGCACTTAACCTGCTGGTGGCCCACCGAAGCAATCCTATGATTGCTACTGGAGCAATTACACGCTCCTAGGCTGATTAACTGCAAGGACCTAACGTAGAATTGATGGAAATTCGACTCTCCCGGGACGCACAATGTGATTATTGGCGTCGCTAGCTCGGTGCTAGAGCAGGAATGATTAAGTCCTCATGGCGAGGTAGCTAAAGGCAAATGGGGTCGGTTTCTTCCGCCTCTCTCCCTCAGCCCGTCTCACGCATTCACAACAGAATTTAATAGTCACGGATAATTCTTTTCCATGTAATTGCTGTTGTGAACGCGTTATGAGAACAGGGTTTGCAATTGTAGGGAATTACAATAATATCATATTCTCGTTAAATGGTGTTAATCGAGAAATGGAGCGAAATTTTATTTCCTCCATAGCGTTCGTACATAACAGATAAAACTGTTACTTGATGATGATCTCAGTTAATAACTCTCGGTTTTGGATTATTAGGAGTTATATAATCCGAGTTAGTTATTGCACGGAATACTGATAAATTAGAGAACCACATTCAATTCTCGACATATTGGTAATAAATATGTTTAGATAGACATTACTGATGCAATCCTGCCTCTCGAGGTCGTGAGAATGTTGGAAATACGCTCAGATAAAGAAATATTGATTTATGTTAGCACTACATTTAGTGAAATTAATAATTACTGTATTTAGTATATCAATAATGATGTATTATAATACAATGATAGTGTTTCAGTGTTGGAAATTTCCAAACATAACTCCGGGGGGGGGAAAAATCGGGTCGCAGTTCAATGTTGCAGTACTGACCGCACCTGTCCCGAAGTTATTTAATGTTAGTATGTTAGTACGTTAGTACCACACATAACGAATGTCACGTAATTGTCAAGGACAGATAAGACTTTAAGTCTTGTAAAGGAACTCATGTCAAATGGAAACATGGAATTGTGAATCATCTAAAGTTAATAACTCCTAAAGTCCTACAATGCACTGTAATGACTGGTGTCGCGAATGGATCGTGTAACAGTTATGATTACTAGTCTGTAAAGTTTGGTAAACTCATAGATCTCTAGATGGGAATAATGTTATAGTTGGATAGCATACACAACAAATTAATGATTAAATCATACCATTTAAGGTACACTGAGAATCCACTGTGAGGTGAATGTCCTGTGGTCATGTGACTGTAACTGATTTGTTACTAGACATCACAACACAGATCATCATGATTACTCAAATTGGATGGTAAATTATTTTGCTCTTAGTCAGAGCTATATTAGGCTTGTAGTTTCGTTTACATTGTTGAGCAGCTGCTCTAGGTGGGGCGGGTGCCTCGGAGGATCAGAATTGGTTGTCCCGGAAACTGTAGTGTGAAGTTTGGTCTATTGGAACACTCTTGTTCTGTTTGTTCGAGGGGTACCAACTTCTCTAATGTTTGTTAGGGTAGTAGTGCCTCGGCACAAAACCCGATACTACACTCAGGATGCTTGAGTGATCTGGGTGGATAGAGACAATAATAAGCTATCCAAACTGAATTTAAATTTTGATTTTAAAATAATAAGTTTTCGATGTGAACTTATTTACTAAAGTACCTGTTGGTGATCTGTTAGAATTTCTACGTGAGGAACTGCCCAAAATAATTTGAGCTTGCAAACCAATAAAGTATTGGAACTTATTAAATGTGTATTAAAGACAATTATTTTAGTTTTAATGAATTTTTTCAAACAAACATTTGGAATGGCGATGGGCAATCCCCTTCCCCAGTTTTAAGCAATTTGTATATGGAGTTCTTCGAAACAAAAATCTTATAAGGATTATCCCTGGTAATGTAGTTTGGTTTAGGTATGTTGATGATATTTTGTGCTTATGGCTGTGTGACAAAGACCAGATAGTTTTTCTAATGAACTCAATTCTTTGGTACCTTCAATAAAATTCACTTGTGAGACTGAGGAGAATGGTACTCTTCCGTTTTTGGACATTATGATTCATAGAGTCACTAGAAAGTCCAAATTTAATGTGTATAGGAAACCTACCAACGTGGGGTCGTATGTTCATTTTTATCGAATCATCATAGTAAAGTTAAACAGGCAGTATTTTCAGGAATGTTTCTACGAGCTTTGAGGGTATGCAGCCCAGAGCTTTTTAATGAAGAGATTGTTATAATATATGAAATTGGGAAGAATTTACAATATCCTAAGAGGTTTTTGGATTTCTCGTTTGAAAAAGCCAAGCGTAAGTTTTATAATCACGTCCCCAAGGCGAAACCAGAAATTATTAACTCATTGGTGGTACCTTATGCGAGTGGACTTGAAAAATTGTCTCCGATTTGTCCCTGCAGTGATTGTGATTTTGTGTACCTTGGACAAACAAGAAAGTCCTTACAATTTCGGTTGTCACAACATGCTTGTATTAGAACTGCCAAAATGTCTAATGCCTTGTATTTGCACACGAGTTTATGCGATCACAATATTAACTGGAATGGGGCGAAAAACATTACCAATTGTGGTGATTTCGTGGAACGGAATTTGATTGAGTCTGCTTTAATCAGTGTCCAAATCATCTTAATGTTAGTACTGGTATGTACAAACTTGATCCATTTTTAAGTTATAATATTGCACAACAGTTTAAGAAAAAACTCTGATAGAGAGGCTTACAATGTCTCATTACAATTTTATATTCATATATTGTGTGTTCGTGAGGCTTTTCTTTAATCTTTCATCCTTATTCTCTGACCACTTAATCCTCTTTGACCTTTCCAAGCTAAGCTATACCTGTTTCTGGTTAATTCTTTCCCTAGAGATGGGTTGGTCAGGTTCCAGGTGTCGGCCTGTATCCTCCCCCTTCTCCCTTCTCCTCTAGTCAGTCTTGTGTTGACAAAATCTTTAACAGGCCGAAACGTTCATTTTCTTTCATATTTCTTTGTGGATTTTCCGCATAAAATGATCAGGGATTTGTGATCGTCAATTGCATCAATGGATACCACATGCCAGTTTCTCGCCCTCTCCTCTCTCTACCCTTCCCTTAAACCTTTTGTTACTAAACTTCGTTCTGCTTTAGTGAAATCCCATTCTTTAAAATTTCGTCTTCGTTTTCTTCGAAAATGCCTCAGTGAACAAGTGCTTCCCCGTTCATTATTACCCAACAGCGTTCTTAAATTGTCAGATCGACCGTTTGATGAGATCCCCCGCATAATGCTTATGAAAAACATCGATTTACTTAAAATAGAAGTTCGTGAATGTTTTAAAATGGTAGATAAATGTAAGTACGCTTTTCTCCAAGCCATTCCGCCTGAATGGAACCGTTGTATGATGGGATTACTGTTATACTACTTTGAGGTTTGCATGCAGAAAGGTGAGTACTAAACTTGATTTCAAATTAAAAAGACTTATTCAACAAAGTGACTGAAATAAACACTCCAACCGGGATTTTGTTATAAACCTCTCCGATAGACAGCTTGATAATTTTTTTTTATTTATTTTTACATGCGTACATGTGAATAAATACAATAAAATAAGAACAAAACAGAACACAAACACAAAGGTACAAAACAAAGAAAGACAAATACACTAAATACCGACCTGAAGGGCCGACAACAAAAACACAACAATGAGCATAAACACAAAGGAACACAGTAAATATAGACAAGAAGACAATACAGGAGGGTAATGGAAATAAACAAAAAACTACACATAGCACAAAATCACAGTAGAAAAGAAACAGTGCAAGACGTGTCGTGCAATGTTAAGCGTACAGGCAAGCATGAGTAAGGCAACAGAAGACAATAATCACAAAGGCACTGTTACAAAGGATAAAGGCAGGTTACAAAGGACTAAGGCACAAAGTTATAAGGACAAAGGAACAGGTAGAAATTACAAGGCACAAAGATATAAAGCACCAAATACACAAAACATTGCCCTGAAGGGCCGACAACAAAAACAATAAGCACAGCAGTAAAATGACAAAATACCCAAACTTACCCAAACAATCCAACCGTGAAAACACCACAAAACAGCCAACGCCCTGAAAAACCACACAGAGAGGTACAACACATAACACCCATAAAGTAAATACAATACACTCACGCACACACGCATGCAACCGCACACCACGCACACAAACGAACACAACACCACAAACATAGCACAAACACACACACAAAATAATCACTTAAAGGAGGAGACACGACAGTGATAGGCAAATACTTCTCAGGAAGCTCATGGCTAGGATATTTCCCTTATAAGCTTCCCACACTAAGTACTCCCAGTCGGTAGGACAACGGTCCCCCTGCTTCAGGGGGGCGGGCATAAACTCGGGAACCACCAGATCAGGCGGAAACGGCCGCATCCGGAGCTGGGCGACAGTTGTCGCATAACGAGGTAAGGCAGAGCAAAGGGAAGCAGAAGACACGGAAGAAGCGGACGCAGGCCCCCGAGACGGCCCCGCCGCCGGACGCACAGGAAGAAGACGACGAAGGCCGC
>WNGS01001338.1:65505-76277 GCA_020271785.1 Procambarus virginalis | reverse complement strand
GAAAATGCTATGACCTCAGCTGCCCATACTTTCACGTGAAAGGCACGGAACGCTACATAAAGAGTGGCAAGCAGGATAATGAATTGGAGGAAATTCGATAAATTTTTTATACCAGACCGAAAGAGAATTCAAAAGGAGGAGCATGGAGAATGTATGGAACTGGATGCCAGACCCACTTGCATACCAGAATTACAGATACAACTACACACCGAAAGGGAACCACAACTACAACAGGCAACTGCCCTACAACAATCAGCACTGGTCAGAACAAACTCAATATGTCCACGCATAATGGGCTTGCCGAAAAGTCTCCCAGTCAAACTATCACTAATAGAGTAACCTCATTCATCTTTGCCAACATACAAGGACTGAAAACAAGAACCAACAATAAAGTACAGTTCATAAATGGCCTCCTCACGGAATCAAATGCAGTATTTGGAGCTTTCACAGAACCCATGCAGGGAATTCTTGGACAGTGAGATCTGGATTCCAGGATATAACCTATACAGGTGTGAAAATTAGGAACATCACATGGAGGAGTGGGTCTGTATATTAGGGAAGACCTTGTGTGCTCGGAGCTCCTAAACGTTACAAATGAGGTGATAGAGGTACTGGGATTAAAAATAGAGAAAATAAATTAGTGATTATTCTAATATACAAACCGCCAGATGCAACGGCTGAGGAATTCACAGAACAGATAAACAAAATAGAGAATAGCCTTGATAATTTGGAGAACCCAATACCTGATATTATCTTCTTAGGTGACTTCAACTTGCCTAGTCTCAGGTGGAGAATAGCAAACAATAATATTATACCAGGGAATCTATCAGGACCTAACCAACCACAGATTAGAGAACTACTTAGATTCTGTGACAAATTTTCACTTACTCAGCAGATATCGGAGCCAACGAGAAATGAAAATATTCTAGATCTGGTCTTTACGAACAATGAAGACATTATCAGAGACATTATCAGATACCACATATTCAGATCACAAGCTCATTGAAGTGCAAACTACCATCAATACTCAGAATAGACCTAAAACGTTGATAAAGCGAGAGGGGCTATTCAGTAAATTCAATTTTAATAATAAAAGGATAGACTGGGAGATAATAAACAGGGAACTTAAAACATTCCATGGGAAACTGTTTTAAGTAATAAAAGTCCTACAGAAGGAATAGAAAAACTGACTTCGGAAGCGTATCAAGTCTGTCTGAAACATGTTCCTTTGAGGAAAGCCAGAAAGAGATCCAACGTAGAAAGAGAACGCAGAAGACACTATAAACGCAGGAAAAGAATAACGGAACTGCTTATGCAGACACGAATTTCCCGTCAAAGAAGGAATAATTTAAATAGGGAGATTGAAGAAATCGAGCGGAAATTGAAACACTCATATGAAACTGAAGAAAGGCAGTTAGAACAGAAAGCAATTCAGGAAATAAAGAAAAATCCAAAATACTTCTTCACATATGCGAAATCAAAAGCAAAAACTACTGCCAGTATTGGACCTATTCGTACAAGTGAAGGTTCATACACGGAGGATGACAAAGAAATTAGTGAAATCCTAAAAAAGCAGTATGAGGACATGTTTAGCACTCCAATAAACAACATGAAAGTAGAAGATCCAGACAATTCTTTATGCGGGATATCCAAACCCCTGTAAATATAACTGATATCAACACGAGCGCACTAAATTTTGAAAGAGAAATTGAAAACATGCCCATGCACTCGGCCCCAGGTCCAGACTCATGGAATTCAATATTTATAAAGAAATGCAAAGTGCCGGTAGCACAGGCACTCAGTATAGTGTGGAGGAAGAGCTTGGACACGGGGGAGATACCAGATGCACTTAAAGTAGCAGACATAGCCCCTCTACACAAGGGAGGGAGCAAAGCATTGGCAAAGAATTATAGACCAGTTGCACTAACATCGCACATAATAAAAGTATTTGAGAGAGTGATTAGGAGTCAGGTCACCAATTTCATGGAGACCAATGACCTTCACAACCCAGGCCAACATGGATTTCGAGCGGGAAGATCGTGCCTCTCACAGCTACTTGAGCACTACGATAAAGTCACTGAGGCATTAGAAGAAAAACAGAATGCTGATGTGATATACACGGACTTCGCAAAGGCTTTCGATAAATGTGACCATGGCGTGATAGCACACAAAATGAAGTCAATGGGAATAACCGGTAAAGTAGGACGCTGGATACTCAGTTTTCTGTCAAACAGGACTCAGCGAGTAACGGTCAACCATATAAAATCTAGTCCAAGTGCAGTTAAAAGCTCTGTACCTCAGGGTACAGTCCTTGCACCGCTGCTTTTCCTTATTCTCATATCAGATATAGACAAAAATACAAGTCACAGCTTCGTATCATCCTTTGCAGACGACACAAAAATCAGTATGAAAATTACCTCGGCTGAAGACATTGAAAAACTTCAAGCTGATATTAATAAAGTTTTCGACTGGGCATCAGAAAATAATATGATGTTTAACAGTGACAAATTCCAGGTACTCAGGTACGGTAAAAATGAGGACCTTAAACATAATACAGGGTACAAAACACAATCAAATGTGCCCATAGTAGGAAAAACATGTAAAGGATTTGGGAATAATGATGTCTGACGACCTAACGTTTAGGGAGCATAACCAAGCAAATATTGCGACAGCCAGAAAAATGATAGGATGGATTACGAGAACTTTCAAATCCAGGGATCCCATCACAATGCTTGTACTCTTCAAGTCACTTGTGCTGTCCCGTCTTGAGTACTGTTCAGTACTCACTTCCCCCTTTAGAGCAGGAGAGATTGCTGAAATAGAGGGAATACAGAGAACATATACGGCACGCATAGACGCGATAAAGCACCTAAATTATTGGGATCGTCTCAAAGCTCTCCAAATGTACTCACTAGAAAGAAGACGAGAGAGATATCAAATAATATACACCTGGAAGATACTGGAGGGCCAGGTCCCAAATCTACACAGTAAAATAACAACGTACTGGAGTGAACGATATGGAAGAAAATGCAGAATAGAGCCAGTGAAGAGCAGGGGTGCCATAGGCACAATCAGAGAACACTGTATAAACATCAGAGGTCCGCGGTTGTTCAACGTCCTCCCAGCAAGCATAAGAAATATTGCCGGAACAACCGTGGACATCTTCAAGAGGAAACTAGATTTATTCCTCCAAGGAGTTCCGGACCAGCCGGGCTGTGGTGGGTATGTGGGCCTGCGGGCCGCTCCAAGCAACAGCCTAGTGGACCAAACTCTCACAAGTCAAGCCTGGCCTCGGGCCGGGCTTGGGGAGTAGAAGAACTCCCAGAACCCCATCAACCAGGTATCAACCAGGTATCAACCCCCTTCTTGTAGCACCAAACTCCACCCCAAAAGTTCAAAAACCCAGGCGAGGTCCAACAGGTCCCAAGGCCCCACCCAAGTCAACCCTTCCCCAGCCCCGGAAACCCCACACTAAGGACCTAGAACCGAGCTGTCCTTTCCCCCCCCCCCACTTCTAAAGCTGAACCCCCGGGACGTGTCAACTCACAGGGGCCAAGCAGAGGGTAACATCAATACACCTATATATACGAGAAGAACCCGAAAAGAAACAGGGGGCAACCAACCAAAGGTAGACCCCCCACCTGGCAGGAAAAAAAATAAGAAAAACCACACAAGAGGACAACGTACCCAGTCGGAACAGAGCCGGCCGCTATAATAGGTGAAAACTAGCTGTGCAGTACCCTGTGCCCCTGCCAGTGATGAAAACTACCTCCTACCCAGAGGCAAACAAGGGCAACAAGACCCCAGCTCACTCCAAGGGCTGCCAAGTACCAAGCAGTAAAAGCCAGAGTGGAGGTAGATCCCAAGGTGACTTGTGGAAGTCACCTTGCCCCAGGGGTAGTACTTAACCCTTAAACCGCGCAAATCATATATATATGCTTTCAGTGGCAAAACTGAAACCGCGAATGTCATATATATATGATTTCGTGTCTAGTGCTATAATTTAATTAAATGCCCCGTCTGGGATAGGGGCAGCTATAGTACAGCCACGACTGATAGTTGCCAGATGCCACCTAGAAAAAAAATCCAGGCCAACATTCTTGGGTGTGAGAGCTTCAGTATTGAGCAAGCCACCAAGGCTGGCATACGCAGCACAAGCTCACAGCACCGCTGTTCAGCTTGTGACCACAGCATCGCCTACAAATGCCATAATATATATGATCATGCTATTATTTAGCGATGATAGTATTATAGAAGACCCCTGACTGTGATAAAACTGACCAGGATTCTGATAATAGCAGGATTGTGGTGATATTTATTGCTGTGCTCCATGGAGGGAGGAGTAAGACTGTGGGAGGGAGGGTTGTGGCATCATCTTCTGACTGTGTGTGGCCACCTTTTATTGACTGCACTCACCATACCAGCTTAGTAGTTCGTTATGGTGAACACAAATGTAAATACTTATATATAACGTGTGTATAGAGTGTAATAACAGCAAAAGGAGTAGGTTGGGAGCTGCCATTTTGGTGAGGGAGGTGCGTCGTCTGCATGACTTATCATGTTGTTTACTGGTGGCCACTATGGTCTTTGGGCATCATACCAGCTTATTTGTACAGGTAGGTGAATAAACGGGTAGATACTTATATATAATGTGTGTATATAGCGAATAACACCACAAACATATTGTTGGAGGAGAATATTAGTGCGTCTGGCCTTGAGGGCAGCCGCCGATCAGCTGACTGTGGAGTAGCTACGTCTTTGTGCCTTTACTCACCATACAAGCTTAGATGTACAGTTATGGTGAACAAAACATGTAAATACTTATATATAACATCTGTGTATAGTGAATAAATGCAAAAACAGTATTGTGAAGAGAATGAGGGTGAGTGTGGTGTTGTTGAGGGAGGGAGTGGCAGCGAGTGGCTGGCTGGTGTGTGGCGTTCACTCCTCGTTGCTTTTTGACTCACATACCAACTTAGTGGTTCGTTATGGTGAATAAAACATGCAAATACTTATATATAACCTGTGTATATAGTGTAACAACAGCAAAACTATTGTTTATTGTTTTATGAACATAATAATTGAATCACTAATATGCACACCATAATTTTGAGAGTCAACGCCTCTTTTTTGCCACACTTCCCTACCCTATTGCGGCTAAAATGTGCTACCTACGATTTTTTGTTATTTTTTCCGTGATCAGGGAACAAAATGAACACTTCTATAAGACGAAAGAATTTTTTGGAATTTTTTTTTTGTTGCGCCTGTGGGTGTTAAATCCATTTGGGCCACTAGCGGTTTGAGGATTAGCCCTCAAACCGCTAGGGGCCCAAATGGAATTCACACCCACAGGCGCAACAAAAAAAAAATCCAAAAATTCTTTCGTCTTATAGAATTGTTTATTTTTGTTCCCTGATCACGGAAAAAATAACAAAAAAATCGTAGGTAGCATATTTTAGCCGCAGTAGGGTAGGGAAGTGTGGCAAAAAAGGGCGTTGGCAGAGCCTTCGCCAGACGAGGTCTACTCCGCCCGAGCTGTCAGACGGCAGTTGCCACAAATATATTATTTCCTAATTATTTCAATGTCTCTGATTGATTTTTTCTTAGTTTTTTTGCAGTAATATTATTCCATACAGTGAATTGTGGTATATTTATATTATAAAATGTGTGAACCATCGCTGTACTCAAAATTATGGTGTGCATATAAGTGATTCATTATTATGTTCATAAAACAATAAACAAATAGTTTTGCTGTTGTTACACTATATACACAGGTTATATATAAGTATCTGCATGTTTTGTTCACCATAACGAACTACTAAGTTGGTCTTGTGAGTCAAAAAGCAACGAGGAGTGGCCGCCACACACCAGCGAGCCACTCACTGCCACGCCCTCCCTCAACACCACCTCACTCACCCTCATTTACCTCCCACAATACTGTTTTTGCATTTATTCACTATACACAGACGTTATATATACGTATTTACATGTTTTGTTCACCATAACTGTACATCTAAGCTTGTATGGTGAGTAAACGCACAAAGACGTAGCTACTCCACAGTCAGCTGATCGGCGGCCACCCTCAAGGCCACACGCACTAATATTTCTCCTCCAACAATATTGGTTGTGGTGTTATTATGCTATATACACACATTATATATAAGTATCTACCTGTTTTATTCACCATACTTGTACAAATAAGCTGGTATGGTGCCCAAAGACCTTTGTGGTCACAGGTAAACAACACGATAATTCCTGCAGACGACGCTCCTCTCACCAAAATGGCGGCTCCCAACCTACTCCTCTCGCTGTTATCTCACACTATACACACGTTATATGTAAGTATCTACATTTGTGTTCACCATAGCGAACCACTAAGCTGGTATGGTGAGTGCAGTCAATAAATGGTGGCCACACACAGTCAGAAGACAACGCCACAATCCTCCCTCCACAGCCGTACTCCTCCCTCCATCGAGCACAGCGCTAAATATCTCCACAATCAAGCTGTTATCAGAATCCTGGTCAGTTTTATCAAATTCAGGGGGCTTCAGTAATACTATCACTGCTAAATAATAGCAGTATCACTTATATTTTGGCATTTGTAGGCGATGCTGTGGTCACAAGCTGAACAGCGGTGCTGTGAGCTCGTGCTGCGTGCGCCAGCCTTGGTGGCTGGTGCAATACTGACGTTCTCACTCTCAAGAATGTTGGGCTGGATTTTTTTTCTAGGTGGGATCTGGCAACTATCAGTCGTGGCTGTACTATAGCTGCCCCTATCCCAGGCGGGGTGTTTAAATTATAGCGCTAGACACGAAATCATATATAAATGATGTGCGCGATTTCGGTTTTGTCATTGATATCATTTATATATGATATGCGCGGTTTAAGGGTTAATAGGAACCTAGGGGAGGAAACTCTAGGCGCATTCAGCCCGAGTACTGAAGAATATTACTCCTGGCTCACACACCACCTGTAAAGACAGACCACGCCACAAGGCACAATAACTGAAACAAAACCGGAGCCAGAGGCACCCGACTGGTCAGTATCACATCAGCCAAGAAATACCAGTTGGATCTCCGGCGCAGGGGTCTGGGGCTCCCCCTTTCCCCTTCCGGAAAGAGGGGGTTGTGCAGACAGTGGCACAGCAACATGATGACATCATGCTAGTTAGCTAGTTTTCAATTGGGGAGTTCTGTCTACTCGTTTGGCTTTCAGTAGCAATATTTTCACCAGAATAAATATTTGTTTTGGGGCGCCTATCTTTCTGTGTGCCAGACTCGGTCGATGGCAGACATAGAATGCTTCCAACCACACGGGGGTTTTATAGGCCATTGCTCCTCATGCCTCTCTGAGGGGGCCAGGTTCTGGCTTGTGATCCCCGGTAGGCAAGAACTCCATGCACGTTGACTGATGTCAGAAAGCTAATAGTTATATATCACCCTGGATAGCTCCGGGAGATGACGGGCTCACCCCAGAAATATATATGTAACTGGTATTATTTAGCAATGATAGTATTACAGTATTATGATCGTATTATGATAGATGCAGATACTTATATATAACATGTATATAGTGTAATAACAGCAAAAGGAGTGTTGGGAAAAGACATTTTGGGCTGAGGGAGGCGGCATCATCTGCATGACTTGTCATGCTGTGTAAGGGTGGCCATTATGCTCATTGGGCACTATACCAGCTTAGTTGAACAGTTATGGTGAACAAAACATGAAGATACTTATATATAATGTTTGTATATAGTGTAATAACACCACAAACAGTATACTTGAAGGAGAAATGTTAGTGCATCTGGCCTTGAACCAGGGGTCACACAGCTGGGAACATCAGCTGTGTGTGGCCACATGTTACTGTCTGTCCTCAACATACAAACTTAGTGATTCACTATGATGAACAAAGCATGCAGAAACATACATATAACCTGTAAATATAGTGTAATAACAGCAAAACTATTTGTTTATTTTTTTTATGAACATAATAATTGAATCACTAATATGATCACAATACTTTTTGTATAGCAATGATTCACTTATTTTATTATATAAATATATCACACTACTGAATAATATTACTGCAAAAATACTTAGAAAAATCTATCAGACATTGAAATAACTAGGTAATAATATCTTTGTGGCAACTCCCACCTGACAGCTCAGGTGGAGCCGACCGCCTCCAGGGCTTGATCTTTCAACGCCTCTTTTTTGCCAGACTTTTCCCCCCACCCTATTGCGGCCAAAATATGCATACGATTTTTGTATTATTTTCCTGTGATCAGGGAACAGAAATGAACACTTTTATAAGACAAAATTTTTTTTTATTTTTTTTGTTTTTTTTGCTCCTGTGTGGCTCCTGGCTAAATAACCCAGAGCAGCTTAGGGGTTAAAGCTGTAGACTAGTTTATCATCATTAATTAGCTTGCCCTTGCCTTCAAATGCAATTCTAACTGGAAAATAACAGATGTTACTAATGAACCCTAGATTAGTAACACAAATATTACCAAGTAAATACCTTTAGAATACTCCTCAATAAAGAGAAAATTCTATATCACACAAAAAGTCAATTTTACCAACCTGGTAAGAGAGTATTTCATTCATGTGTGGCGTCATGATTGCAGGAGCAAGGGGATACACAGCTGGGGCAACAACATGCGTTTCTGAGCTCGTCAGGTTTTGTAGGAAAAACCATGCACTTGATTCCTGAGCAATGAAGAAAAAACATTTAAGTGTTGAATGTAATGAAACTCATTTCTAGGCAACTTCCGTTGCTCCTTACTGTATAGCTTTGGTACCACAGAGACAACAACATAACTACCAGGCCTCTGAACTTACCTGGTTGGTACCTGGTTGATGGGGTTCTGGGAGTTCTTCGACCCCCCATGCCCGGCCTGAGGCCAGGCTTGACTTGTGAGAGTTTTGTCCACTAGGCTGTTGCTTGGAGCGGCCCGCAGGCCCACATACCCACCACAGCCTGGGTGGTCCAGCACTCCTTGGAGGAACTTGAGCGAGCCTGAACATCAGTTCTGGTCCTGATCACCAGCACCAAAAACTGGTTTGCTCACAAAGGTAAGAAGAGTACAGGAATCCAAGATCAACCTCATAATCAAGTAACATTGCCAAAAAACCAGCATTGAATGTAATGAAACACCATTTTCTGAGTAAGACCCAGAGGCTCCAAGAGCTATACTGGGCTGATGTGTATATATTAAAGTGTCAACAGTCAATCGATGGAGTTCTAGGCCTACCAGGGACAAGAGCGAGAACCTGACCCCTTCAGAGAGGCAAGAGGAGCAAAGGCCTATAGACACCCCCCCCCCCCCCCGTGTAATTGGAAGCAGTCTATGTCTGCCATCTACCTGGTCAGGCACCTGGAAAGGTTGGAATTCCAAAACAAACTACAGCTGGTTAAAAATTGCAAACCAAAAGCCGAACTAGCCAGCAGAATTCCCCAATCAAACAAGCATGACATCACCACAGCCGCCACGCCGCTGTCTGTGTAACTCCCCCCCTCCCCGGGAAGAGGAAGGGGGTGGCCCTAGACCCCTTCATGCTAGCTACCCAACCTCAGTTCAGAGGCTGAATGTCAAAAATGCAAAAAAAACGTTGACTGGAGAGAGGGATGCCAGGGAGCCTCTGGGTCTCACCCAGAAAATGCCATTTCATTACATTCAACGCTGGTTTTCTGTGAAGAGCCCCTTCAACTCCTAGAGCTACCTAACCAAAGATAAAAAAAAAGAGGGACTTACCTGGGAGGCGGCCACCACTCACTGCTCAACTCGAAGTCGAGACAACTGGCTGCAACCTGCAACCCAAGGCTACATATGCCTAGGAAGGGCCAGGATCATTAACCCTCAAACCGCTAGGGGCCCAAATGGAATTCACACCCACAGGCGCAACAAAAAAAAATCCAAAAAATTCTTTCGTCTTATAGAATTGTTTATTTTTGTTCCCTGATCACGGAAAAAATAACAAAAAATCGTAGGTAGCATATTTTAGCCGCAGTAGGGTAGGGAAGTGTGGCAAAAAAGGGGCGTTGGCACAGCCTTCGCCAGACGAGGTCTACTCCGCCCGAGCTGTCAGACGGCAGTTGCCACAAATATATTATTTCCTAATTATTTCAATGTCTCTGATTGATTTTTTCTTAGTTTTTTTGCAGTAATATTATTCCATACAGTGAATTGTGGTATATTTATATTATAAAATGTGTGAACCATCGCTGTACTCATCAAAATGATGGTGTGCATATAAGTGATTCAATTTAGTTATTGTTAATAAAACAATAAACAAAATAGTTTTGCTGTTGTTACACTAATTCACACAGGTTATATATAAGTAGTATCTGCATGTTTTGTTCACCATAAACGAACTACTAAGTGGGTCTTGTGAGTCAAAAAGCAACGAGGAGTGGCCGCCACACACCAGCGAGCCACCCCTGCCACGCCCTCCCTCAACACCACCTCATCACCCTCATTGTACCTCCCACAACTACTGTTTTTAGCATTTATTCACTATACACAGCCGTTATATACGGTATTTACAGTTTGTGTTCACCATAATGTGTACATCTAAGTTGTATGGTGAGTAACGCTACAAAGACGTTAGCTACTCCACAGTCAGTGATCGGCTGGCCACCCTCAAGGCCACACGCACTAAATTTCTCCTCCACAACAATTATTGATTGTGGTGTTATTAGCTATATACACACCATTATCATATAAGTATCTACCTGTTTTATTCAACCCATACTATGTACAAATAAAGCTG
>WNGS01001338.1:42090-53018 GCA_020271785.1 Procambarus virginalis | reverse complement strand
TCCTCTTAGCTTGTTTAACATGTTGAAACATCCAGATGAGGTTTATGAATCTACAAGTCCAAAAATCCTCCGTTCTAGCTTCATATGCCTCCCAGTCTATGGTTTTAACTTGAAGTCGCCGACTACCAACAGTCGTGATCTATCTTAGCTCTGACTATAATTTCTCTCATTATTGTTATAAGACCGTCTCATTTATTATCTTCTCATTTATTATATTATCATTGACAGATGTAATAGGACCCATTATCACCACACCAGAAATAAATATCTCTTTGATATCCCCAGAGACAAACTTAATCTGTGTAAACACTATGCAAATAAAGGGAGCCAGTTTATGGAACTCACTCCCTATTGAATTGAAAAGCTGTCCAACTTTTGCGTCATTCAAAAACAATACTAAAAAGTACCTAATTTCATCTTCATAGTTTTTTACCTTTTGCCTTAAAATTGCACTGTAACTATTGCTACCCACTCTCCCAATCTTTATGTACCCAATCTGAACATCTTTATCATTGTGATCATTGCTGTCTTCTTATATGTGCTGTCAATCTGCTGTATGGTGTCTATTAATCTTGTATAAATTACCAATCAAGCTGTCAATATAATCAATCAGAGCTTTAATATACCAATGTGCTTTAATATACTTACTAAGCTCTCTCATTTCATTTTTTTCTTGCAATGTATTTGTTATCATTTATTAATTCTGATAGAAATTACCTACTTAAAATTATCTGTTAGATTAAAGACATGCCCGAAACACTGCACGTACTAATGGCTTTACAAGATTGTAAATACTGTACTATTCAATGTATTCTCACAAACCCAATGTACCTTCTTGTATATATATAAATAAATAAATAAATAAATTTAGCTCCTCCTTTGTTCATGTGTTGCTTGGCGGTGGACTACAGTATGTGCATTTATGATCGTTAGTTTATCATCCTGATTCCATATCTCTAGTGCTATTATGTGAACTTCTCGTGGATTGGCAATTATTATTTCGTTTACCTTTAAGTGTTCTTTCGCCAGCACAGCAACGCCATCACCTTTCCTAATTTTTCTGTCCCGTTTCCACACTGAGTAGCCTCTTGGGAATATGACCTCATTTAAAATATCATCTTCAAGTTTTGTCTCCGTGAGTGCAACTATGTCTGGTGTCTGCAACTGTATTACATCACTTAACTCCAGTGTCTTTGATCTCACTCCATCTATGTTGGTGTATGCAATTTTCAGGAACTTGTTCCCCTTCTCCCTATTCTTCACTCCCCCTCTCTCTAATCCTTTTGTTGGTTTGCCTTTATGTACCAATTTCCTGGTTTGTCTACCCCTATCACTTTGTAGAAAAAAAAATTGATTTCTTCTTCATTCCTGCTCTCATTTAAACATTTTGCCTCGGTGAGGTTCAGTTTCAGCTTCTCTCTGTCTTCTTTTGAAAGATCTCGTCTTAATGACCATACTTTCCCTACCTCATCACTTTGTAATTTTCTAGCAATCCTTAGTACTTCTTCCATCTGTTTGGCACCGTTTAGGGTGATCCTCAAAAGTCGGTCTTTCCCTTCTACGTACTTTCCAATCCTCCTGTAGTTGCAGACATTCTCGATGGTAGCAAGACCTGCCATGAGACCAACAATTTTATCTACTACTTTCTCTTCTTCTACAGCTCTTTCTGGCCTCGATGTTATCTCCTTTCATTTGCAACCAAAAATTATCAGAGACTTCGATCAACTGAGTTTTGCACCAATTAAGGATTTGATGCCAGTTCCTTTCTGACTTCCAGCCTAATGTTTGTTTTATCCTGGTTGCTGCAGTGTTTGGCTTCCTTTACTGCTTATTCTATTTTTTCCTTCTCCTTGGCCACTTGTGCATAGGTGAGTTGCATATCTTTCTTGCACTATTCTATTCCCCGTGTAACTTCCTCCAGCTGTACTGACAAAAGTTGTTTCTCCTGTTGAATTTCCTTACCTAACCTATCATAGTCATTTAAGTTTGCTTTAACTTCTTCCAAAGCTATTTTTAAGAGTTTATTTTCCTCTTCCATGACTTTGCAATTTGTTTCCAGTTGATTCTTGTCCTTCCATAAGTCTTTCACTAACCCCTGAAGACCTAAAACCTTGCCACTCAAGTGCTCATTACTTTCTTTCAATTTGCTGATTATTTCTTTATGATAGTTCACTATAATATCTAATTTTGCCAATTTGTTGTGAAGACTGCTTATATCAATGTTTTCTTCATTAAAACCCCCAAAATCTAGCTCTGTTTTGTTTTTCTTCTTGCTGGTGGCCACACACAGCTGATGCTTCCTCACTCCCTGGTTTAAGACCAGATGCACTAACATTCCTCCTTCAAGTATATTGTTTGTGGCGTTATTACACTATATACACACATTATATATAAATATCTACATGTTTTGTTCACTTTAACAGTTCAACTAAGCTGGTATAGTGCCCAAAGAGCACAGTGGCCACCCTTACACAGCATGACAAGTCATACAGATGATGCCACCTCCCTCACCAAAATAGTTTCTCCTAACACTCCTTTTGTTGTTATTACACTATACAGGCATACCTCAGTTTAAGAGTTTAATTGGTTCCTGGAGATGCCTCGTCTTCCGAAAACTCGTATTCTGAAGCTAATTTCCCCATAAGAAATAATGGGAAATGAATTAATCCGTTCCTGACTACCCCAAAAACCCCATATCAAACTAAATTTTTATACCTAATTCATCTAAATAAACCTACAAAACTATGTTCAAGTTATTACTTACCTTGCTCTTGAATGCTGTAGGCGTATGGAAGATGGTGAGGAGGGGGAGGAGGAGAGGAGTTACTGTTTGGAAGGGGAGTCCCCTTCCATTATCACATCAGGCAGTGAGGACTTCACTGGTATGCACACACTGGCACATTTTGCCTGTATACCACTAGGACTTGCTTGTCTTACTAAGAATTTGTCTAAAGACACTTGTTTTTCCCTACATTTTAACACTTGTCTGTAGTAAGACATCACATTATCATTTAAAAGGTCAATGCAACGGCCTGCTACAGCTTTATCTGGGTGAGTTTTTTCAACAAAACTTTGCAGTTCTTCCCATACTTCACACATTTTCTTAATCAAGGAGGGACATCCTCTACTGTCTCTACTCACAGCTATTTTCTTAGGTTGAACCTTATCAATGGCTTTCTTGAGACCCATGGTGAGATATATAATAATAAATTGTATAGTCAAATGACCAAAAATCCAACAAAACACTGAAAATCCAGATGAAGAATTGATGTGGGATAGTCACTGGGCGCGAGACAATGGTAAACTGAGGGGTGGAGGGGCGGAGGGGCGACGATCGCCGATCCACCACGCTAGGTCGGCCTGTACGCGTATCAACAAACTCGTGTCCCGAGGTAACCCTCGCGTTCCGAGACATAATTTCCGAGGAAATCCTGCTCGTCTTCCGAAAAACTCGCATACAGGGACACTTGCATTCCGAGGTACCACTGTACATATACACATTATGTAAGTATCTACATTTGTGTTCACCATAGTGAACCACTAAGCTGGTACAGTGAGGGCAGACAGTAACAGACAGCCATACAAATTCGGCAAACGACACTACAGCCCTCCCACCCTCAACATTACTCCTCCCACAATACTACGTGTAGTGCAAATTATCACAACAATCCTGCTATTATCAGAATCCTGGTCATTTTATCACAGTCAAGGGTCTTCTGTAATACTATCATCACTAAATAATATCTGTTAAATATATTTTGGACATTTTCAGGCGATGCTGTGGTTACAAGCTGAACAGCAGTGCTGCGAGCTCATGCTGTGTGTGCCAGCCTTGGTAGCTCACTCAGTACTGAGGGTTTTACACCCGGGAATGTTGCCACGATTTTTTTTTTTTAATGGTGTCTGTTTACAAGAGCCCTGAGGAAGCTGATGTGAACCCTGTTTATCCACGGGTCATTTAAATCTTGCGCAGTACTCCAAAACGTCATATGAACTGGGTGCACTTTCGCGTCAGTCACTCAACATGTCATATGAAGTGTTGCGCAGTTTAAGGGTTAATCACTCATTTTTCCCAGGCCTGCATCCATCTTCCATCCCTTTCCTTCTACTTTTTCCCAGTTAGGTATTTCACATATATTTTTGAAATAGGCTACATGTAACATGACATTTAAATCTGTGCATTTATGACACCATTGTGCCTTTTAATTAAACCAAACTAGTTTAAACAAAATACAAAAACTTACCAATTCAGGTTCGTGAATTAAAGCAATATTGTGAAGAATGCAAGAAGCCCTCAAAAATTTGCTGTTGTTCTCGATGTGGCGGTCCAGCTGTTGCATGCGCTTAAATCTTGACTTGAATAATGCCATGGCATTACCTGCCAGCTTATGAGCTTCTTTGTGGTTTTCATTAAATAATGCCTCCTAGAGAGAGAGAGAAAAGTAAAGAACATGTGAATCTTTAAATCAAGAGTTGAATATAATTAAATGCTCTTTTCTGGTGTCTCAATCAGTAGCTTCTGTGGCTAATAGCACTGGGCCAGATGAGCTTGGGGAACTGCATCATGGCCCCGAGAAATAAACTATAAAATAAAAAGGGAAATAAACATGGAAAAAAAGACTCTCTCTATCACTTCAAGATGCACTAAATAGGGCTTTGAAATTGTCAAAAGATTGGCAGATGCAGTTTAATGCTGACAAATGTAGGGTTTTAAAGCTAGGTAATGATAATATACTGTATAAACCCGCTAATCTGGACTATATAGGAAGGACCCCCAGCCGGATTAGCATGTTTTCTGGATTAACCCTTAAATGGCGCCTGGCTATTTAGCATGTGTCACTCACAGGCACATACCAAAAAAAAAAAAAAAAAATTCTTCTGAACCTGTTAATTTGTATTCACTGATCATGGGAAAAATAATAAAAAAAATCGTAAGTGGCATATATTGCCCGCTAAGGGGCGGGGAAGTCTGGCAAAAAACAGGCGCTGACTCAGCGTGCGTCCCAGACGGTCTGTTGCTCGCCAGCTGTCAGGCCAGAGTTGCCACAAAGAGATAATTACCTAATTATTTCAATGTCTCTGATTGATTTTTCATAGTTTTTTTTTGCTGTAATATTCAATAGTGTGTAGTGTAATATACAGTGGCACTTCGACATACGATTGCCCCTACTTACGATAATTTCGAGTTACGATGTAAATTTCATCGAAAAATGCGACTCGACATCCGATAGTGTCGTCGACTTCCGATATTTGTTGGTACACGTTCGGGTCGACCGAGCGTGTGGTTCCCAGTCACGCAGCCGACTTGCCTCAGTTTACTACAGCTGCCTGCTTAGTGACGATCGCACCTATAAAAAATTCCGCTTCTGTGGTGATTTTTTACATTTTGAACATTAAAGTAATTATTATATATCATGCCATGAGTCCCAGGAAAGTCAGTGGTAAGGCTCAAAATAATGAAAACCCATGTAAGGATGACCATAGAGCAGAAACAAGAGTACAGAATGTCTCTTCCTTAACAATTAAGAAAATGTGTGCAGCATGGGAAGAATTGCAAACCTTTGCTGAAACGACTCACCCAAATCAAGCTGCAGTAGGTCGTTGCCTTAACCTATTCAATGACACTGTGATGCATCATTACAGACAAATGTTAAAACGAAGGGAAAAACAAATGTCTCCTGACAAATTTGTAGTGAGACAAACAAGCACTGAACCACAACCAGGTCCTAGTGGTATTCAGGCAAAACGTAGGAGAGAGAGTACCACAGAGAAAACATCACTGCCTGATGTGATAATGGAAGAGGACTCCCCTTCCATTATCACAAGGGGACTCCCCTTGAAGGGGACTCTCCTTCAATAACAACTCTCCTCCTCCCCCCTCATCACTATCTTCCATACGTCATCAAGAGCCCTCCATAAAGGTAAGAGAAACTTTGGTACTGTATTGTAGTTAGAAAAAAACATTGTATTCAGCATAAAATGTATTTGTATGTTAATATTTTGGAGGGTGGGGAACGGATTAATTCATTTCCCTTTATTTCTTATGGGAAAAATCACTTCGACTTACAATCCGTCTCTGGGAACGGATTAGCATTGTAAGTCGAGGCCTCATTGTATTTATATAATAAAATGAGTGAATCATTGCTGTACTCAAAAATATGGTGTGCATATTGATTCAATTATGTTTATCAAACAGTGAACAAATACTTTATCGGTTATTACACTATATACACAGGTTATATATAAGTATCTGCACGTTTTGTTCACCATAACGAACCACTAAATTGTTATTCTGAGTCAAAAAGTAACGAGGAGTGACCACCACACACCAGCCAGCCACTCACTCCCTCAACACCTCACTCCCCTACATTCTCCTCCCACCATACTGTTCTTGCTTTTATTCACTATATACAGACGTTATATATAAGTATCTACATTCGTGTTCACCACAATGAACCACTAAGTTGGCATGCTGAGTGGCAGTGCCAGTGGCAGCCCGCCACTGGCTGCTACTTCCTCCCTCCCTCAAGTCACCTGACTCACCCACATTCTCCTCCCACAATACTGTTTTTGCTTTTATTCACTATATGCAGACACTATATACAAGTATCTACATTTGTGTTCACCATAACGAACCACTAAGTTGGTATGCTAAGTGGCAGAGCCAGTGGTAGCCAGTGGCAGCCCACCACTGGCTGCCACTCCCTCCCTCCCTCACCTCACCTGACTTGACACCATTCTCCTCCCACCATACTATTTTTGCTTTTATATACAGACATTATATATAAGTATTTACATGTTTTGTTCACCATAACTGTACATCTAAGCTTGTATGGTGAGTAAAGGCACAAAGACGTAGCTACTCATACAGTCAGCTGGTGGCGGCCGCCCTCAAGGCCAGACGCACTAATATTTCTCCTCCAACAATACTGTTTGTGGTGTTATTACGCTATATACACACATTATATATAAGTACCTACCTGTTTTATTCACCATACATGTACAAGTAAACTGGTATGGTGCCCAAAGACCATAGTGGTCACCAGTAAACAACATAACTACGCTTTTTAACAATTCTGCTTGTTGACCAAATTGTATTTTTTTGTGTTTTTTTCTGCCATGTTCCCCCCCCCCACTTTTTTCTTCACTTCTCACCTCGCATGCTGACAGGCAGTGCTCGTCCATTCTTTGGAATCGTCTTGGGCCCTGGCTCTTAGATTTTCATCCCCTTTTTGTCTGTTGCTGTTTGTTGCAAAGTCTGCGGTGGTGCATTTTCTGCAGGCAGCTTCGTCTAGTTGCCAGCCTATGTCGGACTTGCTGGTTCTCTGGGGGGTTGGAGGCCATGCTGGTCTTGCCCAAAAGGGTCGCGGCAGGTCTTGGGGTTTCTTTGGTCGTCATAAGCCAGTAATGCCAGATTCAGGAATGGCCCTTCCTGCGGAGTCGTCGGCGCAGTGATCGCTCTGAGCGTTGGTTGGGCTTAGGTGTCGTTGGCTCTTTCGCGGTTCTCCCTGTTGACGGGGCAATAGTGGGGAGGCTCGCACTGTTTGCTCTCGCTTAATCCTATAATTCATGGGTATTGCAGGTTGTATCCTCCGGCCTGTGGTGGTATTGGGTCATTCCTTCTCCTCCGGGGGTATCGAGGCTGGCAGGATGGGCCTCTTTCCCTTTGCTCTGTCAGATCCAAGTCGAATGAAAGGCAACGAAAGGGGTAACCTTGATAGCCCACTACAAAACTGAGCCAGTCCCTGAACCTCGGATGAATCTGGACGTGCCAATATGCATCCCAGAAGTCCAGGGACACCATCCAAGTGCCCGGCTCTAACAGATTATGGACCTGGGACACAGTAGGCATCCGAAAGGAGGGGCAATAAACCCACAGGTTTAGACGGGACAAGTCCAGAATTAAATGGAGGTCTGCGCAGGCCTGTCACGGGACCAGAAAAAAGGCGGAAACCCACCTGAGAGATGAGGTCGTTTTGACCACACACAAGCAAACCCACTCCGAGACGACATGACAGGGCGCGGGAGAAGAGGCCTGCCCCGCCAGCCCCGTACTCCCCGAAAGAGGAGAGGCCACCCAAAGCCACTGCAGGCAGCACGAAACGACCTGAAAAGCCCACAAATCATGGGATCAGGCGCGAGCAAATAGAGCAATCCTTCCCCCTATCACCTTGTCAAGGGGACAAACCGCGAAAGGGCCGACGTACGGTATGAGAACCTAAGCGGCACACAGGGCAATCCCCCATGCCGACCAGACAAGACAGGATCGAAGGCTGTGCCCACCCCGAATCTGGCACCACAGGCCTATCACACATAAGCAAACCCACTCTGAGATGACGGTGCAGGAGAAGATGCCCGCCCTGCCAGCCCCGAGACGAGGCGACAGGGCGCAGGAGAAGAGAACTGCTCGGCCAGCCCCGAACTCCCCGAAGGAGGAGGAGCCACCCAATGCCACTGCAGGCCGCACAAAACGATACGAAAGGCCCACAAATCGTGGGAACAGGAGCGAGCAAACAAAGCAAGCCTCCCTACCCCATCACCCAGTCAAGGGGACGAACCACAAAAGGGCCGACGCACGGTATGAGAACCTAAGCGGCGCACAGGGCAATTCCCACTCCAAAAACTGTCGCCCGCATCGCTGAATACCAGTCCCAGAAAAGATGGGACCGAAGGCTGCACCCGCCCCGAATCCAGCACCCCAGGCATACTACGATGCGGGTTAGGCCAAAGCTAGAATATGCAGCGGTTGTGTGGTGCCCATATCTTAAGAAGCACATCAACAAACTGGAAAAGGTGCAAAGACATGCTACTAAGTTGCTCCCAGAACTGAAGGGCAAGAGCTACGAGGAGAGGTTAGAGGCATTAAATATGCCAAAACTAGAAGACAGAAGAAAAAGAGGTGATATGATCACTACATACAAAATAGTAACAGGATTGATAAAATCGATAGAGAAGATTTCCTGAGACCTGGAAATTTAAGAACAAGAGGTCATAGATATAAACTAGCTAAACACAGATGCCGAAGAAATATAAGAAAATTCACTTTCGCAAACAGAGTGGTAGACGGTTGGAACAAGTTAGGGGAGAAGGTGGTGGAGGCCAGGACCGTCAGTAGTTTCAAAGCGTTATATGACAAAGAGTGCTGGGAAGATGGGACACCACGAGCGTAGCTCTCATCCTGTAACTACACTTAGGTAATTACACTTAGGTAATTACAATGGGAAGAACCCCGAGCCCTGGCACGATCCTTCCAGGAAGGCCCCCCCCACAAGCCTCCCGGAGAACCAACCAGACGGACACAGGACGGCAACCAGCTGAAGGCAGATACTGCACAACTGCAGATGCAGCAAACAGCAGTGGACAAAAAGGCGAAGACAATCGAAGAGCCAGGGCCCAAGCAGATTCCAAGGAAGAAGCCAGCACCGCCTGCTGACACACAAGGCGAGAAGCAAAACTGCGAAACCGCATCCCGCAAGAGTGGCGCGAACAGCTTCAACTAATGCAGACAACACATGCACCGCTGAGGGCAACGCGCCAGACCCAGAGGCAGCCCCCAAGCTCTACCCCCAACCAACTCAAGCCAATCCGACGACAGTGCGAGGAGGGAGAAGAAACGCAGAGCAGAAGCCAGCAGGCCACGTGTATGCAAAGCCTCTGTGACAAAGGCAGCTGGAAGGAAGGAACCCGCACAGGAAGCTGCATCACACCAACATCCCGCGGAAGGGCAGTGGCGAACAAAATGCACCGAGATGCTCAAATTCGCAACCCAGGAAAACCTGCAACACCATCAGAGCTTCCCTCCAACGAAGCGAGCGGGACCGAAAGAACGTGTGCCAAGCCTCCAACAAGAAAAGCAGGCAGTCTGCTAACCAGGACGACTCCAGAACTTCATAACGAACCCAATACGGTCACGAAGATCCATACCCGAAGACATTATCTGGGTCACGCAGGAGGTAAGCCGCAAGGGCTACCCGCACCACATGTGATGGGACGCAGGAAGCTGAAAACCTCTGAAAGGATGGGATCAAGGAACCCACAGGATCACAGAACAGAACCCGGGGAGGAGTAGACACTAAAACTAATTCGTCCGAGGAGTGAGCGAAAGCCCCCCTCAGGAAGTTGTAAACTCTGACTCAGTAGGCCTGGATGTGGATGACAGTAAACTAGAAAGTGTAACAGACAGCACTGACAGCTCGGTAGGTACAGACACTACAACGGTTCCCGATAGAGAAAGTCAGAACAGAAGGACAGACTTATGCAAATTTTATGCAAAGGGCATATGCAGACATAGATATGCTGGTAATAAGAAAGGATTAGAATGCAGTTATCAACATCCCAAAAAATGTTTAAATATGCTTAGGAAAGGTGAGTGTCGATTTGGATCAATATGTAGGTTTTTCCATCCTGAGATGTGCCAAACCTCACTGGAGGACAGAAAATGCTATGACCTCAGCTGCCCATACTTTCACGTGAAAGGCACGGAACGCTACATAAAGAGTGGCAAGCAGGATAATGAATTTGGAGGAAATTCGATAAATTTTTTATACCAGACCGAAAGAGAATTCAAAAGGAGGAGCATGGAGAATGTATGGAACTGGATGCCAGACCCACTTGCATACCAGAATTACAGATACAACTACACACGAAAGGGACCACAACTACAACAGGCAACTGCCCTACAACAATCAGCACTGGTCAGAACAAACTCAATATGTCCACGCATAATGGGCTTGCCGAAAAAGTCTCCCAGTCACACTATCACTAATAGAGTAACCTCATTCATCTTTGCCAACATACAAGGACTGAAAACAAGAACCAACAATAAAGTACAGTTCATAAATGGCCTCCTCACGGAATCAAATGCAGTATTGGAGCTTTCACAGAAAACCCATGCAGGGGAATTCTTGGACAGTGAGATCTGGATTCCA
>WNGS01001338.1:16661-29534 GCA_020271785.1 Procambarus virginalis | reverse complement strand
GGTGACGTCGTCTGCACGATTTGTCAAGCTGTTTAGAGGGTGGCCACTTCACCCAAATGGCTCCTCCCAGCATAATCCTTTTGCTGTTATTACACTAATACACACATATATATAAGTATCTACATTGTGTTCACCATAGAGAACCACTGAGCTGGTATGGTGAATGTAAACAATAACAGGTGGCCACACAGTCAGTAAACGATGCTGTCTTCCTCAGTCTCTCAGCATCACTCCTCCCACAGCGCTAATTATTACAACAATCCTGCTATTATCACAACCCTGGTTATTTATATCATAGTCACGGGTCATCTGTAATATTGTCATCACTAAATAATAACAGTTATATATTTATTTGACATTTTTCGGTGATGCTGTGGTCACAAGCTGAACAGCATGCTGATCGCTCATGCTGCGTGCGCCAGCCTTGGTTGCTCCAACAGTACTGTGCCTCTCACACCTGAGAATATTGCCACGATTTTTTTTTAATTGCGTCTGTTTACAAGAGCCCTGAGGAAGCTACTGTGAACCCCGTGTAGCCGCGGGCCATTTGAATCGGGAATGGCACCCTATGGCGTATATATACGCCATGCGCACCGTCGGACATGTTACTCAGGGCGTATATATACGCCATGCGCAGTTTAAGGGTTAAGGGAGTAACTCAGTCACACCCGAGACCAAAAGTCATGTAGAACCCCAAGAAGAGGGGAACATGACAGACATTCCGTCCAAGAAAAAGGGGGGAATAACGGAGAAGAGCACCCACCTACAGGACGGAATCAACCGACTCAAGGGACAAGGAACAGAGCCCGGGGAGGAGCCAATGCCCAAAAACTCCTACTGCGAGGGGGAGGAAAAACCCCACTCCGTGTAATTGCAAGCCCTGCCTAGAGGGTAGAAAAACCCTGCGGGGTTCAACAGGACCGTAGGCCCCCCCAAGGTAGCCTCTCCTCAGCCCTGGGAACCCACATGGCAGGCCCGGGGCCAAGCCAGCCCCCAAAGCCCCGGTCTCACAAGAAAAAAACCAAGGCAGTTGCAAAAATACTAATGAAGGGAGCCCACTGGTAGATTCTTACAACACGGCTGAATGAACAGGCTCGAATGCCCCTGTCACTACCCCGGAAGGGGAATTCCCGAGATTGGGCGAGTCTCAAAACCAACGACCCCGCCCCTGCCCCGAACCCACAGACGGTAAGGATCCGGATGCAGGTAGGAAGGAGGGACCAGAGTAGATCACAACAGGGGAAAGACAAGGGGACGTGGAAGGAACCGAAGCAGCCAACACCCCAAAGCTCCAACACCAATATAAAAGGGGCAGCCTCGGGGATTCCTGGGAGCAAACAACTGAGAGCGTTGCCACCATCGAAGCTCATCGTGCAATGCCCGTGCTGCCTGCACCCACAATGTCAGCATAAGACCTGGGTAACTGAGCCACAACAAGCAACAAAACTTGCAGGACTCCGGGCCGAAGGTGTCACCAACCCCACGGACAGCACACGGAGGCAAAGACAGAGAGTGTCACCCTGAGACAAGAGGTGAGAGCAATCCTCAAACTCGCTGGAAGCGAGGGGGGGACTCCAGGGTCACATCCATCGGACTCGCACGCCACCAGAGGTTTCCCAGGGCCCTGAGCATTTACTCTAATAGGACTCGCGCTCAGGGAATCCCAGGCAGGGAACTGCTAACCGGCGCCCAAAGTTACCAAACAACCTTCTAAGAACTGAACTCCCGGGACGTGTACGCTCATTGGGACCTAGCAGGGGGAACCACCGGAAGAAGGAAGAATACTCAGTACACAGGGTACACAGGGGGCAAGAACAAAGGCAGACCCCCCCCACCAGGCAGATAAACAAAAAGAAAAGAAAACCTCGCAAGAGGGCAGTGTACCCAGGCAGAACATAGCCGGCCGCCATGATTGGTGAAAACAAGCTGTGTAGCACTCTGGGCCCCACCAGTGCAAGACTGCCACTTACCTTAAGGCCAACAAGGGAGACAGAACACCCGAGCACACAAAGGGCGGCCGAAAACCAAGCAGTAAACGGCCTAGCAGAAGCAGAACCCAAGGAACTTGTGGAAGGTGGCCCCAAGGGCAGTACTTACAGGGCACCTAGGGAAGGAAACCCTAGGCACATGCAGCCCGAGTACTGGAGAATCACTCCCGGCTCACACACCACCTAGAAGACAGTCACCACACTCTAGGTAGAGTGCTGAAACAACCACCGGAGCCGGAGCACATGACCTCAGCCTTTAGCATCAGCCGAAGAATTGATGGTGGATAGCTGGCGCGGTAGGTCTGGGGCTCCCCCTTTTCCCTCCCAGGGAGGGGGGAGCTGCACAAACAGCGACGTGTGACGTCATGATCGTTTGCTCGTTTCTTTCAGGGGAGTTCTATCCACCTGTTCGGCTTGTGGTAGCAATTTTCACCAGAACAGGGGTTTGTTTTGTGGCGCTTACCTTTCTGGGTGCCTGTCTCGGTCGATGGCAGATATAGAATACTCCAAATTACATGTGCATTTCTATGGGTCTTTGCTCCTCGTGCCTCTGTGAGGGGAGCCAGGTTCTAGCTTGTGGTCCCGGTAGGCTTGTGGTCTGGTTAACAACGAAAATTGTCAAACGAGTGGACAGAACTCTCCAAAAGAAAAATGAGCAAACGTCATGCTCGAGCATGACTTCACAGGAGCCATGCCGCATGTTTGCGCATGGGAGCCCCAAACCCCCCCTCCGGCGATCCCCGCCCCAGTTCTGAGGCTGGATATTGAAAAATGTGAAAAATCCCCGACCGGAGGGAGGGAGAGTTGATGAGGAGCCTCCGAGACTAACCCAGAAAGTGACATTTCATTACATTCAACTCTCGTTTCTGGGGGGAGCTCCTATGGCTCCCCGGAGCTACTTCACCAAAGACAACAGAATAAAAGAGACTTACCTGGGAGGTGATCGGTGCTCCTCTCCTCAACTTGACATTGAAACAACAGGCTGCAACCGCCGACCCAAAGCAACACAGGCCCAACTGGGCCCAGGAGCGTTCACGAGGCAGTGTGCAGCCAGGACCCTGTTTGACCGCCAAAACCCCTGTGCCCGAATGTCAGCCCAAGACATATTGCCAAAGATGGCAGCAAGAGCAGCAAACTTACGAACGTCATGGGCACGGGGATAGACTGCAGGCTGGCTGGATTTAATTACTCTGCGGACGGCCTGAGAGACCCGAACCCAAGAACAGGGAAAAAGGGAAACCGGAATAACCCAAAGCGCGTCCCTGGACACAGAAGCTGTGGTGCGCAGATAACGGCAGAGGGCCGCAACCAGACACAACACATGATGAACTCTCGGCCTGACAAACCAAGCAGCAACAACCCAAGGACCCTTCCGGAAGGCAGCAGTCTCATTCTTCATCAGAAAGCAGGGAGACAGCTGAAGACGAACATACCTATGACCACAACCAAAAGAGCAAAAACCCTCTGTGCCGGAGAAAAGCATGAAGCTCCGCCACACGAATCCCAGAGGCCAATGCCAACAGAAAAAGAGCATTACCAAAACAATCCTGAACCAAAGGGGTCACAACAAACCGAGGAGAAGAAAGATAGGAGAGCACTCTGTTCAAAGACCAGGACAGCTCAGGCGGCGCATGAGCAGGCCGGAGGTGAAACAACACACGAGACAGCTTGTGAAACGGTGCAGAAGTAACATCAATACCGAAAGCAAGCTGCAGTGGCTCCACCAGTGCCGCATGATATGAGGCGACAGTATTTGGCATAAGATAACGGTCCTGGAACAACCAAGAGAGAAAGGACAACACCACCCGAACCGAAAGAGAAGAGCAATGACGAAGGAACAAAAAAGAACCAGAAGGATAGCCAGGAAACTTCATACTGCCGCCGAGAGAGAGCCCGCATGTGGGAAACCAGCAAGGAAGCCACCTGATCATCATAGAGATGGTGATAGACACAAGTAAAAAATACCAAACGCGAAGACTCGCCGAGAAGAGCGAACCAGTCTCGTACCGGACTAGGCCGATTTCCTGAAAGAGGCGGAGCCGCAGAAAAACCTCCGGGTTCGGACACCGGGCAAGCAGTGCCTGAAACCATGGCTGGGCTGGCCACCATGGGGCCAAGAGGACTACTCGCCCCCTGGTAAGTCTCCAAGCGAGCCAGGACCTGGAGTAACAGCTGAACCGTGGGAATGAGGTACAGGAACCCCCACCTTGACCAATCCTACTGAAAGGCATCGATCCCAACAGCCTCGCAGTTGGGGAAGGGCGCCACATATACCGGAAGACGCCTCGACCATGCTAACACGAAGTGGTCCACCTCCGGGTGCCCGAACGTCTGGCAGAGCCAACTGAAGGAGTCAGCGTCGACCATCCATTCTGTGGAGAGGGGGAACAGGGGAGTTCAAGAGGAAACTAGATTTATTCCTCCAAGGAGTGCCGGACCAACCGGGCTGTGGTGGGTATGTGGGCCTGCGGGCCGCTCCAAGCAACAGCCTAGTGGACCAAACTCTCACAAGTCAAGCCTGGCCTCGGGCCGGGCTTGGGGAGTAGAAGAACTCCCAGAACCCCATCAACCAGGTATCAACCAGGGAACGTACCAGGACAGGCCATCCGCCAGGACATTGGGCACCCCCCGGACGTGAACCACCAGGAGAACCAAACCCAGAGAACTCAACAGACGAGTCACCCGAAGCGACCAAATCCAAAGAGCCATGGACCGCATCGAACCTCCTCGGTTCAGGCAATGAATCACCGGGAAGCAGTCCGAATGGATCCGGATCGTCGATCAGTGAATGAACTGAACCCTTCGAAGCGCAAACCACACTGTCGCGAACTCCCGCACCATGCTGTGGACCCGACGGAAGGACAAACCCCACTGCCCGTGGCCGGCTTGGTGAGCACTGGTCACAAAGCCCCAACCGAGAGATGATGCATCCGTGAACACATCGAGCGAGGGCTTGGGTAGGCGCCAAGGCACAGAACCCCGAAAAACCCAAAGAGGAAGCTGGCAACGCAGCATCCTACATAAGGCTCCTGGGGGACGAACCCAGCAATCGCGAGAGAGGCGGAAGGGATGTCCCCAAAGAAACCAGAACAGCCGACGAAGCCAAACCCAACCTGGCGGGTAGACCAACATCGCAAAGTTCAGGCTCCCTGTGGGAGTATGTCTTCCAAGATTCTCCCACAGCTGACTTGAATGGCATTGCAGTGCACAGTGCACTGACTTCGTGCACAAAGTCTATCTCTCTTAATCCTGGATAGTGACCTGGCATACTGGGTATCTCCAGAATGCCCACTTAACCAGGAACACTTTTATAATACGGAGGCCGCCGTATGTCCAGGCAGGAAGTAGATACAGGAAGTTAAGCATACTTGCCACCCAGGGTCAGTGAGTACATTGGCTGGGGCCAGCGAGAGTAGAGGGGAGACGCCAACGACCGTCTGACCTCTGGGGTCAACCGGCGTGATGGTGAATAACAGCTATGACATGTTCGTGACGTGTTCATGATGTCACCTCTCCTACTGATCATCGATCGTTCAATATGATTGGTTCCCGCTCATTTGCTGCAATGCTATTGGTCAAATTGTAACTCTTTTTGTGTTGTGTGCCACGAGACGCCCTGAGCTTCAGGCAAAATCATTCAAGTGAGAGAGCCATTACACAGTGGATGTGTCCTGTTCTGTCTACCGGCCAATAGACTGAACACCATCAATTCCTCACCATCAAGTTAACTCAGCGTCTTTTCGATATACCCCACACTCGCCCAGAATCACGAGTGTGAGTATATTGTTCAGAAGCCTAAAGTGACAAATCTCCAGAGCGAAACAGACTGGTATCAGGTAACCCCTGGTGACAAAGATCGTTGTGAGTAACTTAGAGTGAACTAAGGCAGTGCCGCCGCCTAAGTAATCTGTGTGTGACTTTACCAGTGTACCTGTACCACAGTGTACAGTGTAGTGCATGGTACCACAGCCGCCGCCAGCCGCCACTGCCCTCACTGTACCACGTGACGTCACCACCTTACTCACCGGCAGTGCCGAGTGTGTGTGTGCGTGTGTGTCTGTCTGTTAAGCATACAGCACGCCCTCCTGCCCCGTGTGAAGTACGGTTTGTGGGAAAACCTGTCATCAATGGTCTCACTTAAGAACGAGGAAACCAGCCATCAGGCCACCTACGAGTGCTTGTATAAATGTGCCTGAGTGAGTGAGTAAGGAAAGGTACCTTATCTGTAAGTACAAGATCTTGTCATTGTTTTATTGTGTTTGTGTTGATCTGAGGTATCAACCACAGCTCTCACCTTTCATACCTGGCACAGGTTATAGGTGAATCGACGGTGAATGCGTGTTTATCTGTGTAGTACCACTGCATTTTACTCGTCTGTGAATGTGAGTTTCACATACACTACACATTTAGTATTGTGTGATAATATTATTGTGCATGTCCCATTGACAGTGTATTTGTGATTTATTGCATATCATCATTACCGAGTATCGGTTGGAACTCTTGTGATCCCCTTGCATACTGGCAGTTAGGTTGCCGTGTTAATGATTGGCTGTCAACTGTGTTAAGTTAGGTGTTTCGCCACGAGTGGATAAGAGTCGATTAGCCAGACGTCAAGAGTCTCGCTAATACAACCATAGCCTTTCTGACGCCAATCTAAAGTAAATCAAGCACCCTTTGTATTAGTGGTTAAGTTAGTAAATAAACTACTGTTAAGCTTTATGCAGTGTTTCCGTTGAACCACTTCTGAATACTGCCAATCAATTACTCAAGCCTTCAGCTCTAAGTGTCTTCAACACCGAGTTGCCAAAGTCACTAAACTATAAATGTGATGAGGACCCTAGGAGTCCCTTAAAGTGTTAAATCATTGAGGAGATTCCAACGATCAATGTGGAGTGGGACCTTGGGTGAGGCTAGTCTGAGAAGAGACCCTCAAGGACTCTAACTCGACCTTGCTCCCAGGCCGTGTATGGTTGCTCTCGTATTTTCTATTCTGCTAATTACGACAGCTTCGTGAAGCGTCTGCCACATGTACATTGGCGACGTACGCATTGCAGTCGGGAAAGCAAAAAAAGGAAACCCCCACACTCCCGCACAGACCCTCGAGCAATTGCGGGGTGACCCGGGAGCCCCCCAGAAATAAGCACAGGCAGGACCGCAGCCAAAGGAAAGACGCCGGAGAAAGAGACAAGGAAACAGTCCAAGAGTCCAACACAAGACCCAGCCAGGACTGAACCTGGGAGGGAACCCAGAAGGCACTTCCTCCAGTTCACCAGGAATCCGAACCCGGCAAGCTTGGAAAGCACCAAATCCCTGGTGAGCAGACACGCGGACCGACTGGGAGCCCAAACCAGCCAGTCGTTGAGGTAAGCCAACACTTGAACTCCTAACAGACGCAGATGAGCCACTATGACCCAGGTAAGGCATGTGAACAGGCGAGGTGCCAGATTCAACCCGAACGCGAGACAATGAAAGCTGTAACTCTGACGCCCCAAAACTAAACCAATCCAGTCCCGGAACCCGAGATGAATAGGGACATGCCAATACACATCCTTGAGGTTCAGGGACACCACCCAAGCACCCGGTTCCAACAGAAGCCTGACCTGGGACAAAGTGGTCATCCAAATCAAGGGGCAAGAAACCCAAGGGTTCAGACAAGACAAGTCCAGAATGAACAGCAGGTCTGCACAGTCCTGTTTCAGAACTGAGAACAGGCGGGAAACCCACCTGAGAGACGTCGTTGTTTCAACCACGCCCAAGCACACCCACTCCAAGATGACCTACCTTGAGGTTACCTTCAGATGATTTCGAGGCTTTAGTGTCCCCGCGCCCCGGTCCTCGACCAGGCCTCCACCCCCAGAAAGCAGCCTGTGACAGCTGACTAACACCCAGGTACTATTTTACTGCTAGGTAACAGGGGCATAGGGTGAAAGAAACTCTGCCCATTGTTTCTCGCCGGCGCCCGGGATCGAACCCGGAACCACAGGATCACAAGTCCAGTGTGCTGTCCACTCGGCTGACCGGCTCCCCGAACAGGGCTCAGGAGAGGAAGCCTGCCTCGTCAGCCCCAAACCCCCTAAAGGAGGAGGAGCCATCCAATGTCACCGTAGGCCAAGAGAAATGACCCAAAAAGCTCACAAATTGTGAGACTAGGCGTTAGTGAACAGAGCAAGCCTCACCCCACCGCCCCGTCAATGGGGTGAACCATGAAAGGGCCGCCGTCCCTTTTTGAGAACCCGACCTGCGCACAGAGCGAACACCACGCTGACCAGGCGCAGGCAGGACCACAGGTGGCACCAGCACCGAACCCGACACCTGTGGCCAACCCCGACGAATAGAACCGCAAGCCCAGGCATGACCCCGTTGGGAAGGAACCCCCCGGTTTCCCCAGAGCACCATCAATTCAGACATAAGGCGGCAAGTAGAAGAAGCCGCCTGAATATAACGCTCAACCACAGAGGCCTCAAAAAGCAGAGGACAAAAAGGGGAAGACAACCTAAGAGCCAGGGCTCATGCGGATTCCAAGGAGGAAGCGAGTACAGCCTGTCGACACGCGCAACACACAGCGAAAAACTGCAGCAACGCCTCTTGCAGATCGGCACAAACAACTTCAAAAGAGCAGACGACACACGAGCAGCCGAGACTAAGGCGCCAGAACCAGGAACGGCCTCAAGTACCTGTACATCCTCCGCAAGCCAATCCAAAGACAGTTCCAGGAGGGAAAAGAAACGTATGACCGAAGCTAAAAGCCACGAGTGTGTAAGTCCTCAGCCACAAGCGCAGTCTACACGGAAGGACCCTGCATATGATGATGAACTGCACCAATATCCCGCAAAAGGGCAGGAGTGAAAAGGCACTCATGAAGATGTGCAAAATTGCCCCCAGGTAAACCTGGACCACCATCAACGCTTCGCGCCACTCAAACGTTCGGGTCCAACAGAACGAGTTCCAAGCATCAAACAAAAACAAGGGGCAGTCTGCAAGCCAGGACGACCCCGGAACCTCAAAATGCACCCTGTAAGGACACGATGATCCAAACTTGAATGAAAAAGTATCCAAAGACGGAACGAAGAATCCACAGGGACACGGAACTGAAACCGGGGAGGAGCAGAACCCAAGTCCAAATTGTACGCAGAGGGAGGGGGAAAAGAAAACCCCACTTCTTTCAACAGTAAGCCCCTCTCAGAAGGATGGAAAATCCAGACGGGGTCCAACGGAGCACAAGGCCCCCAAGTCAGCTCCTCCCAACCCTGGTAACCTCCACTCCAGGCCCCGGCCTCACAAAAAAAAGTCGTGCAGCCAAAAGAGACGGAGGGGAAGGGGCCCACTGGTCAGACCCTGGAGCATCGGCAGGAGGAAACAGACTCAAATGCCTCCGCAGCCACACCCAGCCAGAGAAACCCCCGAAACTGCCCGAGTCTCAGAAACCTCTAAAACACTGCGCCGACCCCGAAGCCCTCAGACACTTAGGGGCCGGAAGCAGGGGAAGGGGGGGACCGAATGAACCACCGAAGAAGAAGAACGAGGGGGTGCAGACGGAACCAAGCCTGAAGCGACCAACACCCCCAAGTCCAAGTCCCTACAGGAAAAGCGGGGCAGCCTCGGGGCGTCCGGGGGAAGCGACACCCGAGGCGTTACAATAACCTATCCTGCAATGAGCATGCTGCCTGCACCAGAAAAAAAATCATCATCAGTCTGGGTGAATTGAGTCACAAACAAGCAACAGAGCTCACAGGACTCAGGGTCGAAGTGTCACCGACCCAACAAGCAGCATGATGGAGGCAAACAATGAGTGTCGCCCTGAGACAAGGGGGCAGAGCACCCTCAAAGTCGCACAAAGCAAGAGGGAACGCAAGGGTCTCCTCCATCGGACCCAAGAGTCCACGTGGGATTTTCCAGGGCCCATAGACTGGGCCTGCTAAGGGTTATCCCAGGCAGGGTATGCTAACTGGCGCCCCAAACTACCAAGCAACTGCTAAAAGTTGAACCACGGGATGTGTCCACTGACGAGGGGGAAGCAGGGGGGTGCCACCACACAAAACGATCCTAATATAAGGAGGGTGGGAGAACACAAGGCAGACCCCCTCCCCCCACCACGCAAAAAGAAAAGAAAAGAAAACCACACAAGAGGACAATGTACCGGAGGGAATAGAGCTGGCTGCTGTTATAGGTGAAAAACTAGCTACACAGTACCGCGCGCCCCACCAGTGCAATAACTACCACTACCCAAGGCAGACAAGGGAGGAAAACCTCACACACTTGGGGCGGCCAAAACGCCAAGCAGTGAAAGGCCAACAGAGGTAGACCCAAGGCGACCTGTGGAAGGGAACCCCAAGCCCCAAGGGCGGTACTTACAGGGCACTCAGGGAAGGAGACCCTAAGCACATGAAGCCCGAGTACCTGAGAATATTACTCATAGTTCACATGACCACCGTAAGAGCAGCACTGAAAACAATGAACATCACTGAGAGAAGACTGGAGCTGGAGCCACACCACTGTGCACGATCCCATCAGCCAAGGAACTGGGGTGGGGATCGCCAGCGCGGGGGTCTAGGGATCCCCTTCCCACTCATGGGGAGGGGGGGAGCTGCACAGACATGCCGTCGCGGCTCGTGTGACGTCATGCTTGTTTCCTCGTTTTTCTTTTGGAGAGTTCTGTCCACTCGCTTGATTTTCGTGATAACCAGACTAGGGGGGTTTGTTTTGTGGTGCTTACCTTTCTGGGTACATGTCTCGGTCGATGGCAGATATAGAATGCTCCAAATTACATATGCATATCTATGGGCTATTGCTCCTCGTGCCACTGTGAGGGGGGCCAGGTTCTGGCTCGTGGTCCCCGGTAGGTATTAGAACTCCACCCACATCAACAGATGCAAAATAGTATGGGTATTATATCAGCCAAGGATAGCTCCGGGAGCCATAGGGGCTTCCCCTAGAAAAGAAAAAAAAAGAAGGAAAGATAAATGGAAGGGTTAGCTTATGTTAGGTCACGTTTTTTAGAAAGTTTTGAGCATTTGAATATATACTGTGAAAGGGAAGTCAACAGCAACAAAGCCAGGACTCAAGTTCATGTTGGGTACGTTGTGTATTAGAGCCGATTCAACAAGACTGCGTCTATGAAGAGTAGAGGCAGGAAATTTTTTTTGGAGGAAGACCAACCAATAGGATGATTAGAATCCTAACATGACAGAAGAGAGCATTGTTTGTGCCTGCAGACTTAACAATTCTTTTGTGTTCTTTAAGTTTGTCATTAAGTGTACGGCCAGTTTCACCAAAGTATTGGAAAGGACAAGACGAACAGAAAATAGAGTAGACACCAGCAGCATTAGAAGCAGGAGGAGCAGTGTGAACTACATTGCTACGAAGTGTGTTAGTTTGTCGAAAGGCGAGCCTTATGTCAAGAGGACGAAAGATATTAGTAAAAGTTTTTGAGTTTAGATATGAAGGGAGGGCAGAGCAGTGCTACTTATGTTGGAAGCAGGTTTAGGATGAAAGAAATTTTGTTTAGCTGAGAATATGGCACAGTTGATAAAATGCAAAGGGTAACCAAGACGAGAGAATGATTTGCATATAAAGGCAATTTCAGAATCAAGAAACTGAGGGTCGCTGATGTGTAGAGCGAGGAGGAAGAGAGAGACGAGGACATTTTTCTAACAGAAGGAGTTTTAACACTTTTAACAATTTTCTTAACCCCTCAAAACTAGGGGTCCAAATGGCTTTAACCCTTCCACTGCTCAGGGTTCCTGAGGACTTTACACCCCTGTGCACAAGAAAAAATAATTCAAAAAACTATTTTCGTCTTCTTACCCTAAACTGCCTGCGAATGGCATATATATACGCCATGAGTAACATGTTCCCACTGTGCGCATGGCATACTATATGCCATAGGGTGCCAGGCCTGATTCAAATGGCCCGCGGCTACACGGTTTCACATTAGCTTCCTAAGGGCTCTTGTAAACAGACGCACTTTTTTTTTTAAATTGTGGGCATATTCTCAGGTGTGAGAGGCACAGTACTGTTGGAGCAACCCAGGCTGGCGCATGCAGCATGAGCGAACAGCAATTGCTGTTCAGCTTGTGACCACAGCATCGCCGAAAAATGTCAAATAAATATATAATTGCTATTATTTAGCGATGACAATATTACAGATGACCCCTAACTGTGATATAAATACCAGGGTTGTGATAATAGCAGGATTTGTTGTAATAATTAGCGTAATAATTGTTGTAATATAATAAAAATAATGCTCTGAAACTCTCCCTGGACAGATGTAATAGGACCCATTATCACCACACCAGAAATAAATATCTCTTTGACATCCCCCAGAGTCAAACTTAATCTGTGTAAACACTCTATGCAAATAAAGGGACCCAGTTTATGGAACTCACTCCCTAATGAATTGAAAAGCTGTCCAACTTTTGCGTCATTCAAAAACAAAACTAAAAAGTACCTAATTTCATCTTCATAGTTTTTTACCTTTTGCTTTAAAATTGCACTGTAACTACTGCTACCCAATCTCCCAATGTTTATGTACCCAATCTGAACATCTTTATCATTGTGATCATTGCTGACTTCTTATATGTGCTGTCAATCTGCTGTATGGTGTCTATTAATCTTGTATAAATTACCAATCAAGCTGTCAATATAATCAATCAGAGCTTTAATTAATATACCAATGTGCTTTAATATACTTACTAAGCTCTCTCATTTCATTTTTTTCTTGCAATGTATTTGTTATCATTTATCAATTCTGATAGAAATTACTAACTTAAAATTATCTGTTAGATTAAAGACATGCCCGAAACACTGCACGTACTAATGGCTTTACAAGATTGTAAATACTGTACTATTCAATGTATTCTCACAAACCCAATGTACCTTCTTGTAT
>WNGS01001338.1:0-16369 GCA_020271785.1 Procambarus virginalis | reverse complement strand
TCACTGTTCCACTAATCACCGTTCACTATTTTTTTTTCTCATACACGCACGTACACAAAGCCTCATGCACTGGCCCACACATGGTCTCCCGTTTATTATCTATTTAACACAAAGTTCCGTTGATAATGACTGTTTTCAAATTTTCCAGCGGGTCACTATGCACTTGTTATGCCTGTAATCGGTAATCCAAGGCTGTGGTCCTAAGAAATCCCGGTTAATGTCATGATTTTAACGGAGCGCGAGCGGTACGACTTCCCTCCCTCAACCTCCCTAACAACCCCAGGGAGGTTGAGACGCTTTAGGGATGAGCGTATGTCTCGCTTTCCGACCGCCCCTCGCGGTCACTTGTCCCTCAATAGAATTCTTGGTGACTCGGATACTTTTGATATCGTTCGCCTTATGCGTTTTTGTTCTCGTATTGGCATCCTTGGTGATATTTAGCGCCCTCTGATTATTCCGCACATTTGATGGTGCTACATAGCCTTCCCGGTTTGGTGCCTTCTTTTGATAATTACTTACTTACTTTTAATCAATATACAAGATAAACCGGAGGTCATCTGGGTTGACCTCTTGGAAAAGGCTTCCCTGGGTGAGAACTCTAGGGGGAGCAGGGTCATGGGTGTTACAGCTCCCTTTCCCCGGAGTTAAGACAAAATCGGGTGTATGAAATTAAGCCCAATTTTGTCTTATCCTAACTCATCCAAAATACCACAACTTAACCCTAAAAAAAAATGCCAGTGACATATTGATAAAAGTAAACTAACTAAACTAACATGATGCAAAGTACATTATGCAGTTACACTTCAGTAAGAACAACACATAAATGTACAATGAAAGAAACAAAAGTACAAAAAAAAAATCTTGGCAAAAGTACAAACAATGATACCCTCATACATGATACAATTCCGAATATCATAATATGACAAAAGTATATAAATAAAAAAAAGACAAAACCCGACTGCACACAAGGCAGTCCAGTAAGACTTCCCCCGAAGGCTGGAAGACCAAAACAAAAATCGCCTTAAAACTAGCATGACGTATAAAAAAAAATCCTAATGGAACAGGAAACTTACAACTAAAAATAATATAATGTCAAAATACCAGGAATGACACAAGGCTACATAATACAACCCTGAGTTACAATATATGACACTAAAGAATACTATGAAACAATGACATATCCTGCCTGCACACTAGGCAGGCTAGCATGTCTTCCTCAGAAGGTCTGAAGAACAAAATATACAAAATAAAATGATCAACAATATGAAAAAAAAATATATATATATTCCTATTGTACATTTAAATCTAAGTAATTAAAAATAACAGGTAACATTATACCTAAGTGGGACATACCCCAAACATCTGCTGGGTACCTCATGACCCACAGCCAAACCTATGAGTTATACAAGCTATAAAACATGGTAAAAATACAAAAACAACTGACATCAAAACTCTGCAACAGAACCTTACGTTACAGAACACTTGTCAGCCAATCCAATACCGCACAAGACAATAGTGCCAGGGTCAATCTCCATGCACCCTGCACACACCGATAGTAAGACTACCTCTTACCACAACAGAAACATTACTTAACATTACAAAATTTTATTGAAATATAAAGGCATGCAAATATTAAAAAAAAATATGTACCCATACACTGGTACCAAACAGGGAACCTGGACACTCATCACCAGGACAGACTTATTACATAGACACATATATGAAACAAAGTAATAATAAATTTCACGATAAAGTTTGTGCTAGAGACCCAAGTCCTCTAGCTAAGATCACTGTCTAGGACCACTTTTCTAGGTCTAGTTTCTTTTCCATCCTCATAAATGTTACACTTTTCCAATTGATTAGACAAAACTATTTGACACCGTTACTAATAGAGTCATTTCTCTGAACCATCATTCGTAAATCTTGACACATCAATGTTCATGTTGATATACACGTTTTCTATCGTGCCTCCGTTATACTCTCGCATGGTGGCCTGATGTTGGAGACCTGATGTTGGAGACCTGATGTTGGAGATCTGATGTTGGAGATCTGATGTTGGAGATCTGATGATGGAGATCTGATGTTGAAGATCTGATGTTGGAGATTTGATGTTGGAGACCTGATGTTGGAGACCTGATGTTGGAGATCTGATGTTGGAGATCTGATGTTGGAGATCTGATGTTGGAGACCTGATGTTGGAGACCTGATGTTGGAGATCTGATGTCTGAGACCTGATGTTGGAGATCTGATGTTGGAGATCTGATGTTGGAGATCTGATGTTGGAGATCTGTTGAAGGTCCAGTGTCTACCCGTCGATGATGCCTGCATATACCCTGAGATCTTCTTGCAACAGCTCTGGGGTACGTCTGGTGACAGAGCGAGTCTACTGGTGACAGACTCCTCGTCAAGCTGCCCAACTGCTGGAAGGCGGTGGTGTAAAGAGCAGTGGCGAGTGACAGCGGCCGGGGACTTGGCCGGTCACAGGTGAACGGTGTAGGGAGAGATGTATGGAAGCACATCTCAACCTGTTGCTTGAAGCCGACGGTCGATGATGAGTGACAGCAGCTACATAGCAGGAGTCGTGACAGCAGGGCAGAGAGTGTGACGTCAACGATGTCTTGCAACAGAAGTAAGCAAGTGCACGTGTTGGGGCGTGGGTGGCGTGGCGGCCGGCCAGGTGGAGCCCGACTTCAGCTCCTGGGACCCATCACTGTACAGGCGTTGCTTGTGTCACATTCTACTGAGCAGGTACGCCTTATCGCGCATGCCCTAATGTGCTTGACCTTGGGCTGATGGTGCGAAACGTGCACCCTATTGGCGAGTCAAGCACACTCAGTACGGAGGTGCCAATGGAATGTGACCACCTCGTTGCACATCTTGGAGGAGTCAGTGATGTGGCATCCCATGGACGAGGTGGAACTGGTAGGTTACTGCTGCTGGCATACCCGCTTGTTGACCTCACGCCTCCACTTCTGGTTGTGGGAGTATGTCTCCCAAGATGCTCCCACAGCTGACTTGAATGGCATTGCAGTGCACAGATCTTCGTGCACAAAGCCTATCTCTCTTAATCCTGGATAGTGACCTAGCATGTTGGGTATCTCCAGAATGCCCACTTAACCAGGAACACTGTTAAATACGTAGGCCGCCGTATGTCTAGGCAGGAAGTAGATACAGGAGCTAAGTATACTTGCTACCAAGGGTCAGTGAGTACATGCTGGTGCCCGCTGAGACAGAGGGGAAGGCGCCAGCAGCGTCTGACCTCTGGGGTCAACCGGCGCGATGGAGAATAACAGCTATGACGTGTTCATGACGTCACTCCTGCTACTGCTCATCGAACGAGCTAATATGATTGGTTCCCGCTCATTTGCTGCAATGCTATTGGTCAAATTGTAACTTCTTTTGTGTTGTGTGCCACGAGATGCCCGGCACCCTTGCAAACTCATTCACGTGAGAGAGACCATACGAAGAGGACGTGTTCTGTTCTACCTACGGCCATAGACTGATCACCGTCTATCCCTCACCGTCAAGTTAACTCAGCGTCTTTGCGATATACCACACACTCGCCAGAATCACGAGTGGGAATATATTGTTTAGAAGCCTAAAGTGACAAATCTCCAGAGCGAAACAGACTGGTATCAGGTAACCCCTGGTGACAAAGATCGTTGTGAGTGACTCAGAGTGAACTAAGGCAGTGCCGCCGCCTAAGTAATCTGTGTGTGACTTTACCACGTGTACCTGTACCACAGTGTACAGTGTAGTGCATGGTACTGCCGCCAGCCGCCGCCAGCCGCCGCCAGCCGACGCCGACGCCAGCCGCCGCCAGTCGCCGCCCTCACTCTGACGTGACGTCACCACCTTAGCACCGCCAGTGCCAGTGTGTGCGCGTGTGTCTGTCTGTTAAGCATACAGCACGCCCCTACTCACGAAATCATCTCAAGATACTGCGAGTACCCTCCGTGTCTACGAGCGAAACCAGTTATCAGGCCACCTACGAGTGCTTGTATAAACGAGTCTGAGTGAGTGCGTAAGGAAAGGTACCTTATCTGTAAGTACAAGATCTTGTCATTGTTTTATTGTGTCTGTGTTGATCTGAGGGATCAACCACAGTTCTCACCTTCTTATACCTGTCGCAGGTTATAGGTGAATCGACGGTGAATGCGTGTTTATCTGTGTGGTATCACTGCATTTCATTCGTCTGTGAATGTGAGCTTCACATACACCACACATTTAGTTATTGTGTGATTATTATTGTGTTTATTGCATATCATCATTACCGAGTATCCGGTTGGAACTCTTGTGATCCCTTTGCATACCGGCAGTTAGGCTGCCGTGTTAGTGATTGGCTGTCAACTGTGTTAAGTTAGGTGTTTCTCCACGAGTGGATACGAGTCGATTAGCCAGACGTCAAGAGCCTCGCTAATGCAACCATAGCTTTGCTGACGCCAATCTAAAGTAAATCAAGCACCCTGTGTATTAGTGGTTAAGTTAGTAAATAAACTACTGTTAAGCTTTATGCGGTGTTTCCGTTGAACCACTTCTGAATACTGCCAATATTACCCAAGCCTTCAGCTCTAAGTGTCTTCAACACCGAGTTGCCTGTAAGTCACTAAACTATAAATTTGATGAGGACCCTAGGAGTCCCTTAAAGTGTTACATCATTGAGGAGATTCCAACGACCAACGTGGAGCAGGACCAGGTGAGGCTAGTCTGAGAAGAGACCCACAAGGACTCTAACTCGACCTTGCTCCCAGGCCCTGTACGGTTGCTCTCGTATTTTCTATTTTGCTAATTCCGACAGCTTCGTAAAGCGTCTGCCACATGTACATTGGCGACATACGCATTGCAGTCGTGACAGCAAAAAAAAGAAAACCCCCACACTGGTGTGCCTGCACGGTGTGTTGCAGCAGGCAGGTGGGTGCTTCTGATGATGAACTGCAAGACTGGGGCCCACCATGGTACGTTGACATCTGGACAGCTGTGCTCTGTTGGCTGGAACTCTGGCTTGGACAACCTCGTGTGGTGGGAGGTATCGGCTGGGTGAATGGTGTGACTATCACCCTCCCTGGTAACCAAGTGGTGGGGTTACTGGGATTGTTGGGAGGGGGTGGGGTGTAACGTAACCCCCTCTCCACTGTACCAGAGGGGTGACCCCTCTGGCCTCAATGTTGGTTCACGAGTAGCTGGTACCGGGGACAGAGCGGTGTGGACAAGCAGACCTGGGGAAGACAGAATAACACTCCGACTGGCGGAAACAAGGACTCTCCCCTGGGCTTTGGTGACAGGGTACAGCCCAAGGGTAGGTAAGGCATGTTCTCTGAATACATTCCATGACATAATCTCAAAACAATTGCCAGTTTTAAAACTCTGATAAAACTACTAAGGGGCAAGACAACTTACTAAAACTCTCCCTGCCTCGCCCGTGACCTCATTAACATAGGGTGACAAGGCTGACCCTGGGTACCAATGAGAGTTGACAGAAGGTCCTCCTCTCCATCCTGGGCAAGCCCAGCTGGGTCAGTCAACTCAGAAGGGTCAGGAATGGGAATCGCTGAAGGCAGTTCCAGTTCCTCCCTGGCAACGTAACACTTTAATTTGTTGACATGAATAGTTGTGTCACCCTGGTCATCAAAAATTCCCCTGATCAGAAAATTAACTTGTCCAAGCTTCTTAATTACTCTATATGGTCCACGCCATCTAGGTGCTAGCTTCCTACTTTGATTGGCAGGCGCCTTTTCATTTAACCTCGTAACCAAGCTTCCCTCTCTAAGCGTCAACAGTTGAACCTTCTTATCATAATAGTGCGCATACCGGCTCCTCGCTGTCTTAGAAGCCTCAGCAGCAATCCTCCAAGCATTTCTCATTTTAGAGAGGATTTCTGAAGGATAATCCTCACCGTACACAACCTCGTGTCTGTTAACCCTTAAAGTGCGCCTCACGTCATATGATGTGCTAGGCGTTTTACCAGTAAACTGCGCTTCACATCAAATGACGTGTATGGGTACCGCGCACGATTTGAATGTCCCGCCGGGTATCTGGGGTTCCCATACACTGCCCACGGGCTATAGTAAACAGCGGCCATTTTGAAAAAAATTCCCGCTCACGCTCCGAAGGCCTGGGAGGCCTCAGTTTAGCGACGGTCACCATGGCGAGCGCACGGTCAAACGCCTCACGGGCACGCACCACGCAATCCCTCACCCCAGAGCAAATAGCCCACGAATTATTTTCTGAAGGTGAGGAAAGTGTGTTTGATGATTTTGACAACGACGAGGATTATACACAGTTGTCGGGTGATAGTAGCAGCAGCAGTGAGAGTGAGAATTCTCGCCATGCCAAGGCGAGGCCTCTACCCTCACCCTTGCCCAGTTTCTACCCCAGTTCTACCACGACCTCACAGTTCCTGTGGATATTATCTGTTTGAGGATGACGAGTCAGAGGGAGGTGACTCCTTTTCTGGGTTTAGTGACTCAGATCACAGTTATATTGAGCCTGTGGCTGGTACCAGTGGTGTAACTGGGCGAGAAATTGTCGCGTCAGCAGCATCTGGCCCAGCCAAGCGCTACCGCATGGCACCACATGAGGGACCAAGACCCTCGTGTTTACGTGCATCCTCCTCACGTGCACCCACCTCACGTGCATCCACCTCACGTGCATCCACCTCACGTGCACCCACCTCACGTGCACCCACCTCACGTGCACCCACCTCACGTGCATCCACCTCACCAGAACCCACCTTACGTGCACCCACCTCACGTGCACGTAGCCGCCGTGCTTCTCGCAGATGGTGTTCAGCTCCTGGTCGCCGGTATGCATCGCTTCCTCGCCGTCTTTCATCTGCATCTCGCAGGACGCCTGGTGTACTTGAGTGGAGTGATGGTGACGATTTTATTCCTAATATTCCTCACTTTGACGATACAGATGTAGGGATTACAAACCTTTTCCCTAATCAAGGTGAGGACATGGCTGAGATGGAATATTTTACAGCATTCTATGATGAACCACTCATGGAATACATTGTACACCAAACGAACCTGCATGCTGCTTACCTGATTGAGAGGGAAATCACAGAATTTTCACGACTGCAGCGTTGGAAAAATACCACAGTTGCGGAAATGTATGTGTTTTTGGCACTCTGTTTGTTGATGAAGCACTGTCACAAACATGCAATAAGTGACTATTGGAGCAAGGACCATACAGTGCCAACACCTTTATTCGGTAAATATATGTCACGAGACAGGTTTCAGATACTCCTCAGGTGTCTACATTTTGGAAGTGTTCAGGACCGAACACCTGATGATAGACTGTGGCGAGTGAGGCACTACATGAACGATGTTATTGGAAAATTCAGAGATTTTTACGTACCAGCACAGAAGCTGGTGGTTGATGAATCTCTCGTACTTTTCAAGGGACGTGTTCCATTCAAACAGTACATTCCCTCAAAACGAAACCGATTTGGCCTGAAATTTTTTGTTCTTTGTGATTGTGAGACAGGATACGTGTTACACATGATTTTGTACTCGGCTAGTGATGTAGACATTCCCGGTAACGACGAACATGGATTCTCGGGTAGTGTAGTGAAGACCATCATGGCTCCGTGGATGAACAAGGGACACATTTTATACACGGATAATTACTATACAAGTCCCTTGCTAGCTCGGTTCTTGCTAGAAAATAGAACCGGATTGGTTGGTACAGTAAAGCCACAACGAAGGGAAATGCCTGTGTTTGACACCGACATTGCAGTTGGTGAGTGTCAGAGAAGGAAATGTGATCAAATTCTGTCAGTTCGGTGGAAAGACAAACGAGAGGTGAACTTGTTGACAACAATTCATGATGGAACAATGGTGAACAGTGGGAAAGTGAGCCATAAAACAAACGCACCACTATATAAGCCAGACTGTGTTTTAGACTATAATATCAACATGCGGTTGATTGATAAATCAGACATGATGATTGGCACTGCAGAGTGTGTGCGGAAGACATGTAGGTGGACGAAAAAAGTGTTCTTCCATCTTGTGGACATGAGCATGCTGAACTGTTTCAACATGTACCTTGTGAGGACTGGACGTAAGCCCACTTTCCGTGACTTTGTATTTGATGCTGCAATACAGTTATTAGGAAAGTTTGCAAAAGATGTCCCAGGGATTCAGCGGCCCATCATAAACCCACTGTTGCAGCATGCTGGTACTCCACGCCTCGCTCACATTGAAGGCTTCCTAGCTCACAGACTCGAGTATTTGCCACCAGCTGGGAAGCGTGCAATAGGCCAACGTGATTGCTTGGTGTGTAAAACAACGACACGTAGAGACCAGAAACGGAAGCTTGTACAAACATGGTGTGAAACGTGTGGTATCCCATTATGTGCTGTCAAGTGCTTCAATGACTACCACAGTCTAGAAAACTTCTAAGTGTGCTGCAAAGTGTGTACAGCGTGTGCGACTGTGTAAATATGTAAACATATAAGCAGTTAGCGTGTGCGTGTGTGTAAATATATAGAAATATAAGCAGAACATACAATATAATAGACTGTAATGACATATTATATTGCCGTAATTGAAAACATATGTGTGCGCCTGTGTATACTCAAATATGCAACAATTATTGATACAAAATATGTTCAAACATTATTTGAAACAAATTTAGTGCAAAATAAATGGATAAAATGCGCCTAGACATTGTAAATAAATAGCGCGAAAATATATTTGTGGCAACTCTGGCTGTTGTGGGACGCCGCGCAACGCCTCTGGGGTGTGTACTGCATGAGCGAACATGCAGAGTGTGACGTCACCACGCAACTTTACGGCTCTATTGCAACAAAAGTACAATAGAATTTTTTTTTTATTTTTCCCGTGATCAGTGAACGAAACTTAACAGATTAGCAAAAAAAAAAAATTTTTTTTTTTCAAAATGACATGCGCCTGTGCGGATAGCAGTATATTAGACCCCGAGCATGTTAAGGGTTAAGCAGACCTGATGGGAAATTACATGAGCGCCCCGTGAAAAGTAGCAGTGGTTGTGTGTTAATTGACTGATGAATGGCAGTGTTCAAGGCTAGTTGAACATAGGGGAGTTGTTCGTCCCAGGTGGCAGCATCTTTCTCTGCAAGAATTGCTAGCATATCCTTAATTGTATGATTGGTTCTTTCAGTCATACCGTTTGCTTGCGGATAGTAAGCAGTCGTGAGGGCTGTTGTAGTTTCTAAAATTTTACAAACTTCTTTAAAAGTGTTACCAAGGAACTCTTGACCTCTGTCAGATATTAATACTTTAGGTGGTCCAAACACAGTGACAAATTTACTTAAGAAAGCGTCAGCAACAGTCTGCGCGTCCTTACGAGGAAGAGTAACCAAGGTAGTGAACCGGGACAGATGGTCCACTAGCACCAACACGTAGCGATTACCAGAATGACTACTATGTAAATCAATCAAATCTGCTCCCACTCGGTCTAAAGGCTCAAAAATATCAGGGAACTCCTGTAGTGGTGCCTGTACCTTGGGGGTACCTTTTCTTCGTTGGCAGTTGAGACACGATCTAACAAACTTGGTGATATAAGATAACATCCCAGGAAAATAGAATAAAGTTTTTGCTCTCATAAAGAGCAAAACCGCCGCTGCCACCATTGTAAAACCGGGTAAAATTGTCACCACTGTGACACCTCTATAATGTATATACTAAACTAATAATGTAAACACTACTACTTATCCTGAGTAACACTTCCTGATCAGTTGCACTTGGTAACACTGTTATTGAACACTGCAATATGAGCTGACATATGATGGTTACACCGGAACCAAAAGATATGCTGCCAACAAGGAAATGCCCCACAGGATTAAATACGCTGCCACCATCTGCCTTTGACCATTAAAAACTAAATCAAGCAATGAGGCAAGAAACATTGCTTGACTTGGAGAGTACTTTTTATGACTGTCATTAATTATGGGACGGTTGTCAGCCACTATATCCAAAAGGCTAAGAGCATTCAACAATTGACACAGACGGGAAATTTACCAAAAGTTTATTGAGATATCAAATTATACTAAACACCACAATAAATCCTACTCTAACACTGGCCAATAGTTTAAGAAATTTAGACATGGAACAAAATCTCAGAGATCACACACATACCTTAAGACCTCTGTCTCTCCATCCGTTGGACACTGTCTCTCCCCTGGCTGTGGATGTTCGTCACAGACCCGCTCTCGATCCTGGCGCCCCGTACTCTCTGTCTCTCTAAGTCTCTACAGGACCTTTATATACACCTCACAAAGGGGGGGAGGGGAAGATTTATTGTGCTACCTACATCAAGAAATAAGAGGTCAGCCACACGTGCACAAACACTCAAGAATTTTCATCAAACTTGTTTGACATTCACCATACACTGTTCAAGAGAGGACTTATTAATTACGTGTGCGACTAACCTCTGACCTGGCTAAAAGGGGGAAATCCATGTATGTTTACACATAAGGATCTGGGGTCTACTCCATTACCCTGTTGACAAGAGTATCATGAAATATTACATACTTGAAACTATGCTGACTAAGACTAACCCAGGAATTTTTTTAATCAACATACAAGATAAACCGGAGGTCATCTGGGTTGACCTCTTGGAGAAGGCTTCCCTGGGTGAGAACTCTAGGGGGAGCAGGGTCATGGGTGTTACAAATTGTAATTACTGTAAATTCAAATAATGTAACTTTCAATTATTAACTATAGATGTAACTATTAATTGTAATTGATTTAATACTTTATCATTATAATGATTATTCATTATAATTATTCTTTAATACTTTATTGTTATGCGTTAGTCACTAATTATTTATCATTTACCCTAATTAGCTATTTGATTCATTAAAACAATTGCTTATCATTATACTATGTTATTATCATTATTATTATCATTAAATTATTATTATATAATAATAATTTATTATTAATAATTTATTATTTATTATTAAATTATTATTTATTATTAATTTATTATTTACTATTATAAAATAAACAAGTCCCCCAATCTGAGCACGTTTCCTTCCAACCGCAGAAAATATATTCTCTTTCCTTTTAAACCATGAACACCATGAATGATGCTTTGAGATGTTTTGACAGATTAAGAGTTCAAACAGTAAAAAATTTTCAAATTATCCTTCGTGCACGAGCCACACATTTTTACACCAGGAGGAGGGGAAGCAAATGGTGCCAGCCATCTCACCCAAGAGAACCAGCGTTGACATGACCTGTGCTTGTTTTATAGGCATACTCAAAATTTAATCTAAATAGATTTACTAATTGTTTTGTTTAAAATATTATTGTTTGTTGTTATTAGTAAAATATTGTTTGTTTTGAAGTTTTATGCTTTTATACAGCACAGTACTGTATTAATGCCTAATAAATTACGTAGGCTGTTAGAGGGAGGGAGACATCCAGAAACACCCCCCCCCCATGACTCCAGGAGAGAGACACTGCTACCCGGCCACACAATGCAAAGTTAGCTGTTGTTTTCAATACCTCAATTGTCTTAACACTTTCGCGCTTTCGGCGAAGCGTAAAAAACGTAAGCAAACCTGTGCTTTGGGCGTCGCGCGCTTAAGCGGTAGGAGCGAAAAGTGTATACTCTTTTTACTGTCCTGACACTAATTGTAGACCTACGTATTTAAATTTGGTATCACTGTGTTCGCAATAGAATTCTCTATAAGAACATACATATAAAATACTGCCAAACAGAAACTGTTTGAAACAGTTCAAACAGAAACAGAAGCTCTCGCCAAACTGTTCGGCGAGAGCGCCAAACAGCAACAAATGTTTCCACTCTCTTAATGATTGCGATGACCACATTTATCCTACATCATTGATTATGGTATCATTGGAACCGCAATAAAATTCTCTATACGGACATATGCATATAAATATAGAATCAATGTCGCAACCAACCCACAAGACGGTTGGAAGTGGCTGAAGTGTTACCCGCGGCGGCATACAATTGTTATACCAAGATGAATCACTGCCATGCCGTTTTCTTTAATAAGCTCTTCGGTTATTAGAAAAAACGTAAATTTCATGGTGAACATTTCTAAACTATCCCCAACAAAATCGGATAGAAAATGGAATTTATACAAATATTTTATCGTTGGACTAGCGGGTGCGTTGGCAAAGTATGTAGTGATTTAAAAGATTGGACGCTAACGCTCGTCCGCTTAGCGCGAAAGTGTTAAAAATTCTGTGAAAAGGAAATGTGTTTCAGCTGTTTAAAATACTGTAAATATAACAGTTTTCACCATTATTATTGCTTCAATATGACTTTTCCTAATAAAAAGGCTATTTTCAGTGTAGATAATGCAATAAATGATATCATTAAATTGACTTGTGGTATCTGACGAGAGGGAAAGTGTGGGCTGGTGGTCAGGAGAAGGGGTAGTGGCTGATTGCTGGTGGTCAGGTGCAAGAGAGGGCAGGGGGAGGGGTTGTAGCCGGTTGGCTGTAGGGAAAAGGGGGGACTATCACCCCTCTAATACATCCAATCACCACTGACACCACAATTGATTATGATTTCATAATTTTTTAATATGGATTATGATAGAGCGATGTATTACAGACAATTGAAATGGTAAAAGTTCCCTCAGCTAATTTGGTGAAAAACAGACAGTGAGTGAACTATTGAGGTAGAGAATGGAGGCGCCAGCCACGTTTTGCCATTTAGATAACTTAATCGGGCCAGAGTTCTCAACTGGCACAACCTGCCTCCCTTGACACCACTATTACTCTGTCTTCCTTGATAACTTCCGCCACTGACAACATGCCTTCCCTAACACCACTATTATTCCGTCTTCCCTAACAACTTCCACCACTGACAACCTGCCTCCCATGAGAATAACTTATACCACCTGCCCCCCTAACAATAAACCTTAACTACTAACACCACTTGCCCCCCCTGGCAACAACTCTCACCAATGACCTGACACCATTTTTATTATCCTTCAACCATTTCTCCCTAGAAACAATGGGTAAGCATAATAAAATACTGTGTAACTGTTTACACTTTGGCAAATCATAGTTGATGACAGCCACCTCTGACTTGGACAAACAATCCTCACTTAATCGAACATTTATATGTTCCACTGAACATTTAGTACCGAATTTAATTTGTTCAGATCTTCCGAGAATTCACTAAAGCGGGGTTCGTTAGAGTAAGGATGCACTGTATATATAGTGTTGCAAGGTGGGTCTTGACCCCAGATCAACCGACCTGGCATAATCACTGGAGTACCTCAGCACCCTCCACTCAGAGCTGATGAGGTCTTGCTCATCCCACTGTTCACCAACGGGGTAGAGTTCCATCACCAAACCCAGCCTTGCCCCTGTAGAGAGTGAGGTAACTTGATTACTCCCTTGTTTCCTTACTGGGGTGTTCATGGACACTGAAACTCAGGGTTTACCTAGATCGAGCTGCCTGACATAAAGGCTAAATTCAAAGTTGCTAACTTGACTCGCTCTGCTCTGCGGCCAAGTAATACTTTAACTCAGTGTTGGGTTTAAATCCTCCAGTCTAGTACCTTCACGATAATGGTTTGGTGCACAGTAATTCTCTCACAACACAATAAAGAGAATGGAGGGAGAGTAAGTAAACACGCTAATAAAATCGATAGATTTACTCAATATAGTCTACACTGATAATAGGCAAAAACTCCCTCAAATCCATTGAATGGTAACATTCCTGAAATTAATACATCTGGGAACGCTTTGCTGGCGCCCCAAAACCGTCTGAGACTATCTCGCCAACACTGGTAACACTTTACATAAATAGACATTATAAGAAAGCCTCTTTAATAGTTCGTAAACTTGAAACCATTGCCTAAGCCACTCCAAGATATACTCACTGGTACCTCCTATTTAATATATTACTGCAATAAGTACAGCGTCAAATCATATGTAATTCAAGGTTATCACACCCTTCATGTACAACCTTACCTAACACAAGGGGGAAAATTGTCTACCTTATCATCCGATACTGCAGGTCGTAAATTCTGCTTCGCAATGATAGGTTCTTTGTAGATCCACAATCGGATTGTCTGCTTCCTCATTCCTCATCTTGCGTTGCTCCTACACCAGATATCTTCCCCTGGATGACATGTTGAGACTGCTGTAGTCTTGCTTCTCCAGACTAACACACTCAACATAATGGTTCGCTGCCTCACACACAGACTCGTTGCTGGGTAGATGATTGTTGAGTTTCCGCAGACCAGAACTGCTACCAATTCGGCCCCACATAGCTTACGACGTGCATAGCCTTCTGGAATGGCCTACACTCCTCCTAATGTCACTTCGTTTAGTTCTCAGGTCACTGTCGCCACCTAGCACCTGGTGTCATCTTCACACCAGCAAAGCTCTGCCTAAAACACTCCCGCAGGAGATGACAGGTCTTCCTCATTGTTGGTACACGTCAGCTGGCCGAACTGTACCCTCTGGAGGCCTATACGTCTCCCCAGCAGGTGAGCTCACAAGCGCACACCCACTCAGCTCAACACCCCAGTAGTTAGTCTGCTTTGCTTTCGAACCTTCAGGCAAAGGCACCTTAAGTCATGCAACGTCAACCCCAGGACGCAACGCCATTGGTAAACTTCACCAAGCCCCCACCACTGACCAATCACGGTGAAGCTGGTGCAGCTCCCAAAATGCACTGGGATCCTAGCCCTTGGGCAACAAAGCCCTCCTCTCTCTGGATCTCGCTCTGCCATATTTATCATGGATAAGATGCTTGAAGCCTTATCCCAAATGAGCAAAAATTGCAATTTCTCACAAATGCCAGATCAGTCCTTCTCCTAAGGGTATAAAATCAACTCACAATTTGTTCTTGTTATGTACAACCAGGGAGTCATGACTTTTATATGTGGGAACAGGGGAATACAGGACTTAATTCCATAACAATATATAAGCCTAATCTTAAAATTGCACATAGCACACATTTTCCTGAAATGTATACATGGGACAATCACTTACTTGCTGCTGTTAAAAGTTTAGTGCCTTGTCCATGGCTGCTCTAATCTGCTCAATGTTCAGACACATCAATGTTGGTGATGTTGCCAAACAATGGTCTTCATTTTTTTATTAAGGCCCTAGAAGGAAATTGAGGGGCTGGATTTTGTTCAAGACCAGGGGGAAGGGGTACTGGAGGCCTCAGGAAGCAAATGTAAGCTATATGTATGTGCAGAATTATTTAAATATTTTAAATATTTTAAATTTCTAAATCATGAGATATATATATATATATATATATATATATATATATATATATATATATATATATATATATATATATATATATATATATATATATATATATATACAGTGGTACCTCAGTTTAAGAGTTTAATTCGTTCCTGGAGACAGCTCTTATTCCGAAAAACTCGTATTCTGAAGCTAATTTCCCCATAAGAAATAATGGGAAATGAATTAATCCGTTCCTGACTACCCCAAAAACCCCATATCAAACTAAATTTTTATACCTAATTCATCTAAATAAACCTACAAAACTATGTTCAAGTTATTACTTACCTTGCTCTTGAATGCTGTAGGCGTATGGAAGATGGTGAGGAGGGGGGAGGAGGAGAGGAGTTACTGTTTGGAAGGGGAGTCCCTTTCCATTATCACATCAGGCAGTGAGGACTTCACTGGTATGCACACACTGGCACATTTTGCCTGCATACCACTAGGACTTGCTTGTCTTACTAAGAATTTCTCTAAAGACACTTGTTTTTCCCTACATTTTAACACTTGTCTGTAGTAAGACATCACATTATCATTTAAAAGGTCAATGCAACGGCCTGCTACAGCTTTATCTGGGTGAGTTTTTTCAACAAAATTTTGCAGTTCTTCCCATACTTCACACATTTTCTTAATCAAGGAGGGACATCCTCTACTGCCTCTACTCACAGCTATTTTCTTAGGTTGAACCTTATCAATGGCTTTCTTGAGACCCATGGTGAGATATATAATAAACTGTATAGTCAAATGACCAAAAATCCAACAAAACACTGAAAATCCAGGTGAAGAATTGATGTGGGATAGTCACTGGGCACGAGACAATGGTAAACTGAGGGGCGGAGGGGCGACGATCGCCGATCGACCACGCGCTAGCTAGGTCGGCCTGTACGCGTATCAACAAACTCGCGTCCGAGACATAATTTTCGAGGAAATCCTGCTCGTCTTCCGAAAAACTCGCATACAGGGACACTCGCATTCCGAGGTATTACTGTATATATATATATTATATATATTATATATATATATTATATATATATATATATATATATATATAATATATATAATATATAACTGAAAACTCACACCCCAGATTTGATAAAATGCTATGCCCAAGATTACCA
>WNGS01001337.1:8516-23635 GCA_020271785.1 Procambarus virginalis | reverse complement strand
ATAACTTTGTGTCGTCCCGATCTGTCTTGTAATGTACCTTCGTCCGAAACATCGACTTCTTGACTCGAAGCTAAGAATTATCTGGTTTTCCTTCGCAGGCGACGCGAGCAATGCCAGCATCGGGTCAGGAGAAGGAACAGAGGAAGACGACGATGGTTCGAAGAAAAATCAGAAGAAAAGAGGCATCTTCCCCAAAGTGGCCACCAACATCCTCCGAGCCTGGCTCTTCCAGCACCTCACAGTAAGTGCCCACATCCTGCCTCTTATCATGCTAGTATATATCCTGCCTCTTAAGGGGCTCATGTTCTGCCCTTTGTTGATGTGATGCTCGCGCAAGTGACTTTAGTATTTTACGCGTCATCCGCAAATGTCATTTTTCTTTGCAACCTTTCGGCCTAATATCAACGTAATTTGGGCTTCTTTAGTTGTCGTCTAAGGCATTCTGTTTATAATCTTTCCGCTCACGTGGCAACTAAGTTGGAACTCTTCGTGGCATCATCCTCTTCCTGTTTCTGAAATCTATACACTCCTGCCTCACCATCTTGCCTGGGTTTCTCCAGCACTTATCACTTCACTTACACTTTTCAACGCCTGGCAGAATAAATATATGAGAAGTGGCACGCGTTATACTCGCCACTTCAAGGTCCAGCACTAGTGAGTAAGTCCTGTGTGGTTGTGTGGCTGTTGTGGTTGGCATATGTGGGTAGGTGGCTGTTGTGAGTGGCATATGGGGGGTAGGTGGCTGTTGTGGTTGGCATATGGGGGTAGGTGGCTGTTGTGGTTGGCATATGGGGGTAGGTGGCTGTTGTGGTTGGCATATGGGGGTAGGTGGCTGTTGTGGTTGGCATATGGGGTAGGTGGCTGTTGTGGTTGGCATATGGGGGTAGGTGGCTGTTGTGGTTGGCATATGGGGTAGGTGCTGTTGTGGTTGGCATATGGGGTAGGTGGTTGTTGTGGTTGGCATATGGGGGTAGGTGGCTGTTGTGGTTGGCATATGGGGGTAGGTGGCTGTTGTGGTTGGCATATGGGGGTAGGTGGCTGTTGTGGTTGGCATATGGGGGTAGGTGGCTGTTGAGTCTGGCTGTCTGCAGACCAGTGGCTGTCTGCAGTCCAGTGGCTGTCTGCAGACCAGTGGCTGTCTGCAGTCCAGTGGCTGTCTGCAGACCAGTGGCTGTCTGCAGATCAGTGTCTATAGCTGTTGTAGACAATACTTGTATGGGAGAGGGACGGCTTACTTCCTGCTCTCTAGAGGTTGTGGCAGTGTCTGCAGGTTGTGTTGAAGCTGTGGTGGTGGAGGTTGTGAGCTGTGGTGGCGGAGGTTGTGTTCTCTAGGAGGTCAAAGAGACAGACGACGGCTAGGGGGGGGGGGGAGCGGGGACTGTGTAGTGATTGGGAGGATACAGTCAGGTGTCCGCATGAGGAGAGTGAGGTGTTGTAATGAGGGTCGCGAGAGGGGGAAGAGTGATGGATGGGAATGGGATGGGGGGGGGGATTGTGCATGACATCTACGCTGTTCTTGTCATGCATCACGCCCCCATGAGGTGCAGGATGGGGGGGGGGAGGGGAGGCGGCACATACGAACGTTTGGACCTCTGGCATCTCCCTCACCATTCAAGAGGAACGTTTATTTGGTCTAATGCAGGTGGAAAAGCCGGAGGTAAAATTGGAAATGTTTACGTTGCACGCGCCATAGAAAGTCTAACAGAGAACAAGAAAGAGAATAACCAGAAAATAGGAGGGTAGCGCGCCTGTGGAAGGCAAGAGATAGGGTGTGGTTGAGGGTAGCGTGCATATAGAGGGTAACCTGGTTGATACCTGGTTGATGGGGTTCTGGGAGTTGCTCTACTCCCCAAGCCCGGCCCGAGGCCAGGCTTGACTTCTGAGAGTTTGGTCCACCAGGCTGTTGCTTGAGCGGCCCGCAGGCCCACATACCCACCGCAGCCCGGTTGGTCCGGCACTCCTTGGAGGAATAAATCTAGTTTCCTCTTGAAGATGTCCACGGTTGTTCCGGCAATATTTCTTATGCTTGCTGGGAGGGTGTTGAACAACCGCGGACCTCTGATGTTTATACAGTGTTCTCTGATTGTGCCTATGGCACCTCTGCTCTTCACTGCTTCTATTCTGCATTTTTTTCCATATCGTTCACTCCAGTACGTTGTTACTTTACTGTGTAGATACCAAATCTACAGTAAAATAACAACGTACTGGAGTGAACGATATGGAAGAAAATGCAGAAGAGAACCAGTGAAGATACTTGGCCCTCCAGTATCTTCCAGGTGTATATTATTTGATATCTCCTCCCCGGCTGATATTTGTAAAAGATAGGGGTGTGTAAATAGGGGGATCAGGGACTCTGCCCCTTGTAGTGGTGTTGGCTCACGGGATAGTGCACCCCACGGAACCTATCCCTCATCCCTACTCTCATTAAGACGACGCATGTAGTAGTCTTCTGAGATCTTTAAAAGGGATCAAACTAAGAGGGGTATTCCCGACGACTGTTACCTGACGCCTGAAGGGCGGCCAGGCCAGTAGCCCTCTTCACAGTGTTGCCCTTATGAGTACCTGTGTGTGTGTGTGTGTGTGTGTGTGTGTGTGTGTGTGTGTGTGTGTGTGTGTGTGTGTGTGTGTGTGTGTGTGAGTGTGTGTGGTGTGTGTGTGTGTGTGTGTGTGTGTGTGTGTGTGTGTGTGTGTGTGTGTGTGTGTGTGTGTGTATGAGTGTGGTGAGGGGGGGACCTGTGTGTTTTGGAGAGGGGCGTGCGTGCGCCGCGTGCGTCTGCAGTGCTCCATAGTGCAGCCCCTGATTCATAGCCTGTGGATCGGCTTTGTGGTCTGGTAATAAGGAATTACTAGATGTTGCGTTGCTACTGATGACTGAAGGAAGACGTGTGAAGGCCCCCCCCCCCGACGTGCGAGCCCCCCAGACGTGCTAGGACCCCCTTCCCCCGACGTGCTGGGGCCTTCCCTACGTGCTTCCCCCTCCCCTCCCCCCGGACGTGCGAGTCCTTCCCCGACGTGCTGGGGCCTTCCCTACGTGCTGCCCCCTCCCCTCCCCCCGACGTGTGAGGCCATCCCCCCCTTCTTCTCCGCGCGCGACTAACGATAACATAAAGATAACCACAGGAGGATGATAACAAACATTAAGGACTAGCAACACTGGCAGAACATTAGTGTCCAAAGAATAAATGGACCGTTGAGAATGGAAAGCGGAGGAGAGAAGAACAACGTCGACCAGAGGAAGGAGAGAAGGATACAGAGTAGGAGTAGCAGGAGGAGGAGGATGAGGAGGAGGAGAAATCACCACTTAAAGTGTGGTGAGGCAGCTGGTCACCAGGGCAGGGAGGTGACGTCGCACAGGACAACTACACAACTACCCCCCCTCCTCCCTCCTCCCCCTTAAAACCCCCTCTTAAACCTCCTTACCTCAATTGGGACAAGAATTTGCTATCATGTCCCTTTTGCCATCCGTCTTGTCACTGTTCATTGTCCCAGACACACACACACACACCACACACACACACACACACACACACACACACACACACACACACACACACACACACACACACACACAACGTACGTACGTACGTACGTACGTCCGTCGTCATCCTCCAACAAAAGTCTGCTGGAGGCCTCTGGAACCTGTCCATCATTCTGTGTTTTCTGTGCCATCTATCTCCGTATTATTCTTAATCCATCTATCACCAGGCCAGAGTGAGGCTGTGGGTGGTGGGGGGGGGGGGGGGAGGACATTCTGGTTTCCAGATTCCAGATGCGAGAGTTTTGGATCGAAGACATTCCGTAGTCATATCGGATTCAAATCTATGCAATTTTCCATACGATCAACGAGGAGGAGCTGGAGTGGCCTCTCTTGTTGNAACAGGCTGTTGGGTCTCAAGGGACACCATTGACCTTCCGAGATGCAAAGCCGAGAGTCGCATATGGCTTTCCAACGCAACTTTGACCTGCCAAGATTTGAAGCTGCTAATTGAGATGTTACTGTGTTAATTGGTCATTATAACGATGGCTAACTATGCTTGGTGTAGTTAATTATCTTACTTTGGAGAGCCGCTAGCCAGCAGTATGTGCTACATGAGATAGGGACGCTTTGTATTCAACTATTTCTCTTGTCACACACAGATAGTGTGTGTGTGTGTGTGTGTGTGTGTGTGTGTGTGTGTGTGTGTGTGTGTGTGTGTGTGTACTCACCTAGTTGTACTCACCTAGTTGTGCTTGCGGGGGTTGAGCTCTGGCTCTTTGGTCCCGCCTCTCAACCGTCAATCAACAGGTGTACAGTTTCCTGAGCCTAATGGGCTCTATCATATCTACACTTGAAACTGTGTATGGAGTCAGCCTCCACCACATCGCTTCCTAATGCATTCCATTTGTCAACCACTCTGACACTAAAAAAGTTCTTTCTAATATCTCTGTGGCTCATTTGGGCACTCAGTTTCCACCTGTGTCCCCTAGTGCGTGTGCCCCTTGTGTGTGTGTGTGTGTGTGTGTGTGTGTGTGTGTGTGTGTGTGTGTGTGTGTGTGTGTGTGTGTGTGTACTCACCTAATTGTGCTTGCGGGGGTTGAGCTTTGGCTCTTTGGTCCCGCCTCTCAACTGTCAATCAACAGGTGTACAGATTCCTGAGCCTATTGGGCTCTATCATATCTACACTTGAAACTGTGTATGGAGTCAGTCTCCACCACATCACTTCCTAATGCATTCCATTTGTCAACCACTCTGACACTAAAAAAGTTCTTTCTAATATCTCTGTGGCTCATTTGGGCACTCAGTTTCCTGTTTACCCCTCACTCAGTGTGTGTGAGGGGTAATCACCGAGGACAAGGAGCTGGGACACAAGGACAAGGAGCTGGGACACGAGAACAAGGACCTGGGACACGAGGGCTAGGAGCTAGGACGCGAGGACAAGGAGCTGGGACACGAGGACTAGGAGCTGGGACACGAGGACTAGGAGCTGGGACACGAGGACAAGGAGCTGGGACACGAGGACAAGGAGCTGGGACACGAGGACAAGGAGCTGGGACACGAGGACAAGGAGCTGGGACACGAGGACAAGGAGCTGGGACACGAGGACAAGGAGCTGGGACACGAGGACAAAGTTAAGGAAAGCAACCCCCCCCCCTCCCACTTTGGACCACAGTGTACGTACCTACAGCCCGTGTGTACGTACCGACAGTCGTGTGTACATAATTTAACGTGAGCGGGTATCTGCTAGTATCTATGTGCACATCGGCGACTACAAACTGCCGTTATCAGTAGTTGAGACGTGAGAAACGACGCCTCATTAGCAAGAGGGCGTTGGAGGCCCGCTGCCCTCCTGGTCGACATTCCATATTTGAACATAATGATTTTCGACCGCGTGGCCCTTGTCTGTTGGCAATTATCCTGCCGCTTAGCATGTACATACTGCAACTATGCAACATCGCGTCCTCATTGCTCGTAAGAACAAATAAACAAACAAACAAGGGGGGGGAGGAGCGGGAGTAAATATGAAAGCAGAAGACTGATGCAAGAGATTCATTTGCATATCAGGGCCATTAGGAATCGTTTCTAGATGTATTTGTTGGGGGAGGGGGGTTATCTGTAGATGGTGTTATCTGTCACCATCACTTCCATCATCACCATCACCACCATCATTATCACCCCCCACCACTATCACCCATAAAATCTCTACCATCCAGGAGTCGTCGTCGTCTCGGGGCAAAGCTCTCCACTACCCTATACCTCTCCAACACACACACACACACACACACACACACACACACACACACACACACACACACACACACACACACACACACACACGTACGTACGTACGTACGTACGTACGTATGTTGGGGGAGGGGGTACACGAACAAGGGGACACAGGTGGAGACTGAGTACCCACATGAGCCACAGAGACGTTAGAAAAAACTTTTTCAGTGTCAGAGTAGTTAACAGATGGAATGCACTAGGCTGTGATGTGGTGGAGGCGGACTCTATACACAGTTTCAAATGTAGATATGATAGAGCCCAGTAGGCTCAAGAATCTGTACACATTTTGAATAACAGTTGAGAGGCGGGACCAAGGAGCCAGAGCTCTAATCTCCGCAAGCACAACTGGGTGAGTACACACTGGTCTTCGCAGCTGAGTGGACGGCGCTTGGGAGTCGTAGTCCTAATGGCCGGGGTTCGACTCCCAGTGGAGGCGGAAACATTGGCAAGAGTTTTTTTCACCCTGATGCATCTGTTCACCTAGCAGTAAATAGGTGCCTGGAAGTTAGACAGTTGCTACGGGCTGCTTCCTGTGTGTGTGTGTGTGTGTGTGTGTGTGTGTGTGTGTGTGTGTGTGTGTGTGTGTGTGTGTGTGTGTGTGTGTGTGCGCGCGTGCGCGTGCGTGCGCGCGTGTGCCAGAGATAAATATATTTAGAAGATACATTAGAGGGAATTAGATTAGATTGGTTAGACAGGCGGGGTCCAGGAACTAATAACTCGATTCTGCAGACACAAATAGTAAATACACACACACAACAGTGTGCGCGTGTGAGCACTCGCACTCATGCCCCGGCCAGCCTTCAGTCATGCCAGTACCAACAAAATCTACATAAACGTAAGTAAAATAAAAAAAATAAACACTTCTAGCAACTGTTTCTTCAATTATAATTCACCACCCCACAACCCCCCCCCCCACCCACCCCCTACACCCCCCCCCCCCGCCTCCTTCACCCCCCCCCCGCCTCCTTCACCCCCCCCCGCCTCCTTCACCCCCCCTCCTTCACCCCCCACTCCTTGACCCCCTTCCTTCACATACACACACCCACACCCCACCACACACCCCACCCCCTCCTTCACACCCCCCCACACACCCATGTAATCAAATCACTCACTAATTCATCAATTCCTGCGGAGAATTTGAGGTCAACTGGAGCGAGCGCCTGGCTGCAAGTGTAGGGTGGTGGGAGGCGGAGGAGGAGGAGGCGGCGGAGGAGGAGGAGGCACCTGCGGGCGCGGCTGGTGCCCCTGGTGACGGCAAGTCACACTTAACCTGGTGATTGATGGGTGGGTCTCCGCCCGTGTGCGTACCTGCAGGTTCACCAGGGGTCCGGCTGGGCTATTACCCCTTGAATCACTCTCTTTTGATACTTGCAATGACAATTATTACTGGAGGAGCGCAGTCCGGCGGAGCATGACACCGGCGCATCTATCATGCCCGCAGTGTCTGATACCTTGATTAGGAGGAGGGGCCCGGGTGGATGGTGGTGGTGGTGGTTGGGGAGGTGGGTGTGGACCCCGGGGTTGTAGGTGGGGAACGGTGGTTGGTGGTAGTTGTGGGGGTAGAGGGGGGGTGATGGTTGTAGAGGGGGGGTGGTGGTATTTGTGGTGGTAGAGGGGGGTGGTGGTGGTATTTGTGGTGGTAGAGGGGGTGGTGGTGGTACTTGTGGTGGTAGAGGGGGTGGTGGTGGTACTTGTGGTGGTAGAGGGGGTGGTGGTGGTACTTGTGGTGGTAGAGGGGGTGGTGGTGGTACTTGTGGTGGTAGAGGGGGTGGTGGTGATATTTGTCGTTGTAGAGAGGGTGGTGGTGGTAGAGGGGGTGATGGTGGTACTTGTGGTGGTAGAGGGGGTGGTGGTTGTAGAGAGGATGATGGTGGTAGAGGGGATGATAGTGGTAAAAGGGGTGGTGGTGATGGCAGTTGTGAGGTACAGGGGATGATGGTGGTGGTAGTTATGGTGGTAGAGGAGGTGGTGGTGGTGGTAGTAGTTATGGCGGTAGAGGAGGTGGTGGTAATTGGGAGGTGATAGTTATGGTGGTAGTTGTGCAGGCAGAAGTAGGAGGTAGCGGTTGGTGGCGGTGACAGGTTGACGGCGGGTGTCCCATAGGCACCATCAGAGGGCCACAGTTGTTCAACATTCTCCCAGCAAGCATATTGCCGGACTAAAGGTGGACTTCTTCAAGAACAAATTAGATAATTTCTTGCAAGAAGTGCCGGACCAACCAGACTATAGTGGATATGTGGAGAGATTGACGGCGGCGGCGAGAGGCTGACGACTGTGGTTTTGACAATGGCAACACGGCGCCGGCGGCCGGGTGGGGGGGGGAGAGGGGTTACTTCGCCGTCAGCAACAGATGGACGCTCTTCGTCATCATTACCTACTGACACTTTGATCACTATTAACTACCGCTAACTACCATTAACCGGTGTCCGGCCGGAAGTGTTGCGCTCGGTGCTGGCTGGCCGTCAGTAGCGGCGCCCACGGCCGCCTCCACCACCCACACCTCCCACCCACAGCTTCAGTGTAAGATAATGGACACGGGGAACACAGCAGGAAAGAAAGGAAGAGAGATTGAGAGATTGATTGACTGATTGATTGACTGATTGATTGATTGATTGATGGATGGATGGATGGATGGATTGAGGAGTGGATGTAATCCCACGGCCACCACCAGAGGCACACATCGACAGGTTGCCACAGTAAATGGGCCGCTGGCAAACATCAGTATGTCGTTTAGTAACCTAAATCATGACTCTTTCAAGGGAGGCTTCACAGCTTTTATTAGACTAATACTACAGTATGCACCTTGTGAGTCATACACACTTAAATTAACAAAGTTTCCGAGGTTTGCAACAAGATTGGTGGCAGAGAGAAGAGGGTTAAGCTGTGAGGATAGCCTTAAGCAACTGGACCTCACCACTCTGGAGGACTGAAGAAATAAGAGGGGACATGATCACAACATATAACATACTGAAGGGAATAGTCAAGGTGGACAAGGACAGTCTCTTTAAGTTAAGAGAAAGTAGAACAAGACGGCACAGGTGGAAGCAGGAAACTCAAATGAACCTAAGGAATGTGAGGAAATACTGGTACTCGTGTACGGGCGGTCATCAAGTGGAATGTAGGGAAGGAAGTTGTGGAAGCCACCTCCATCCACACCTTTAAGGCCAGACTCGACAACGAATTCGAAGGTCAGAATAGTTACGTTGTAACGCAACGGGGTACACCAAGGGTGAGAGGCGGGGCATGTAGAGCTAGAACCTCACTTCCCCGTAGTCACTGATAGGGAAGTATTGATAAGTAAGCTCCAACGGTCATATTTTTTTTTTTTTTTTTTTTTTTTTTTTTTTTTTTTTTTTTTTTTTTTTTTTTTTTGGAGTAAAGAGGAAGGAGAGGCATAGGTGAAGGGAAGTGTAGAAGTGGGAAGTACAGTGAGAGGTATGAAAGCAGGCGGGCTGTCCGCCTTGCTGACACGATGTGTGGGTGTTGGCAGCTAAGCTAAGCTGGCTCCCTCTTGTCAGGGAGCTGTGAGTGTGTGAGAGGTTCTTCACATGTGTTTCACCATATATGGATGTCTATAGATGAATACTGAGTAGCATTCATATATACACACTCCTGATGCTTCCACACATGTTGTTCTGTTTAAGGCTCTTTATTTTATTATTATTATTATTTATCGAGTTGTTCATACACATTATTTATCTAGTTGTTCATACACATATTTTTATTTATCGAGTTGTTCACACATACACATATTTGAACTGTTCATATATACACATGTATATCTCATCTGGGGATTATATACTGTGGAGCGGGGTTTTCATCCAGAGAATCGAGGCTCTTGGGCCACCAGCTGTGGGAGCGGGGCGTCTCATCTTGGAGCAATCTTTCAAACATTGGGTCCTCTAACATTTCAATGGTGTTCCACACCCTGATGGCTTGGTGCTGCAGTCTGATGTTTAGTGGCTGTATGTTCAGGAGTTCATGGAGCTCCTGGATTGTCTGATTATATGGCGGACGGTGTTTTGCTGCTCTCCTTAGCGCCTTATTTTGTACCGCTTGCATTTTCTGCATGTTAGTTTTCTTTATGGTGTGTAGTGGTACTGGGGGATACTCTAAGTGCGGCCGAACTAGAGCCTTATATAGGTGGATCTGAATGTTAGTACTGAGGCTTCGAAATCTTCTCAGTTTTCCTAATGCTGCTTTGGCTTTATTTATTCGGTCCCTTACATGAATTTGTATCCCTGTTCTATTTATCATTAGTCCCAGTATTCTGCCTACCTCCGCATATTGGATCGGATGGTTGTCAAGGATGATGGGGTCCGGGTTTTTTTTCGCAATGTGTATTATCTGAAACTTTTGTTTGTTGGTGCTAATTTTCCATTGCTTCTCAAAGTTGTTTATGAGTTCAATAGCTGCCTTGGTCTTGTCGGCTAGTAGCGGCTTTGATGGTCCAGGTTGGCATATTATTTGGGTGACATCGTCAGCGTATGTGATGTATTCTCCATGTTGAGGTTGGGGTAGGTCAGCTGTATATATGTTGAATAGAGTGGGGGAGAGGCAGCTTCCTTGTGGTACTCCACTTTTCAGTTCTATTACTTCACCCAAGTAGCTGCCGATATTAAGCCTAGCAGTTCTATTATCTATAAAGCTGCAGAGGGTAGCAGTAAATCTCTCGGGAAGCCCTAGTTCAGATATCTTATATTTTAGGCCTGTGTGCCACACTTTGTCGAAGGCTTTCGAGACGTCCCTAAGCACTATATTACACTGATTTTTTTCGACACTGCGTTGGCTATATGCTCGTAGATCAAGGCTATTGCTGTATGGGCCCCTCTGCGGTTTCTGAACCCATGCTGCCTGGTGTTATACTTCCCTTCCTCTTCCATGTACTTCACAAGTCTCTGGTTGATAATTTTTTCGAATATTTTACCTGGTACTTCGAGGAGGGAAATTGGCCTGTAGTTTTCGGTTTGGGTTGGGGGTTTACCTGGCTTGGGGATTAATCTTATTGTGGCATTCTTGAAGTATGCGGGGAATAGTCCAGATGCAAGAGCTGCATTTAAGATACATGTGTATTGATGGAGTGCAGTTACTGGTAGGTTGGATAATACCATCTTATTTATTTTGCTGTTGCCCGGCGCCTTGTTCTTGAAACCCATAATTGTTTTATGGACCTCTGCAATGGTTATGTGTTTCATAAGGTGGCAGTCATCGCGTATGTTGTTAAGGTCTATTGTTTGCGTCGGGAGTAGAGCTGCAGCTCTGTTATCGACTCGAGTTGTAATTTCCCTTTCATTAATTTGGCAAAAGTTTACATTTTCTTCTGGGTTTATCCTGAATATTTTTTCCCAGAACTTCCTGAATTCCTGCTCTTGTTCTCTCTCCTCATAGAGTTTATTTCCTGAGGCGTCTATGATGTAGGGTGTTTCCTCAGAAGAGCTTCCCATCAAAGTCTTTACTTTTTTCCAGAACTTTCCTGGGTTTCTGTAGTCTGCTTGGATCTTGCTTATTAGGTCATCCCATTGCTTGGTGTACTCTGTTTTGCATAGATCTTGCAGCGCATCTTGTAGTTCCCTTTGTAGTCTTTTGCGCTCATCCGTCCAACCGTGTTGTGTTATGAGTTGTAGAAGATTGTTATATCTGGTTTGCAGTGTCCTGACCGCCTCAGTGGCTGGGGGTGTGGGAGCGTTATATGGTGAGCTAACGGTCATAGATACATCACTAAGACAAGGGCGTGGAGGTGACGGGATGGGGGGGGAGGTGACGGGATGGGGAGGGGGAGGGGGAGGTGACGGAATGGGGAGGGGGAGGTGACGGGATGGGGAGGGGGAGGTGACGGAATGGGGAGGGGGAGGTGACGGGATGGGGAGGGGAGGTGACGGAATGGGGAGGGGGAGGTGACGGGATAGGGGGAGGTGACGGGATGGGGAGGGGGAGGTGACGGGATGGGGGGGAGGTGACGGGATGGGGAGGGGGAGGTGACGGGATGGGAGGGGGGAGGTGACGGGATGGGTGGGGGAGGTGACGATAGGGGGGGGGGGGGAGTGCTGGGGGAATACAGTGCTGTCTTCCTCATTTCAGTAAAGCACTTGTAATTTTGAGGCTGTCATCTACAGTGTTAAAATACCAGTGTATTGCCTGAACGAGCTTCAGTAGCGAGGAAATGTGATTGGAACCTAAAACAAGATCTGCCGGTTGATGTCTGCCGTGCAGGGTCTGCCGTGCAGGTCTGCCGGTTGATGTCTGCCGTGCGGGGTCTGCCGGTTGATGTGTGCCATGCGGGGTCTGCCGGTTGATGTCTGCCGTGCGGGGTCTGCCGGTTGATGTCTGCCGTGCGGGGTCTGCCGGTTGATGTCTGCCGTGCAGGGTCTGCCGGTTGATGTCTGCCGTGCGGGGTCTGCCGGTTGATGTGTGCCATGCGGGGTCTGCCGGTTGATGTCTGCCGTGCGGGGTCTGCCGGTTGATGTCTGCCGTGCGGGGTCTGCCGGTTGATGTCTGCCGTGCAGGGTCTGCCGGTTGATGTCTGCCGTGCGGGGTCTGCCGGTTGATGTGTGCCATGCGGGGTCTACCGGTTGATGTCTGCCGTGCGGGGTCTGCCGGTTGATGTCTGCCGTGCGGGGTCTACCGGTTGATGTCTGCCGTGCGGGGTCTGCCGGTTGATGTGTGCCATGCGGGGTCTGCCGGTTGATGTCTGCCGTGCGGGGTCTGCCGGTTGATGTCTGCCGTGCGGGGTCTACCGGTTGATGTCTGCCGTGCGGGGTCTGCCGGTTGATGTCTGCCGTGCGGGGTCTACCGGTTGATGTCTGCCGTGCGCGGTCTGCCGGTTGATGTCTGCCGTGCGGGGTCTACCGGTTGATGTCTGCCGTGCGCGGTCTGCCGATTGATGTCTGCCGTGCGGGGTCTGCCGGTTGATGTCTGCCGTGCGGGGTCTACCGGTTGATGTCTGCCGTGCGCGGTCTGCCGATTGATGTCTGCCGTGCGGGGGTCTGCCGGTTGATGTCTGCCGTGCGGGGTCTGCCGTGCGGGGTCTGCCGGTTGATGTCTGCCACGCGGGGTCTGCCGGTTGATGTCTGCCATGCAGGGTCTGCCGGTTGATGTCTGCCGTGCAGGGTCTGCCGTGCAGGGTCTGCTGTGCAGGGTCTGCCGGTTGATGTCTGCCGTGCAGGGTCTGCCGGTTGTGTGCCATGCGGGGTCTGCCGGTTGATGTCTGCCGTGCGGGGTCCATGCGGGGTCTGCCGGTTGATGTCTGCCGTGCGAGGTCTGCCGGTTGATGTCTACCGTACGGGGTCTGCCCGTTAATGTCTGCCGTGCAGGGTCTGCCGGTTGATGTCTGCCGTACGGGGTCTGCCGTACGGGGTCTGCCCGTTAATGTCTGCCGTGCGGGGTCTGCCGGTGATGTCTGCCGTACGGGGTCTGCCCGTTAATGTCTGCCGTGCGGGGTCTGCCGGTTGATGTCTGCCGGTTGATGTGTGCCATGCGGGGTCTGCCGTGCGAGGTCTGCCGGTTGTGTGCCATGCGGGGTCTGCCATGCAAGATCTGCATTCTAAATTCCTCATATGAATTGCACGTGCGTCTCCAAAGATGGTTGCAATATCAATTTCAAATTATGCAAAATCCCTAATGTATGATTGTGTGTTGGGGAGCTGTCTTGAATACAGGGAGGGAGAGAGAGGCAGAGGCAGTCAGTATGTAACGCCGGAACTAGTCGTCGCTGGACAGGTGGGGTGGAAGGGCCCAGCGTTTAGCAAACTGCGTATGTGCGACTAGATGCTCTCCCTGTTCGAGTCTGCACCGACAAATACCCGAGTGGCTACAAATACCCTTCCCCCCCTCACCCCAGGGCATGTTTTCCGACCTTACACACACACACAGATAGACAAATAGGGGGCATCTGAGCACGTCTATAAGACAGCACCAGGAGCACTAAGAGTGGTGGCGCACTACCTCAGTCAGGGGACGGTAAGCGCAGCACGTCACAGCTAAATGTTGCGGTTTGGTCATTGCCTGCTGATGGTCGCAGATGCCTCGTCCGGTCCCACGTCTTTGGATGGTCTCCAGATGCCTCGTCCGGTCCCACGTCTCTGGATGGTCCCCAGATGCCTCGTCCGGTCCCACGTCTCTGGATGGTCCCCAGATGTCTCGTCCGGTCCCACGTCTCTGGATGGTCCCAGATGTCTTGTCTAGTCCCATGCCACCGTACCGATGCCCGCACTAACATGCGTATGTCTCAACCTACACATGATAAAAAACCGTCACTTAGTGGTGTGGGGCAGGTCGGGAGGATCTATACTGTAGGAGAGAATGTCTGTTTGTCTCTATTCGAAGTCGGAGAGGTCACGGGTTGGGTCCTAGCCTCGTCGTAATTGCCAGAGAGAATGGTCTGAGGTACAGAAGAAACATAGGTGGTCGGGTTGCCAGATTGAGTAAAGTGCCAGCCCCAGGGTCACAGTCAAACCCCTCCCCACGACGATTGTGGGCACTGGCCGCCAGCTACACAGTTAAATATTAACACCAAAAATTATATTAATAAGCACCATTATTTACTGATATCAAGAAATTAAAAAAAATGTCCGTATTGGCACAAAACAGACGATGCTTCCACAGCTTCAAAGGTTTATATAAGATAGAGACAGCCAGATAGACAAAGATTGTGACAAAGAGATACGCATAGAGAGACAGAATGACAGTAAATAGATGGATCGATAGGGGGGGGAGGGGTTAGATGGATGGATGCATGGATAGACGGATGGATAGAGTGTGTGGGTAAATGGACAGAAAGACGAGTGGTGGATGGATAGAGCGATAAATGGATAGATAGTTGAATACATTGATGGGTAGATGAATAGAAGGATGGGATAGATAGTTGGGTTGATGGATATTGGATGGATAGAATAGATGGACAGAAGATGTATATAATTTTAATTAGATATGATATATATAGTATTATATTATATAATATATATTATTATATCATATATATAATATATACTCTAGGGTGGAAGGTGAATGGATAGAAGAATATAGATGGATGGATGAATAGATAGTGGATAGATGGATGGATAGGATAAATACGCTGGATGTATAAAGAGACAGATGGGAGAGACAGACAGACCCGGGCACACGCCGGGTCTCCCCTATACCCCCCCCCTAGTAAGTATATATATTGCGATATTATTCTTAGTGTATATCTGTATTGCTTCCAGTCGCTAAAGCGTCAGTCTTCGGGAGAATGCATAGACCATTAACAAGAGAGCCAGATCTCGCTTCCGGTACCTTTCCACCTCGAGTTCCATTCCGCTGCTGCCCTCTCGCTCTCACTCCCTCTCTCCTACTCTCCTTCTCACTCCCTCACTCACTC
>WNGS01001336.1:0-10116 GCA_020271785.1 Procambarus virginalis | reverse complement strand
ACGCTATCCAACACGGCAACACCAACTGGTGGCCAGTGGTGGACCTCACGCTATGCACACGCAACACAATGGTGGCCAGTGGTGGAAATTACGCTATCACACGCAACACAAACCCTGTTCTGAAACTCTTCCTAAACAGATGTAAGAGGACCCATAATCCCAACACCACAGTTTTAATATACCTACAAATCTCTCTTAAATTTTCTTACAATGTAACTGTTAACATTTTATAAATTTTGTTAGAATTTGCCTACTTAATATTATCTTTTAGATTAAAGACCTGCCCAAAGCGCTGGGCGTACTAGTGACTTTACAAGAAAGTAAACACAACATGCTATGTATTCTCACAAACATATATATATATATATATATATATATATATATATATATATATATATATATATATATATATATATACGTAAATATATATATATATATATATATATATATATATATATATATATATATATTATATATAATATATATATATATACGTAAATATATATATATATATTTATATGTATATATATGCAAACAAGCCTGAATGGTCCCCAGGACTAGATACAACTGAAAACTCACACCCCAGAAGTGACTCGAACCCATACTCCCAGGAGCAACGCAACTGGTATGTACAGGGACGCCTTAAACCACTTGACCATCACGACCGGACAAAAGGAAGTGATAGCCGAGGCTATATGAACCACTTCCCCGCCGGCACTCGGATGGTAATCTTGGGCATAGCATTTTATCAAATCACCTCATTTTTTGGGGCAACACGTGAGGAACACAAATGGAAACAAGCCTGAATGGTCCCCAGGACTAGATACAACTGAAAACTCACACCCCAGAAGTGACTCGAACCCATACTGCCAGGAGCAACGCAACTGGTATGTACAGGACGCCTTAATATATATATATATATATATATATATATATATATATATATATATATATATATATATAAGAGCCTAGGTTAGTTATATATATATATATATATATATTATATATATATATATATATATATATATATATATATATATATATATATATCGAAGTAAACGCGAGATAACTTTTGTGCCACCATTCAAATAATGTAAGTAATTACGAAGAGAAAGTACAAACCCCCAGGAAGCCATACAGCAATGTCTGTGTTAGATGTTGAGGACGGCAGTCCAGGCGCGCACACACACACACCAGTATTGCCAGACATCACCTTCACCCAGCAGTTTATCCTGGGACATGTGACTCAAGGACCAGTGGTATCCAGGGACATGTGACTCAAGGACCAGTGGTATCCTGGGACATGTGACACAAGGACCAGTGGTATCCTGGGACATGTGACACAAGGACCAGTGGTATCCTGGGACATGTAACTCAAGGACCAGTGGTATCCTGGGACATGTAACTCAAGGACCAGTGGTATCCTGGGACATGTAACTCAAGGACCAGTGGTATCCTGGGACATGTGACACAAGGACCAGTGGTATCCTGGGACATGTAACTCAAGGACCAGTGGTATCCTGGGACATGTGACTCAAGGACCAGTGGTATCCTGGGACATGTGACACAAGGACCAGTGGTATCCTGGGACATGTAACTCAAGGACCAGTGGTATCCTGGGACATGTAACTCAAGGACCAGTGGTATCCTGGGACATGTGACTCAAGGACCAGTGGTATCCTGGGACATGTGACTCAAGGACCAGTGGTATCCTGGGACATGTGACTCAAGGACCAGTGGTATCCTGGGACATGTGACACAAGGACCAGTGGTATCCTGGGACATGTGACTCAAGGACCAGTGGTATCCTGGGACATGTGACTCAAGGACCAGTGGTATCCAGGGACATGTGACACAAGGACCAGTGGTATCCTGGGACATGTGACTCAAGGACCAGTGGTATCCAGGGACATGTGACTCAAGGACCAGTGGTATCCTGGGACATGTGACTCAAGGACCAGTGGTATCCTGGGACATGTGACTCAAGGACCAGTGGTATCCTGGGACATGTGACACAAGGACCAGTGGTATCCTGGGACATGTGACACAAGGACCAGTGGTATCCTGGGACATGTGACACAAGGACCAGTGGTATCCTGGGACATGTGACACAAGGACCAGTGGTATCCTGGGACATGTGACTCAAGGACCAGTGGTATCCAGGGACATGTGACTCAAGGACCAGTGGTATCCAGGGACATGTGACTCAAGGACCAGTGGTATCCTGGGACATGTGACTCAAGGACCAGTGGTATCCAGGGACATGTGACACAAGGACCAGTGGTATCCAGGGACATGTGACTCAAGGACCAGTGGTATCCAGGGACATGTGACACAAGGACCAATGGTATCCAGGGACATGTGACTCAAGGACCAGTGGTATCCAGGGACATGTGACTCAAGGACCAGTGGTATCCAGGGACATGTGACACAAGGACCAGTGGTATCCAGGGACATGTGACTCAAGGACCAGTGGTATCCAGGGACATGTGACACAAGGACCAATGGTATCCAGGGACATGTGACTCAAGGACCAATGGTATCCTGGGACATGTGACTCAAGGACCAGTGGTATCCAGGGACATGTGACTCAAGGACCAGTGGTATCCAGGGACATGTGACTCAAGGACCAGTTGTGACAGTAAGGTGCACGTCTCTCTTCCATTAAGTGTCTGCGAGTTAATGGTTTATGATTAATACGTAACGTAGCCAGAGGCGTTTAGTGTTACGGTGAGAGGAGGAAGGCCTCGGGGGATAGGTCACTGGTGATAGTAAGTCATTTGCTATTCGCAGTAGCTAACCCTACGTCCCTCCAACGGTTGCCCATCGTGATATGAATGTCAGGTTATCTTCTTCTTGAGATGATTTCGGGGCTTTTAGTGTCCCCGCGGCCCGGTCCTCGACCAGGCCTCCACCCCCAGGAAGCAGCCCGTGACAGCTGACTAACACCCAGGTACCTATTTTACCGCTAGGTAACAGGGGCATAGGGTGAAAGAAACTCTGCCCATTGTTTCTCGCCGGCGCCTGGGATCGAACCCAGGACCACAGGATCACAAGTCCAGCGTGCTGTCCACTCGGCCGACAGGCTCCCGGTTACCGGTCAGGGTAACAATCCCAGAAAGGAAATCCTTTCTGTGAGACGGGGGCAGGCACGAACAGCTTCTCAACACAGGCATCCGCTTCAGTTAGTGGAGATGTGATTTAGTGCTAGTTTAACGTATATTTGGTCCAGCTAAGCTAGTTCTGATATTTGTTGACATGGCACTTAATCTACCGACATTATTCTTATTTAGTGTAAATTGTTAGTTAAGTACAACAGCTGTTTAGGAGTCACTTTATTAATGAATATTTGCAGATTGAGACACTTGATGTAACTTTAAGTGAAGATATACTGCATATTTTGGGCAGAGTTTTGAATGAATTGTGTCGTGGCTCGGAGTCTTGTATTAAATTAATGAATTTGATGCTCATTATATTACTGACCAATTTATGTTCACATAAATATTTATATATTTGATGAATAATGATAGAAGCTACAATTCAGTAATTTACTGCAGACAGAATGTTAAAGTGTGTTCACTTAAACCAGTAGTATTACAATGCTTTACCTTTCATTTGATAACCCTTTACTTATATACTTTTAATTTATATGAAACAAAATCAATTATATACATTATATTTGTGTATATTGCCAGAATTTTATGTCGTAACTATCTTAGCACGAAGAGAAACAGGGTTTATCTGAGGATATCCTGGAGCTACTGCTACCTGGCCACACTGTTGTGACTAGCCATCCTGGAGCCACTGCTACCTGGCCACACTGTTGTGACTAGCCATCCTGGAGCGACTGCTACCTGGCCACACTGTTGTGACTAGCCATCCTGGAGCCACTGCTACCTGGCCACACTGTTGTGACTAGCCATCCTGGAGCTACTGCTACCTGGCCACACTGTTGTGACTAGCCATCCTGGAGCTACTGCTACCTGGCCACACTGTTGTGACTAGCCATCCTGGAGCCACTGCTACCTGGCCACACTGTTGTGACTAGCCATCCTGGAGCTACTGCTACCTGGCCACACTGTTGTGACTAGCCATCCTGGAGCCACTGCTACCTGGCCACACTGTTGTGACTAGCCATCCTGGAGCTACTGCTACCTGGCCACACTGTTGTGACTAGCCATCCTGGAGCCACTGCTACCTGGCCACACTGTTGTGACTAGCCATCCTGCAGCCACTGCTACCTGGCCACACTGTTGTGACTAGCCATCCTGCAGCCACTGCTACCTGGCCACACTGTTGTGACTAGCCATCCTGGAGCCACTGCTACCTGGCCACACTGTTGTGACTAGCCATCCTGGAGCTACTGCTACCTGGCCACACTGTTGTGACTAGCCATCCTGGAGCCACTGCTACCTGGCCACACTGTTGTGACTAGCCATCCTGGAGCTACTGCTACCTGGCCACACTGTTGTGACTAGCCATCCTGGAGCCACTGCTACCTGGCCACACTGTTGTGACTAGCCATCCTGGAGCTACTGCTACCTGGCCACACTGTTGTGACTAGCCATCCTGGAGCCACTGCTACCTGGCCACACTGTTGTGACTAGCCATCCTGGAGCTACTGCTACCTGGCCACACTGTTGTGACTAGCCATCCTGGAGCTACTGCTACCTGGCCACACTGTTGTGACTAGCCATCCTGGAGCTACTGCTACCTGGCCACACTGTTGTGACTAGCCATCCTGGAGCGACTGCTACCTGGCCACACTGTTGTGACTAGCCATCCTGGAGCCACTGCTACCTGGCCACACTGTTGTGACTAGCCATCCTGGAGCCACTGCTACCTGGCCACACTGTTGTGACTAGCCATCCTGGAGCCACTGCTACCTGGCCACACTGTTGTGACTAGCCATCCTGGAGCGACTGCTACCTGGCCACACTGTTGTGACTAGCCATCCTGGAGCTACTGCTACCTGGCCACACTGTTGTGACTAGCCATCCTGGAGCCACTGCTACCTGGCCACACTGTTGTGACTAGCCATCCTGGAGCCACTGCTACCTGGCCACACTGTTGTGACTAGCCATCCTGGAGCCACTGCTACCTGGCCACACTGTTGTGACTAGCCATCCTGGAGCCACTGCTACCTGGCCACACTGTTGTGACTAGCCATCCTGGAGCCACTGCTACCTGGCCACACTGTTGTGACTAGCCATCCTGGAGCCACTGCTACCTGGCCACACTGTTGTGACTAGCCATCCTGGAGCCACTGCTACCTGGCCACACTGTTGTGACTAGCCATCCTGGAGCCACTGCTACCTGGCCACACTGTTGTGACTAGCCATCCTGGAGCCACTGCTACCTGGCCACACTGTTGTGACTAGCCATCCTGGAGCTACTGCTACCTGGCCACACTGTTGTGACTAGCCATCCTGGAGCTACTGCTACCTGGCCACACTGTTGTGACTAGCCATCCTGGAGCTACTGCTACCTGGCCACACTGTTGTGACTAGCCATCCTGGAGCTACTGCTACCTGGCCACACTGTTGTGACTAGCCATCCTGGAGCTACTGCTACCTGGCCACACTGTTGTGACTAGCCATCCTGGAGCTACTGCTACCTGGCCACACTGTTGTGACTAGCCATCCTGGAGCCACTGCTACCTGGCCACACTGTTGTGACTAGCCATCCTGGAGCTACTGCTACCTGGCCACACTGTTGTGACTAGCCATCCTGGAGCCACTGCTACCTGGCCACACTGTTGTGACTAGCCATCCTGGAGCTACTGCTACCTGGCCACACTGTTGTGACTAGCCATCCTGGAGCTACTGCTACCTGGCCACACTGTTGTGACTAGCCATCCTGGAGCTACTGCTACCTGGCCACACTGTTGTGACTAGCCATCCTGGAGCCACTGCTACCTGGCCACACTGTTGTGACTAGCCATCCTGGAGCCACTGCTACCTGGCCACACTGTTGTGACTAGCCATCCTGGAGCCACTGCTACCTGGCCACACTGTTGTGACTAGCCATCCTGGAGCCACTGCTACCTGGCCACACTGTTGTGACTAGCCATCCTGGAGCCACTGCTACCTGGCCACACTGTTGTGACTAGCCATCCTGGAGCTACTGCTACCTGGCCACACTGTTGTGACTAGCCATCCTGGAGCCACTGCTACCTGGCCACACTGTTGTGACTAGCCATCCTGGAGCCACTGCTACCTGGCCACACTGTTGTGACTAGCCATCCTGGAGCCACTGCTACCTGGCCACACTGTTGTGACTAGCCATCCTGGAGCTACTGCTACCTGGCCACACTGTTGTGACTAGCCATCCTGGAGCTACTGCTACCTGGCCACACTGTTGTGACTAGCCATCCTGGAGCACTGCTACCTGGCCACACTGTTGTGACTAGCCATCCTGGAGCTACTGCTACCTGGCCACACTGTTGTGACTAGCCATCCTGGAGCTACTGCTACCTGGCCACACTGTTGTGACTAGCCATCCTGGAGCCACTGCTACCTGGCCACACTGTTGTGACTAGCCATCCTGGAGCCACTGCTACCTGGCCACACTGTTGTGACTAGCCATCCTGGAGCTACTGCTACCTGGCCACACTGTTGTGACTAGCCATCCTGGAGCCACTGCTACCTGGCCACACTGTTGTGACTAGCCATCCTGGAGCCACTGCTACCTGGCCACACTGTTGTGACTAGCCATCCTGGAGCCACTGCTACCTGGCCACACTGTTGTGACTAGCCATCCTGGAGCCACTGCTACCTGGCCACACTGTTGTGACTAGCCATCCTGGAGCCACTGCTACCTGGCCACACTGTTGTGACTAGCCATCCTGGAGCCACTGCTACCTGGCCACACTGTTGTGACTAGCCATCCTGGAGCTACTGCTACCTGGCCACACTGTTGTGACTAGCCATCCTGGAGCACTGCTACCTGGCCACACTGTTGTGACTAGCCATCCTGGAGCCACTGCTACCTGGCCACACTGTTGTGACTAGCCATCCTGGAGCTACTGCTACCTGGCCACACTGTTGTGACTAGCCATCCTGGAGCCACTGCTACCTGGCCACACTGTTGTGACTAGCCATCCTGGAGCTACTGCTACCTGGCCACACTGTTGTGACTAGCCATCCTGGAGCTACTGCTACCTGGCCACACTGTTGTGACTAGCCATCCTGGAGCTACTGCTACCTGGCCACACTGTTGTGACTAGCCATCCTGGAGCTACTGCTACCTGGCCACACTGTTGTGACTAGCCATCCTGGAGCTACTGCTACCTGGCCACACTGTTGTGACTAGCCATCCTGGAGCTACTGCTACCTGGCCACACTGTTGTGACTAGCCATCCTGGAGCTACTGCTACCTGGCCACACTGTTGTGACTAGCCATCCTGGAGCTACTGCTACCTGGCCACACTGTTGTGACTAGCCATCCTGGAGCTACTGCTACCTGGCCACACAATGTTGTGACTAGCCATCCTGGAGCTACTGCTACCTGGCCACAATGTTGTGACTAGCCATCCTGGAGCTACTGCTACCTGGCCACAATGTTGTGACTAGCCATCCTGGAGCGACTGCTACCTGGCCACACTGTTGTGACTAGCCATCCTGGAGCTACTGCTACCTGGCCACACTGTTGTGACTAGCCATCCTGGAGCCACTGCTACCTGGCCACAATGTTGTGACTAGCCATCCTGGAGCTACTGCTACCTGGCCACACTGTTGTGACTAGCCATCCTGGAGCTACTGCTACCTGGCCACACAATGTTGTGACTAGCCATCCTGGAGCCACTGCTACCTGGCCACACTGTTGTGACTAGCCATCCTGGAGCTACTGCTACCTGGCCACACTGTTGTGACTAGCCATCCTGGAGCCACTGCTACCTGGCCACACTGTTGTGACTAGCCATCCTGGAGCCACTGCTACCTGGCCACACTGTTGTGACTAGCCATCCTGGAGCTACTGCTACCTGGCCACACAATGTTGTGACTAGCCATCCTGGAGCGACTGCTACCTGGCCACACAATGTTGTGACTAGCCATCCTGGAGCGACTGCTACCTGGCCACACAATGTTGTGACTAGCCATCCTGGAGCGACTGCTACCTGGCCACACAATGTTGTGACTAGCCATCCTGGAGCCACTGCTACCTGGCCACACAATGTTGTGACTAGCCATCCTGGAGCCACTGCTACCTGGCCACACTGTTGTGACTAGCCATCCTGGAGCCACTGCTACCTGGCCACACAATGTTGTGACTAGCCATCCTGGAGCCACTGCTACCTGGCCACACTGTTGTGACTAGCCATCCTGGAGCGACTGCTACCTGGCCACACTGTTGTGACTAGCCATACTGGAGCGACTGCTACCTGGCCACACTGTTGTGACTAGCCATACTGGAGCTACTGCTACCTGGCCACACTGTTGTGACTAGCCATCCTGGAGCTACTGCTACCTGGCCACACTGTTGTGACTATATAGCCATCCTGGAGCTACTGCTACCTGGCAACACTATGTCCTGGCTAGCCATCCAGTGGGCAGCAGCCCGATCTCTCGTCTCGTCACAACGGACTTTAAACGTTGTACTAAAGCGCGTGAGCCTAACCTAACCTACCGACCAACGCATAGAAAACGTGATTGTTCCTGAGCCGCCATGACGTATTGTACCACGTTATTTGTTCGTTGGGGATTTTGATTGTTGTATGTGATGTGTTACTGGAGAGGACGGGTTGTGTGTAGACGAATGTACGATAACATCACGTGGCCCAGACGACGTGGCCCCAGACGACGTGGCCCCCAGACAACGTGGCCCCAGACAACGTGGCCCCCAGACAACGTGGCCCCCAGACAACGTGGCCCCAGACAACGTGGCCCCCAGACAACGTGGCCCCAGACAACGTGGTCCCAGACAACGTGGCCCCAGACAACGTGGCCCCCAGACAACGTGGCCCCAGACAACATGGCCCCCAGACAACGTGGCCCCCAGACAACGTGGCCCCCAGACAACGTGGCCCCAGACAACGTGGCCCCAGACAACGTGGCCCCAGACAACGTGGCCCCCAGACAACGTGGCCCCAGACAACGTGGTCCCAGACAACGTGGCCCCCAGACAACGTGGCCCCCAGACAACGTGGCCCCAGACAACGTGGCCCCCAGACAACGTAGCCCCAGACAACGTGGCCCCAGACAACGTGGCCCCAGACAACGTGGCCCCCAGACAACGTGGCCCCAGACAACGTGGCCCCAGACAACGTGGCCCCCAGACAACGTGGCCCCAGACAACGTGGCCCCAGACAACGTGGCCCCAGACAACGTGGCCCCAGACAACGTGGCCCCAGACAACGTGGCCCCAGACAACGTGGCCCCAGACAACGTGGCCCCAGACAACGTGGCCCCAGACAACGTGGCCCCAGACAACGTGGCCCCAGACAACGTGGCCCCAGACAACGTGGCCCCAGACAACGTGGCCCCAGACAACGTGGCCCCAGACAACGTGGCCCCAGACAACGTGGCCCCAGACAACGTGGCCCCAGACAACGTGGCCCCAGACAACGTGGCCCCAGACAACGTGGCCCCAGACAACGTGGCCCCAGACAACGTGGCCCCAGACAACGTGGCCCCAGACAACGTGGCCCCAGACAACGTGGCCCCCAGACGACGTGGCCCCAGACGACGTGGCCCCCAGACGACGTGGCCCCCAGACGACGTGGCCCCAGACGACGTGGCCCCAGACAACGTGGCCCCAGACGACGTGGCCCCCAGACGACGTGGCCCCAGACGACGTGGGCCCCAGACAACGTGGCCCCCAGACGACGTGGCCCCAGACGACGTGGCCCCAGACAACGTGGCCCCAGACGACGTGGCCCCAGACAACGTGGCCCCAGACGACGTGGCCCCAGACGACGTGGCCCCCAGACGACGTGGCCCCAGACGACGTGGCCCCAGACGACGTGGCCCCCAGACGACGTGGCCCCCACGACGTGGCCCCAGACGACGTGGCCCCAGACAACGTGGCCCCAGACGACGTGGCCCCAGACGACGTGGCCCAGACGACGTGGTCCCAGACGACGTGGCCCCAGACGACGTGGCCCCAGACAACGTG
>WNGS01001331.1:9399-22344 GCA_020271785.1 Procambarus virginalis | reverse complement strand
TAGGTAGGGGTTCTTGGAGTTCTAATCACTTGAAGCATTAATGGTTACCAGCGGGGTCTTGACGGTCGAGGTGTGTAGAAGCCTTTCATGATGAAGAGTTGGTGTCTTGGGAGGTCGCCCGAGTCTGGTGTTGGTGGGCATCATCTGCAAAGATGATTTGCAGAGAAGCAAATCGCTTCTCACCTGTGAAGCTGGTGAGATCTTACTCTGTCATTGATAGACCATGTTTGCTGAGAAGCGGTGTGCCCTATTTTCAGCTCTCTGAAATCTTGAGTTGGTTGCTTCGTCTCGGTTTGCGAGAACTAGCCATATTAAAGGATTTGTTATTATAGATATTATTGATTCAGATGATGACGCTTGGGCGTAGAGGATAAAAAGGTTGTGCGCAACCTGTCCTCTAACAAATTACATCTAAATTTGGCCGTTTGCCCGTACCTGCTTGATGGGGTTCTGGGAGTTCTTCGACTCCCCAAGCCCGGCCCGAGGCCAGGCTTGACTCGTATTGCCGAAAATGGACGTAATTTGAAAATAAAAAAATAATTGAAAATAAATTTTGGATATATTTTTCCAAAACAGCAAGTTAAGGGTCCTCTGGTAGGTTAGGAGGGCGGGAAGTTCTCCTAAGGTTTTAAAACATCATGAAAACCGTTAATTGAAAGTTTCCTCTCCTAACCAAACAGCCTAAGCCAGAGGACCCAAAACAGAAAACGGGACAGTACGTCACTTTCGTAATGCTTTTGCGCTACCGCTCACAGGATGAGTATGGGGTGCACAATAAACTAGCCGCCTTTGGCGGCAACAATAAAAAAATTCGTGGCCCGATTCCATTTTCAATTAGGTCCGTGTTTAGCCAGAGTGGCGCATACGAGGGAAAAGCGACGTTATTTATAAGAGGACGGGTTGGCGACGAAGCCTTCACTTTTTCTCATGCAGTGAGTCGCCTTCATGTTCACTTGTCAATAACAAAAGACGAGTTACAGCGATGTCTTCTTTACTCATGTATAAAGTCAAACACTTAACACTTCTGAAGTGAAGTCACAGCCTAGAATAACTAGATCATTTATCGTCCAAACTTCACTCAGCAGTTATATAACACCCTTCAGTGTGTGGGACGTTAGTCTGTGAAGGATTAGCTTGTGGGATATTAGTCTGTGAAGGATTAGCTTGTAGGGCATTAGTCTGTGAAGGATTAGCTTGTAGGGCATTAGTCTGTGAAGGATTAGCTTGTGGGACATTAGTCTGTGAAGGATTAGCTTGTAGGGCATTAGTCTGTGAAGGATTAGCTTGTGCAACAGTAGTCTGTGAAGGATTAGCTTGTAGGGCATTAGTCTGTGAAGGATTAGCTTGTAGGGCATTAGTCTGTGAAGGATTAGCTTGTGCAACAGTAGTCTGTGAAGGATTAGCTTGTAGGGCATTAGTCTGTGAAGGATTAGCTTGTAGGGCATTAGTCTGTGAAGGATTAGCTTGTAGGGCATGAGTCTGTGAAGGATTAACTTGTGGGACAGTCTTTGGGACAATTGTCTGGAAGATTAGTCTGGTGGACATTATTCTGTGGGACATTAGCGGGTCAGACCTCTGACAGTGTACCTGCACCTTATATGACTCCTTTAAATGAGAGCACTTCATTTATACACGCGCCTTATATCACTATATTCCAGTGCCTTATATGTGCCCCGTATACAGTCCTTTACGTTTTCATAAACGGCGTGAATCACCAGGGAGCGGGTCATTTGAGGCGGTACTGACCAAGTGTCCACTCCATTAAAACAAAAATATTGACCAGTGGAAGGCTCGAACGGTAGTCTTGGCTGCTGTGTTTAGGAAGGGGAAGGGAAGAAAACTTTCAGGAGAAGGCGCCAAGCCATTACGACTATATAGCACTGGGAAAGGGGTCAAAATAAGGATTTGGGATAGGACGGGGGAAAGGAATGGAGCCCAACCACTTGGAAGGAATGGAGCCCAACCACTTGGAAGGAATGGAGCCCAACCACTTGGAAGGAGTGGAGCCCAACCACTTGGAAGGAGTGGAGCCCAACCACTTGGAAGGAGTGGAGCCCAACCACTTGGAAGGAGTGGAGCCCAACCACTTGGAAGGAGTGGAGCCCAACCACTTGGAAGGAATCGTGCCCAACACTTGGAAGGAATGGAGCCCAACCACTTGGAAGGAATCGTGCCCAACCACTTGGAAGGAATGGAGCCCAACCACTTGGAAGGAATGGAGCCCAACCACTTGGAAGGAATGGAGCCCAACCACTTGGAAGGAATGGTGCCCAACCACTTGGAAGGAATGGTGCCCAACCAATACCTGTTAAAACTGCTAAACAAATCTCACGTTATTTGCCATCAGCGTCGTGAAAATTTTATCCTAATAAGTTTAGAAATGGATTTTATACGAATATATAAAAAAAGACCGTGTTGATGATCAGGAGAACAGCTCCTATTAGCAGGAACTGAGGGATAGTGCAGTGATAAAGAGATGCAGGCACCTGTGTGACGCACCAAGAATCACCCTACTACGGGCTCACCATAGCCCGTGCTGCTTGGAACTTTTTGTTCCACGTAGCGAATCTTAAACAACAACAGCAGCACCAAGAAGAACAATAGCAGTAAGGAAAGTCCACAAAGTGGACATGCAGCTGCTGCTGCCTTTCTAGCATTACTGAGTATGTTGTTGTATTAAAGATTCGCTACCTGGAGCAAAAAGTTCAAAGTAGCACGGGCTATGGTGAGCCCGTAGATTACTGAGTAATACATAATAACACAAATAATAATAAGTATGTTATTATGCTGTATTTTTGTATCATATAAATATATTGCCCAATGCCAATATCTGTTAGTTTCACCAATGTCCAAAAAGTTTATTTTTGTTTTGCAAATTGTTGTTTTTGTCCTTTGTTATAATGTGATTTTGTTGTTGCGTCTACATCTTGAGAATACATACCCGTCACGCTGTATGTGAAGTTTGAATAACATTGGTCAACACGGTAATCAGCCACAGGTGCCAAACGTTGTGACTTTATTTGTTTTTTGACCGAAAACGTACAGATATCAAACTCTATTCTCTTTGTCTCTTTAGGGTTGTACTGATGAATGGTGACCAGATGCGGGTCTTATCTTTATATAAGTATACTTATTATCCATATAACCTTGTTAACCCATTATCCTTATCCCTATATTTTGTTTTTTTGAGGGGGGGGGGGTGGGGTATTTTCTTGACTTGATTTCAACATATATTGAGCTACAACTTTCACATATTCGAGTACGAATGCCAGGCAATGTTTATTAAAACATACAAGGAAATTGATAAATTAGAACTATGATGCAGGCGAGGAGTCACAATAACGTGGCTAAAGTATGTTGACAGACCACACACTAGAAGGTGAAGGGACGACGACGTTTCGGTCCGTCCTGGACCATTCTCAAGTCCATTCTCAATCGACTNAACAAAAATAACATACCCACAGGCCTTGGATAACAAAAATAACATACCCACAGGCCTGGATAACAAATAACATACCCACAGGCCTGGATAACAAAAATAACATACCCACAAGGCCTAGATAACAAGCGCAATTAAATGGTCATGGAAAGTATGTATAGCGGTCCATTCACTTTAATAGAACAATACTGAATGAACAAAATTATTCATTTTTGTGGAACAATACAAAAAGTAAAAAATATTCACTTATTGAACAATACAAAATGAATAAAAGCGTTCACTTTTGTAGTATACAGGATGTACAGAAGGATTCTTAATCCAATTTTAAAGGATGCAGAGAAGGAGGAGGGTTAGGCTTATTATTAATAGGAAAAGATCTTGGAGATGGGAGAAGCTCGTCTTGGCTTCCCAGTCTGAGGGCTGAAGTGGCAGGAGATAAGTCGGTTGCAAATTGATAGGTTGTAAATTGATAGGTTGTAATTGATAGGTTGTAAATTGATAGGTTGTAAATAGACGGCGCGGGGCTGAATATTCAGTAAGTTGCGTTTTGATCCATCTTTCATGTCCATTACCGATTGTCTGATTGTTTTGTGTTAGAATACTGTAGTGTACCCGGTGGTGCATGGGTTTACCTCCCAGATGTTGCAGGTAGTGTACCCGGTGGTGCATGGGTTTACCTCCCAGATGGTTGCAGGTGGTGTACCCGGTGGTGCATGGGTTACCTCCCAGATGGTTGCAGGTGGTGTACTGGTGGGTGCATGGGTTTACCTCCCAGATGGTTGCAGGTGGTGTACCTGGTGGTGCATGGGTTTACTTCCCAGATGGTTGCAGGTGGTGTACCCGGTGGTGCATGGGTTTACTTTCCAGATGGTGCAGGTAGTGTACCCGGTGGTTCATGGGTTTACGGAGGCAGTGAGATTTGCGTCCAGGCCGTTGATGGGGTCCAGGCCGTTGATGGGGTCCAGGCCGTTGATGGGGTCCAGGCCGTTGATGGGGTCTTGGCCGTTGATGGGGTCCTGGCCGTTGATGGGGTCCTGGCAGTTGATGGGGTCCAGGCCGTTGATGGGGTCAGGCCGTTGATGGGGTCTTGGCCGTGATGGGGTCCTGGCCGTTGAGGGGGGTCTGGCAGTTGATGGGGTCCAGGCCGTTGATGGGGTCCAGGCCGTTGATGGGGTCCAGGCCGTTGATGGGGTCCAGGCCGTTGATGGGGCAGGCCGTTGATGGTGTGGGGTCCAGGCGTTGATGTGGGTCCAGGCCGTTGATGGGGTCCAGGCCGTTGATGGGGTCCAGGCCGTTGATGGGTCCAGGCCGTTGATGGGGGGTCCTGGCCGTTGATGGGGTCCAGCCGTTGCTGGGGTCCAGGCCGTTGATGGGGTCAGGCCGTTGATGGGGTCCAGGCCGTTGATGGGGTCCTGGCCGTTGATGGGGTCCAGGCCGTGTTGATGGGGTCCTGGCCGTTGATGGGGTCCAGGCCGTTGATGGGGTCCTGGCCGTTGATGGGTCCAGGGCGTTGATGGGGTCCAGGCCGTTGATGGGGTCCAGGCCGTTGATGGGGTCCAGGCCGTTGATGGGGTCCTGGCCGTTGATGGGGTCCAGGCCGTTGCTGGGGTCCAGGCCGTGATGGGGTCCAGGCCGTTGATGGGGTCCAGGCCGTTGATGGGGTCCTGGCCGTTGATGGGGTCCAGGCCGTTGATGGGGTCCAGGCCGTTGATGGGGTCCAGGCCGTTGATGGGGTCCTGGCCGTTGATGGGGTCCAGGGCGTTGATGGGGTCCAGGGCGTTGATGGGGTCCAGGCCGTTGATGGGGTCCAGGCCGTTGATGGGGTCCAGGCCGTTGATGGGGTCCTGGCCGTTGATGGGGTCCAGGCCGTTGCTGGGGTCCAGGCCGTTGATGGGGTCCAGGCCGTTGATGGGGTCCAGGCCGTTGAGGGGTCAGGGCCGTTGATGGGGTCCAGGCCGTTGATGGGGTCCAGGCCGTTGATGGGGTCCAGGCCGTTGATGGGGGTCTGGCCGTTGATGGGGTCCAGGGCGTTGATGGGGTCCAGGGCGTTGATGGGGTCCAGGCCGTTGATGGGGTCCAGGCCGTTGATGGGGTCCAGGGCGTTGATGGGGTCCAGGGCGTTGATGGGGTCCAGGCCGTTGATGGGGTCCTGGCCGTTGCTGGGGTACAGGCCGTTGCTGGGGTCAAAGGCCGTTGGTGGGGTCCAGACCGTTGACTAGGTACATCATGTTGAGTTCCTTGATGGAGTTGTTTGGTCCGCAAGCCTCTCTGCTAGTCGAATAAGACCAGGGATATTGCCTGCACGTGATGCAAGGGACTGTGAGGGTGCTGCTGGTTGCTCCTTAGGCCTCCATTGTGGCGTCTGGGTGACCTGTTGGGAGGAACCACTGTTTGGTTGGACTGGGAAGTCTTCTGGTAGGTTGGTGGGAGCTGAGGTGCTGGGTTTGGTGCCGGTGGCAGAAGTAAAAGGTTTGGCTTTATTGGATTCAACCTGGATCCTAATGATTTCTTATCTGCGAGGGCAGTGGTGGGAAATTGCAGGGTGATCGCCGCTGCAGAGCAGGCAACAATGGGTTTTTGACTTGCAGATGGAGTAATGATGGTCCTGGACACAAAGGCGGCACTTCTGGACAGGGTGTTGACACGTGTTGGTGGGGTGGGAGTAATCGTAGCACCAAAAGCACTGTTGAAGCTCGTGGAATCTTTCTTTCTTCACCTGGAAGGGTGGAATGTTGATGCCGAAGCAGTGGAGATCATGAGTGGCAGCCTGGTTACCCGCGGCTAAGGTGGTGAAGGATATCTTCATGGTGGGGCGCTTGTCGACGTCGGTATCGGTGCTGCTGAATATAACATACCCTCCAGGTTCGGGTTATATTCTTCGATGTTGGTAATGATCTCTGTTTGTTCTCGGTCCGTGATCCAGCGGCTGGCCCCGCTGATAAAGACTGTTCGGTCGGCAGTGTATTGACGTGGGAAGAGAAGACATAAGTGGTGCATTTGGCGGACAGTGTGTGATCGAATTTTTTAGTTTTTCGTGATCCTCCACACACGAGAAATATAGGATAATATTCTCCCCTTCTTGTCCAAGGTCGATGGGTGTAATGCCGGCGGCTTCTTTTAGGATCTTCAAGACGTTGCTTTTGGAGAAAGTATGGCCGTTCATGGGGCGAGTCCTGCCTTTTTGGCGTTTGTGGTGAATAGTCGTTGTTAAAACCCCCTCAACGGGTCGCAGTGGCGATGGATGTCTTGTGAAATTACTCAAGCCTACTGGTGGGGGCCGGGTGTGCTACTGTGGCCAGGTTTTTGGTTACAAAAATTTTCTACCGGATATATAGCCGGAGATGAGGTCAAGGTGAAGAACCTCACGTATGAACCAACAGGCCCATTCCACCTTACCAGTCTCCTGTTTCCATGATGGCTTGGGCTAGATATTGTAGTTGTCGTCGTGTTCTCGAAGGTGGCAGCGTGTAAATATGGTGTTAGTTGGCTGTTGGTAGATGGCTTGGGTTGGTAGATGGCTTGGGTTGGTAGATGGCTTGGGTTGGTAGATGGCTTGGGTTGGTAGATGGCTTGGGTTGGTAGATGGCTTGGGTTGGTTGATGGCTTGGGTTGGTAGATGGCTTGGGTTGGTTGATGGCTTGGGTTGGTAGATGGCTTGGGTTGGTTGATGGCTTGGGTTGGTTGATGGCTTGGGTTGGTTGATGGCTTGGGTTGGTAGATGGCTTGGGTTGGTTGATGGCTTGGGTTGGTTGATGGCTTGGGTTGGTAGATGGCTTGGGTTGGTAGATGGCTTGGGTTGGTAGATGGCTTGGGTTGGTAGATGGCTTGGGTTGGTAGATGGCTTGGGTTTGTAGATGGCTTGGGTTGGTTGATGGCTTGGGTTGGTTGATGGCTTGGGTTGGTTGATGGCTTGGGTTGGTAGATGGCTTGGGTTGGTTGATGGCTTGGGTTGGTTGATGGCTTGGGTTGGTGGATGGCTTGGGTTGGTTGATGGCTTGGGTTGGTAGATGGCTTGGGTTGGTGGATGGCTTGGGTTGGTGGATGGCTTGGGTTGGTAGATGGCTTGGGTTGGTGGATGGCTTGGGTTGGTTGATGGCTTGGGTTGGTGGATGGCTTGGGTTGGTGGATGGCTTGGGTTGGTAGATGGCTTGGGTTGGTTGATGGCTTGGGTTGGTGGATGGCTTGGGTTGGTTGATGGCTTGGGTTGGTAGATGGCTTGGGTTGGTTGATGGCTTGGGTTGGTGGATGGCTTGGGTTGGTTGATGGCTTGGGTTGGTAGATGGCTTGGGTTGGTTGATGGCTTGGGTTGGTAGATGGCTTGGGTTGGTAGATGGCTTGGGTTGGTTGATGGCTTGGGTTGGTTGATGGCTTGGGTTGGTTGATGGCTTGGGTTGGTTGATGGCTTGGGTTGGTTGATGTATAATGTCTCGCCAGTGTCCAGTCTTCTGCTGTTGCTGTATTTGTTGATTAATTTGGTGAGGTCAGGATATTGGTGATGATCTAGTTATGTATAGAGACTGTTCCTTGCTACGGTCTTGCTATTTGTGCACTATTATAGAACTATGCTACTTTAGAGTGGTCTGATACATATTAGTTACTGGTTCTATTATACTAGTTAACGAAATTATATTTTCTTAAGGACCTTACAATCACAATTTATACTGTAAGTATAACTCAAATTATCTTTGACACTACAGTGTACCTGCTTGGTACCTGGTTGATGGGGTTCTGGGAGTTGTTCTACTCCCCAAGCCCGGCCCGAGGCCAGGCTTGACTTGTGATAATTTGGTCCACTAGGCTGTTGCTTGGAGCGGCCCGCAGGCCCACATACCCACCAGTGTCAACATTAATTATGTCTAGACATGTTGCAGGAGTCATATATCACACCTTGTTCCTGGTGCAGCTTCCTTAACATTGTAGTCAACTCCTAAACAAAAATACTCTTGAATTTAAGAAAAAATTATGAGGAAGAAGTGCTAAGCCATTATGAGAGTACAGTGTGTGAGAGGGGTTATCTTGAGATGATTTCGGGGCTTTTAGTGTCCCCGCGGCCCGGTCCTCGACCAGGACTCCAACCCCAGGAAGCAGCCCGTGACAGCTGACTAACACCCAGGTACCTATTTTACTGCTAGGTAACAGGGGCATAGGGTAAAAGAAACTCTGCCCAATGTTTCTCGCCGGCGCCTGGGATCGAACCCAGGACCACAGGATCACAAGTCCAGCGTGCTGTCCGCTCGGCCGACCGGCTCCCTCCCGGGGGTGTGAGGACAGGAGAGGAGCTGAGATATGAGGACGGGGTAAAGGAACGGTACCCAGCCACTTGGACCATCGGGAATCGATCGCTGATCTGCAAGAAATGAGATCTTTGCTGTGCCGACCAGTCCAAGTGGTTGGCAAATTACTAGTCCGAGTTCGACGTTGGTAATATGGTGTAAGCCAGACGGTAAGCCAATATTGTTCCAGCTATATAGGCACAGTCAGCCACATCTAGTCGTTAAGAGTAAGGAGGAATTATATCCAACGTAGCTCTTGTCCCCTGGCTCTAGCAGTTAGTCCAGTTAGTCTCCTTGCTCTAGCAATTAGCCCAGTTAGTCTCCTTGCTCTAGCAGTTAGCCCAGTTAGTCTCCTTGCTCTAGCAATTAGCCCAGTTAGTCTCCTTGCTCTAGCAGTTAGTCCAGTTAGTCTCCTTGCTCTAGCAGTTAGTCCAGTCAGTCTCTTTGCTCTATCAGTTAGCCCAGTTAGTCTCCTTGCTCTAGCAATTAGCCCAGTTAGTCTCCTTGCTCTAGCAGTTAGTCCAGTTAGTCTCCTTGCTCTAGCAGTTAGTCCAGTTAGTCTCCTTGCTCTAGCAGTTAGTCCAGTCAGTCTCTTTGCTCTATCAGTTAGCCCAGTTAGTCTCCTTGCTCTAGCAGTTAGCCCAGTTAGTCTCCTTGCTCTAGCAATTAGCCCAGTTAGACTCCTTGCTCTAGCAATTAGCCCAGTTAGTCTCCTTGCTCTAGCAATTAGCCCAGTTAGTCTCTTTGCTCTAGCAGTTAGTCCAGTCAGTCTCTTTGCTCTAGCAGTTAGTCCAGTTAGTCTCCTTGCTCTAGCAGTTAGTCCAGTCAGTCTCTTTGCTCTAGCAGTTAGCCCAGTTAGTCTCCTTGCTCTAGCAATTAGCCCAGTTAGACTCCTTGCTCTAGCAATTAGCCCAGTTAGTCTCCTTGCTCTAGCAATTAGCCCAGTTAGTCTCCTTGCTCTAGCAATTAGCCCAGTTAGACTCCTTGCTCTAGCAATTAGCCCAGTTAGTCTCCTTGCTCTAGCAATTAGCCCAGTTAGACTCCTTGCTCTAGCAATTAGCCCAGTTAGTCTCCTTGCTCTAGCAATTAGCCCAGTTAGACTCCTTGCTCTAGCAATTAGCCCAGTTAGTCTCCTTGCTCTAGCAATTAGCCCAGTTAGACTCCTTGCTCTAGCAATTAGCCCAGTTAGTCCCCTTGCTCTAAGAATTAGCCCAGTTAGTCTCCTTGCTCTAACAATTAGCCCAGTTAGACTCCTTGCTCTAACAATTAGCCCAGTTAGACTCCTTGCTCTAACAATTAGCCCAGTTAGACTCCTTGCTCTAACAATTAGCCCAGTTAGACTCCTTGCTCTAGCAATTAGCCCAGTTAGACTCCTTGCTCTAACAATTAGCCCAGTTAGACTCCTTGCTCTAGCAATTAGCCCAGTTAGTCCCCTTGCTCTAACAATTAGCCCAGTTAGTCCCCTTGCTCTAACAATTACATTATTCGTATATTTTTTTTTAGAGAGAGAAAGAACAGGTAGTTTGTTAGTTATACTGCTTTTTAATTAGCATATAAAATGAAAGTAAAATACATTATAAAATGAAAGTAAAATACATTATAAAATGAAAGTAAAATACATTATAAAATGAAAGTAAAATACATTGGCAATTCAAAGCAATAACACTGTATAAGCTGGTGGTAATAAGTGAGGGCCGGAGTGCATCACTTACTGACCTCTCTGGCGCCTTAACCTTCCTGCGTAAACACACTACAGTGAACGTGACGTCATGAAGACAAGGACAGGATGTTGCGTCACGTGACTTGGGGAAAACAGAGGCACTCCTCAGGTGTCAGTGATGGCGAGTTATCTTATCTTGAGGTTATCTTGAGATGATTTTGGGGCTTAGCGTCCCCGCGGCCCGGTCCTCGACCAGGCCTCCTTTTTGTTACACATCCCCAGGAATCAGCCCGTAGCAGCTGTCTAACTCCCAGGTACCTATTTGCTGCTAGGTGAACAGAGGCATCAGGGTGAAAGAAACGCTACACATTTGTTTCCTCCTGGGGATCGAACACGGAACCTCAGGACTACGAACCCGAAGCGCTGTCCACCCAGCTGTTAGACGCCTAGGTCATGAAGTCTAATCGTAATTTACTGATGACATGATTTATTGATGAAGCAAGCAAACGTTGTTTACGTCGTAAAGTATATAAACAAAAGCTGTACGGTTGGTTAGGCCAGTGACATGGTCACGTGACTAGGCCACCTCTTCAACTACACTAGAACACGGCTACGCCCACACTAGTGTTAATGTTTCAAAGCCTTACTAACAAGGGGCTAGATTCACGAAGCAGTCACGCAAGCACTTACGAACCTGTCTGAATCTTTGGCGGCTTTGTTTACAATTATTAAACAGTTAATGAGCCCCGAAGCACCAGGAGGCTGTTTATAACAATAACAACAGTTGCTTGGCAAGTTTTACTGCTTGTAAACTGCTTAATAAATGTAACCAAAGCCGTCAAAGATTGAGGAAAGATGTACACGTTCGTAAGTACTTGCGTAACTGCTTCGTGAATCTGGCCCAAGGTCATTCTCTAACCTTGACGTTAGGTTTTCAAACCGGAGGGGATAGAGCATTAAGGCACATACAAGGACCGTAGTTAGAAATCTAAATAGGTTATACAGTAAACAATTATAGTTGTTAATGTGCTGTGCTGTTATTATGAATTAATATTGTGTAAATAATGTTAATAATTATGTAAATAATAAATAAATATGATGTAAAAAATATGTAATTTTGTGTAAATTAATTCAAATATAAATGTACAGCCATTTATTAATACTTTTTTTATTTGATTTCCAGGACTCATCCAGAAGGTATGATGCATTTTTGTGTTATTAAAACTGCTCATTAAAGGTCTGGACGCTATACTCAGTTGCTATCACAGTGAACTAACCATTTAGTTACTCACAAACGACTGTTTTGAGAATATCTGTACTCGCCAAGTTGTGCTTGCTGGGGTTGAGCTTCGGCTCTTTGGTCCCGCCTCTCAACCATCAATCAACAGGTGTACAGTTTCCTGAGCCTACTGGGCTCTATCATATCTACATTTGAATCTGTGTATGGAGTCAGCCTCCACCACATCACTTCCTAGTGCATTCCATTTATTAACTACTCTGACACTTAAAAGTTTCTTTCTAATGTCTCTGTGGCTCATTTGGGCACTCAATTTCCACCTGTGTTTTTTAGTGCGAGTGGCCCATTGTGTAAAATAAACTGCCATTAGCTACTTTATCAATTCCTTTAAGAACCTTGTATGTGGTGATCATGTCCCCCCTAACTCTTCTGTCTTCCAGCGACGTGTTTTAAATCCCGTCGTCTCTCCTCATAGCTCATGCCCCGCAGTTCGGGTACTAGTCTGGTGACAAACCTCTGAACCTTCTCCAATTCAGTGTTATGCTCGATGAGATATGGACTCTATGCTTGAGCTGCATACTCCAGGATTGGTCTGACATATGTGGTATACAAGGTTCTGAATGGTTCCTTACACAAGTTTCTAAAGGCCGTTCGTATGTTGGCCAACCTGGCGTATGCCAGGTTGGCCACCCTATGCCCCTGTTACCTAGCAGTAAAATGGGTACCTGTGTCTTAGTCAGCTGTCACGGGCTGCTTCCTGGGGGTGGAGGCCTGGTCGAGGACAGGGCCGCGGGGACACTAAAAAGCCCCGAAATCATCTCAAGATAACCTCTTGCTTATTACAGTAATACAAAATAGTCATGAAATCCTGAAAACCAACTTGACTCGTGCTGGAAACAGAAGTTGGTACAGTGTGTCTGAACTTTGGTCAGGGGCTGCAAGCAGCCACGTCCAACAGTCTGGTTGACCAGTCCAGTAACGAGGAGGCCTGGGCGATAACCGGGCCGCGGGGACGCTAAGCCCCGAAACCTACTCAGGTATACTCAAGGTAAGGGTTTACATCTGGTTAAAAACGTGGAAAGTTACTAATAGCTAAATGTTGATTTCTTTTTAATATTGCAAGAAAATGGATGAAATAAAACATCCGTTGCACCACGAGGGATAAACCATGATGCTGCAACTCGTGAGGTCCCCTGAGCTGCAGCCTGCATTATATGCAAGACTGTCCTGCAACAGTGGCTGGTGTATCATGTACTAGAGTAGCAATACAAGGAGGCTGGTGGAGCTCCTGGATCATATTTTGCAGTGTTCACTGGCTGGAATCATGACTGGGTAT
>WNGS01001330.1:0-15965 GCA_020271785.1 Procambarus virginalis | reverse complement strand
CCTACAGGACGGTGCCTACAGAACGGTGCCTACAGGACGGTGCCTACAGAAAGGTGCCTAGAGGACGGTGCCTAGAGGACGGTGCCTACAGGACGGTGCCTACAGGACGGTGCCTACAGGACGCTGCCTACACGACGCTGCCTACAGGACGGTGAGTACAGGAAGGTGCCTACAGGACGGTGCCTACAGAACGGTGCCTACAGGACGGTGCCTACAGGACGGTGCCTACAGAACGGTGCCACAGGACGGTGCCTAAGGAACGGTGCCTACAGGACGCTGCCTACAGCACGGTGCCAACAAGACGTGCCTAGAGGACGGTGCCTACAGAACGGTGCCTAAGGGACGGTGCCAACAGGACGGTGCCAACAGGACTGTGCCTAGAGGACGTTGCCTACAGAACGGTGCCTAAGGGACGGTGCATACAGGACGGTGCCTACAGCACGGTGCCTACAGGACGGTGCCTACAGAACGGTGCCAACAGGACGGTGCCTACAGGACGGTGCCTACAGGAAGGTGCCTACAGAACGGTGCTTACAGGACGGTGCCTACAGGACGGTGCCTACAGAACGGTGCCTACAGGACGGTGCCTACAAGGACGGTGTCTACAGGACGCTGCCTAGAGCACGGTGCCAACAGGACGGTGCTAGAGGACGGTGCCTACAGAACGGTGCCTACAGAACGGTGCCGACAAAACGGTGCCTACAGGACGGTGCCAACAGGACGGTGCCTACAGGACGGTGCCTACAGGACGGTGAATACAGTACGGTGCCAAAGGGACGGTGCCAACAGGACGGTGCCTACAGGACGGTGCCTAGAGCACGGTGCCTACAGGACGCTGCCTACAGGACGCTGCCTACAGGACGGTGCCTACAGAACGGTGCCTACAGGACGGTGCCTACAGGGACGGTGCCTACAGGAGGTTGCCTACAGGACGGTGCCTACAGGACGGTGCCTACAGGACGGTGCCTTCAGGACGGTTCTTAGAGGACGGTGCCTACAGGACGATGCCTACAGGACGGTGCCTAGAGGACGGTGGCTACAGGACGCTGTCAACAGGACGCTGCCTACACGACGCTGCCTACACGACGCTGTCTACAGGATGGTGCCTAAGGGACGGTGCCTACAGGACGGTGCCTACAGGACGGTGCCTACAGGACGGTGCCTAGTGGACGGTGCCTACAGGACGGTGCCTACAGGACGGTGCCTACACGACGCTGCCTACAGGACGGTGCCTACAGGACGGTGCCTACAGCACGGTGCCTACAGGACGGTACCTACACGACGCTGCCTACAGGACGGTGCCTACAGGACGCTGCGTACAGGACGGTGCCTACAGGACCGTACCTACAGGACGGTGCCTAAAGGATGGTGCCTAGAGGACGGTGCCTACAGGACGGTGCCTAAAGGATGGTGCCTAGAGGACGGTGCCTATAGGGCGGTGCCTAAGGAACGGTGCCTACAGGTCGGTGCCTACAGGACGGTGTCTACAGGACGCTGCCTACAGCACGGTGCCTACAGGACGGTTCTTAGAAGACGGTGCCTACAGGACGGTTCCTATAGGTCGGTGCCTAAGGGACGGTGCCTAAAGGACGGTGCCTACACGACGGTGCCTTCAGGACGGTTCTTAGTAGACGGTGCCTTCAGGACGGTTCTTAGAAGACGGTGCCTACAGGACGGTTCTTAGAAGACGGTGCCTTCAGGACGGTTCTTAGAAGACGGTGCCTACATTACGGTTCCTAGAGGCCAGAGCCTTTAGGACGCTGCCTACACGACGGTGCCTTCAGGACGGTTCTTAGAAGACGGTGCCTACAGGACGGTGGCTACAGGACGGTGCCTACAGGAGGGTGCCTACAAGGACGGTGAATACAGGACGGTGGCTTCAGGACGGTTCTTAGAAGACGGTGCCTACAGGACGGTGCCTAGAAGACGGTGGCTACAGGACGCTGCCTACCGGACGGTGCCTACAGGACGCTGCCTACAGGACGGTGCCAACAGGAGGGTGCCTACAGGACGGTGCCTACAGGAGGGTGCCTACAGGACGGTGCCTACAGGACAGTGCCTACAGGACGGTGGCTTCAGGACGGTTATTAGAAGACGGTGCCTACAGGACGGTGCCTACAGAACGGTGCCTACAGGACGGTGCCTACAGAACGGTGCCCAAAGGACGGTGCCTAATTAACGGTGCCTACAGGACGGTGCCTACAGAACGGTGCCAACAGGACGGTGCCTAGAGGACGGTGCCTACAGAACGGTACCTAAGGTACGGTGCCAACAGGACGGTGCCTACAGCACGGTGCCTAGAGGACGGTGCCTACAGAACGGTGCCTAAGGGACGGTGCCAACAGGACGGTGCCAACAGGACTGTGCTTAGAGGACGGTGCCTACAGAACGGTGCCTAAGGGACGGTGCATACAGGACGGTGCCTACAGCACGGTGCCTACAGGACGGTGCCTACAGAACGGTGCCAACAGGACGGTGCCTACAGGACGGTGCCTACAGGAAGGTGCCTACAGAACGGTGTTTACAGGACGGTGCCTACAGGAAGGTGCCTACAGGACGGTGCCAACAGAACGGTGCCTACAGGACGGTGCCTCCAGGACGGTGCCTACAGAACGGTGCCCACAGGACGGTGCCTAAGGAACGGTGCCTACAGGACGCTGCCTACAGCACGGTGCCAACAGGACTTTGCCTAGAGGACGGTGCCTACAGAACGGTACCTAAGGGACGGTGCCAACAGGACGGTGCCTACAGCACGGTGCCTAGAGGACGGTGCCTACAGAACGGTGCCTAAGGGACGGTGCCAACAGGACGGTGCCAACAGGACTGTGCCTAGAGGACGGTGCCTACAGAACGGTGCCTAAGGGATGGTGCATACAAGGACGGTGCCTACAGCACGGTGCCTACAGGACGGTGCCTACAGGACGGTGCCTACAGGAAGGTGCCTACAGAACGGTGCTTACAGGACGGTGCCTACAGGACGGTGCCTACAGAACGGTGCCTACAGGACGGTGCCTACAGGACGGTGCCTAAGGGACGGTGCCTACAGGTCGGTGCCTACAGGACGGTGTCTATAGGACGCTGCCTAGAGCACGGTGCCAACAGGACGGTGCCTAGAGGACGGTGCCTACAGAACAGTGCCTACAGAACGGTGCCTACAGGACGGTGCCTACAGGACGGTGCCTACAGGACGGTGCCTACAGGACGGTGAATACAGTACGGTGCCAAAGGGACGGTGCCAACAGGACGGTGTCTACAGGACGGTGCCTACAGCACGGTGCCTACAGGACGCTGCCTACAGGATGCTGCCTACAGGACGGTGCCTACAGAACGGTGCCTACAGGACGGTGCCTAAGGGACGGTGCCTAAGGGACGGTGCCTACAGGACGGTGCCTACAGGAGGGTGCCTACAGGACGGTGCCTACAGGATGGTGCCTGCAGGACGGTGCCTACAGGAGGTTGCCTACAGGACGGTGCCTACGGGACGGTGCCTACAGGACGGTGCCTTCAGGACGGTTCTTAGAGAACGGTGCCTACAGGACGCTGCCTACAGGACGGTGCCTAGAGGACAGTGCCTACAGGACGCTGCCTACAGGACGGTGCCTAGAGGACGGTGGCTACAGGACGCTGTCAACAGGACGCTGCCTACACGACGCTGCCTACAGGACGGTGCCTACAGGATGGTGCCTAAGGGACGGTGCCTACAGGACGGTGCCTACAGGACGGTGCCTACAGGACGGTGCCTAGTGGAAGGAACCTACAGGACGGTGCCTACAGGACGGTGCCTACACGACGCTGCCTACAGGACGGTGCCTACAGGACGGTGCCTACAGGACGGTGCCTACAGGACGGTACCTACACGACGCTGCCTAAAGGATGGTGCCTAGAGGACGGTGCCTACAGGACGGTGCCTAAAGGATGGTGCCTAGAGGACGGTGCCTATAGGACGGTGCCTAAGGAACGGTGCCTACAGGTCGGTGCCTACAGGACGGTGTCTACAGGACGCTGCCTACAGCACGGTGCCTACAGGACGGTTCTTAGAAGACGGTGCCTACAGGACGGTTCCTATAGGTCGGTGCCTAAGGGACGGTGCCTAAAGGACGGTGCCTACACGACGGTGCCTTCAGGACGGTTCTTACAAGACGGTGCCTACAGGACGGTTCTTAGAAGACGGTGCCTTCAGGACGGTTCTTAGAAGACGGTGCCTTCAGGACGGTTCTTAGAAGACGGTGCCTTCAGGACGGTTCTTAGAAGACGGTCCCTTCAGGACGGTTCTTAGAAGACGGTGCCTTCATTACGGTTCCTAGAGGCCAGAGCCTTTAGGACGCTGCCTACAGGACGGTGCCTTCAGGATGGTTCTTAGAAGACGGTGCCTAGAGGACGGTGGCGACAGGACGGTGCCTAAAGGAGGGTGCCTACAGGACGGTGCCTACAGGACGGTGGCTTCAGGACGGTTCTTAGAAGACGGTGCCTACAGGACGGTGCCTAGAAGACGGTGGCTACAGGACGCTGCCTACAGGACGGTGCCTACAGGACGCTGCCTACAGGGCGGTGCCTACAGGAGGGTGCCTACAGGACGGTGCCTACAGGAGGGTGCCTACAGGACGGTGCCTACAGGACAGTGCCTACAGAACGGTGGCTTCAGGACGGTTATTAGAAGACGGTGCCTACAGGACGGTGCCTAGAGGACGGTGCTTACAGGACGGTGCCAAGAGGACGGTGGCTACAGGACGCTGCCTACAGGGCAGTGCCTACAGTATGGTGCCTACAGGACGGTGCCTACAGGACGGTGCCTACAGGACGGTGCCTAGAGAAAGGTGGCTACAGGACGCTGCCTACAGGACGGTGCCTACAGGATGGTGCATACCGGACGGTGCCTACAGGACGGTGCCTACAGGACGGTGCCTACAGGACGGTGCCAACAGGACGCTGCCAACAGGACGCTGCCAACAGGACGCTGACCACACGACGCTGCCTACAGGACGATGCCTACAGGACGGTGCCTAAGGGACGGTGCCTACAGGACCGTGCCTACAGGACGGTGCCTACAGGACGGTGCCTACAGGACGGTGCCTAAGGAACGGTGCCTACAGGTCGGTGTCTACAGAACGGTGTCTACAGGACGCTGCCTACAGCACGGTGCCTATAGGACGGTGCCTATAGGTCGGTGCCTACAGGACGGTGCCTTTAAGACTCTGCCTACTGGACGCTGCCTACAGGACGGTGCCTATACGACGCTGCCTACAGGACGGTGTCTACAGGACCCTGCCTACTGAACGCTGCCTAAAGGACGGTGCCTATAGGACGCTGCCTACACGACGCTGCCTACAGGTCGGTGCCTACAGGACGGTGCCTACAGGACGGTGCCTACAGGACGGTGCCTACAGGACGGTGCCTAAGGAACGGTGCCTACAGGTCGGTGTCTACAGAACGGTGTCTACAGGACGCTGCCTACAGCACGGTGCCTACAGGACGGTGCCTATAGGTCGGTGCCTACTGGACGGTGCCTACAGGACGGTGCCTACAGGACGGTGCCTACAGGACTGTGCCTAAGGGACGGTGCTTACAGGACGGGGCCTACAGGACGGTGCCTACTGGACGCTGCCTACAGGACAGTGCCTACAGGACGGTGCCTACAGGACGGTGCCTAAGGGACGGTGCCTACAGGAGGGTGCCTACAGGACAGTGCCTACAGGACCCTGCCTACTGGACGCTGCCTACAGGACAGTGCCTACACGACGGTGCCTACAGGACGGTGCCTAAAGGACGCTCCCTACAGGACGGTGCCTAGAAAACAGTGGCTACAGGACGCTGCCTACAGGACGGTGCATACAGGACGGTGCCTACAGGATGGTGACTAAGGAACGGTGCCTAAAGGACGGTGGCTACAGGATGGTGCCTACAGGACTGTGCCTACAGGACGCTGCCTACAGGACGCTGCCTACACGACACTGCCTACAGGACGGTGCCTACAGGACGGTGCCTAGAGGACGGTGCCTAAAGGACGGTGCCTACAGGTCGGTGCCTACAGGACGGTGTCTACAGGATGCTGCCTACAGCACGGTGCCTACAGGATGGTGTCTACAGGACCCTGCCTACTGGACGGTGCCTATAGGACGGTGCCTACAGGACGCTGCTTACAGCACGGTGCCTACAGGACGCTGCCTACAGGACGGTTTCCATAGGACGCTGGATACACGACGCTGCCTACAGGACGGTGCCAACAGGACGGTGCCTACAGGACGGTGCCTACAGGACGGTGCCTAAGGGACGGTGCCTACAGGACGCTTTCTACAGGACGCTGCCTACAGGACCCTGCCTACTGGACGCTGCCTACAGGACTGTGCCTACACGACGCTGCCTACAGGACGGTGCATACAGGACGGTGCCTACAGGATGGTGACTAAGGGACGGTGCCTAAAGGACGGTGCCTACAGGATAGTGCCTACAGGACTGTGCCTACAGGACGCTGCCTACAGGACGCTGCCTACACGACACTGCCTACAGGACGGTGCCTACAGGACGGTGCCTAAGGGACGGTGCCTACAGGACGGTGCCTACAGGACGGTGCCTACAGGACGGTGCCTAGAGGACGGTGCCTAAAGGACGGTGCCTACAGGTCGGTGCCTACAGGACGGTGTCTACAGGACGCTGCCTACAGCACGGTGCCTACAGGATGGTGTCTACAGGACCCTGTCTACTGGACGGTGCCTATAGGACGGTGCCTACAGGACGCTGCCTACAGCACGGTGCCTACAGGACGCTGCCTACAGCACGGTGCCTCCAGGACGCTGCCTACAGGACGGTGCCTATAGGACGCTGGATACACGACGCTGCCTACAGGACGGTGCCTACAGGACGGTGCCTACAGGACGGTGCCTACAGGACGGTGCCTACAGGACGGTGCCTACAGGACGTTGCCTAAGGGACGGTGCCTACAGGACGCTGCCTACAGGACGGTGCCTACAGGACCCTGCCTACTGGACGCTGCCTACAGGACTGTGCCTACTGGACGCTGCCTACAGGACTGTGCCTACACGACGCTGCCTACAGGACGGTGCCTACACGACGCTGCCTACAGGACGGTGCCTACAGGACCCTGCCGACTGGACGCTGCCTACAGGACGTTGCCTACAGGACGGTGCCGACACGACGCTGCCTACAGGACGGTGCCTACAGGACCGTGCCTACTGGACGGTGCCTACAGGACTGTGCCTGCAGGACGGTGCCTACAGGACGGTGCCTAAGGGACGGTGCCTACAGGACGGTGCCTACAGGACGGAGCCTACTGGACGCTGCCTACAGGTCAGTGCCTACAGGACGGTGCCTACATGACGCTGCCTACAGGACGGTGCCTACAGGACGGTGCCTAAGGGACGGTGCCTACAGGACGGTGCCTACAGGACGGTGCCTACAGGACGGTGCCTACAGGACACTGCCTACAGGACGGTGCCTGCAGGAGGGTGCCTACAGGACGGTGCTTACAGGACGCTGCTTACAGGACGGTGCCTACAGGACGGTGCCTAGAGGACGGTGCCTACAGGACGCTCCCTACAGGACGGTGCCTAGAGAACAGGTGCTACAGGACGCTGCCTACAGGACGGTGCCTACAGGACGGTGGCTACAGGACGGTGCCTACAGGACGGTGCCTACAGGACGGTGCCTAAGGAACGGTGCCTACAGGTCGGTGTCTACAGAACGGTGTCTACAGGACGCTGCCTACAGCACGGTGCCTATAGGACGGTGCCTATAGGTCGGTGCGTACAGGACGGTGCCTATAGGACTCTGCCTAGTGGACGCTGCCTACAGGACGGTGCCTATACGACGCTGCCTACAGGACGGTGTCTACAGGACCCTGCCTACTGAACGCTGCCTAAAGGACGGTGCCTATAGGACGCTGCCTACACTACGCTGCCTACAGGACGGTGCCTACAGGACGGTGCCTACAGGACGGTGCCTACAGGACGGTGCCTACAGGACGGTGCCTATGGGGCGCTGCCTACAGGACGGTGCCTACATGACGGTGCCTACAGGTGGGTGCCTACAGGACGGTGCCTACAGGACGGTGCCTACAGGCGGTGCCTACTGGACGCTGCCTACAGGACGGTGCCTATTGGACGCTGCCTACAGGACGGTGCCTAAGGGACGGTGCCTACAGGTCGGTGCCTACAGGACGGTACCTAAGGGACGGTGCCTACAGGACGCTGCCTACAGGACGGTGCCTACAGGACCCTGCCTACTGGACGCTGCCTACAGGACTGTGCCTACACGACGCTGCCTACAGGACGGTGCCTACACGACGCCGCCTACAGGACGTTGCCTACAGGACGGTGTCTACACGACGCTGCCTACAGAACGGTGCCTACAGGACCGTGCCTACTGGACGCTGCCTACAGGACGGTGCCTACAGGACGGTGCCTACAGGACTGTGCCTAAGGGACGGTGCTTACAGGACGGGGCCTACAGGACGGTGCCTACTGGACGCTGCCTACAGGACAGTGCCTACAGGACGGTGCCTACAGGACGGTGCCTAAGGGACGGTGCCTACAGGACGGTGCCTACAGGACGGTGCCTACAGGACCCTGCCTACTGGACGCTGCCTACAGGACAGTGCCTACTCGACGGTGCCTACAGGACGGTGCCTAAAGGACGCTCCCTACAGGACGGTGCCTAGAGAACAGTGGCTACAGGACGCTGCCTACAGGACGGTGCATACAGGACGGTGCCTACAGGATGGTGACTAAGGAACGGTGCCTAAAGGACGGTGGCTACAGGATGGTGCCTACAGGACTGTGCCTACAGGACGCTGCCTACAGGACGCTGCCTACACGACACTGCCTACAGGACGGTGCCTACAGGACGGTGCCTAGAGGACGGTGCCTAAAGGACGGTGCCTACAGGTCGGTGCCTACAGGACGGTGTCTACAGGATGCTGCCTACAGCACGGTGCCTACAGGATGGTGTCTACAGGACCCTGCCTACTGGACGGTGCCTATAGGACGGTGCCTACAGGACGCTGCTTACAGCACGGTGCCTACAGGACGCTGCCTACAGGACGGTGCCCATAGGACGCTGGATACACGACGCTGCCTACAGGACGGTGCCAACAGGACGGTGCCTACAGGACGGTGCCTACAGGACGGTGCCTACAGGACGGTGCCTAAGGGACGGTGCCTACAGGACGCTTTCTACAGGACGCTGCCTACAGGACCCTGCCTACTGGACGCTGCCTACAGGACTGTGCCTACACGACGCTGCCTACAGGACGGTGCATACAGGACGGTGCCTACAGGATGGTGACTAAGGGACGGTGCCTAAAGGACGGTGCCTACAGGATAGTGCCTACAGGACTGTGCCTACAGGACGCTGCCTACAGGACGCTGCCTACACGACACTGCCTACAGGACGGTGCCTACAGGACGGTGCCTAAGGGACGGTGCCTACAGGACGGTGCCTACAGGACGGTGCCTAGAGGACGGTGCCTAGAGGACGGTGCCTAAAGGACGGTGCCTACATGTCGGTGCCTACAGGACGGTGTCTACAGGACGCTGCCTACAGCACGGTGCCTACAGGATGGTGTCTACAGGACCCTGTCTACTGGACGGTGCCTATAGGACGGTGCCTACAGGACGCTGCCTACAGCACGGTGCCTACAGGACGCTGCCTACAGCACGGTGCCTCCAGGACGCTGCCTACAGGACGGTGCCTATAGGACGCTGGATACACGACGCTGCCTACAGGACGGTGCCTACAGGACGGTGCCTACAGGACGGTGCCTACAGGACGGTGCCTACAGGACGGTGCCTACAGGACGTTGCCTAAGGGACGGTGGCCTACAGGACGCTGCCTACAGGACGGTGCCTACAGGACCCTGCCTACTGGACGCTGCCTACAGGACTGTGCCTACACGACGCTGCCTACAGGACGGTGCCTACAGGACGGTGCCTAAGGGACGGTTCCTACAGGACGGTGCCTACAGGACGGTGCCTACAGGACGGTGCCTACAGGACCCTGCCTACTGGACGCTGCCTACAGGACAGTGCCTACACGACGCTGCCTACAGGACGGTGCCTGCAGGAGGGTGCCTACAGGACGGTGCTTACAGGACGCTGCTTACAGGACGGTGCCTACAGGACGGTGCCTAGAGGACGGTGCCTACAGGACGCTCCCTACAGGACGGTGCCTAGAGAACAGGTGCTACAGGACGCTGCCTACAGGACGGTGCCTACAGGACGGTGGCTACAGGATGGTGCCTAAGGGACGGTGCCTACAGGCCGGTGCCTTCAGGATGGTGCCTACAGGACTGTGCCTACAGGACGCTGCCTACAGGACGCTGCCTACAGGACGCTGCCTACAGGACGGTGCCTACAGGACGGTGCCTAAGGGACGGTGCCTACAGGACGGTGCCTACAGGACGGTGCCTACAGGACGGTGCCTAGAGGACGGCGCCTAAAGGACGGTGCCTACAGGTCGGTGCCTACAGGACGGTGCCTACAGGACGCTGCCTACTGGACGGTGTCTACAGCACGGTGCCTACAGGACGGTGCCTAAGGGACTGTGCCTACAGGACGGTGCCTACTGGACGGTGCCTATAGGACGGTGCCTACAGGACGGTGCCCACAGCACGGTGCCTACAGGACGCTGCCTACAGCACGGTGCCTCCAGGACGCTGCCTACAGGACGGTGCCTATAGGACGCTGGATACACGACGCTGCCTACAGGACGGTGCCTACAGGACGATGGCCACAGGACGGTGCCTACAGGACGGTGCCTACAGGACGGTGCCTACAGGACGCTGCCTACAGGACGGTGCCTATAGGACGCTGGATACACGACGCTGCCTACAGGACGGAGTCTACAGGACGGTGCCTACAGGACGGTGCCTACAGGACGGTGCCTAAGGGACGGTGCCTACAGGACGGTTCCTAGAGGACGGTGCCTACAGGACGCTGCCTACAGGATGGTGCCTAGAGGACGGTGCCTACAGGACGTTGCCTACAGGACGGTGCCTACAGGATGATGCCTACAGGACGGTGCCTACAGGACAGTGCCTACAGTATGGTGCCAACAGGAAGTTGCCTACAGGACGGTGCCTACAGGACGGTGTCTACAGGACGGCGCCTACAGGACGGTGCCTACAGGACGGTGCCTACAGGACGGTGCCTATAGGACGGTGCCTACAGTACGGTGCCTACAGGTCGGTGCCTACAGGACGGTGCCTACAAGACGGTGCCTACAGGACGGTGCCTACAGGACGGTGCCTACAGGACGGTGCCTACAGGACGGTGCCTACAGGACCGTGCCTACAAGTGTTGCCATTAGGGGCCACTTTTACCCTCGCATGTGATTGGTTGACGGAACTGTTCTTGGAGTATGAGTGGTGGAACTATTTCTGGCGCGTGATTGGTCAGGAAGTCTCAGGTAAACCTAGATGGAATGTTCGGCAGTAAACATTGAATCTGTGTCCAGAGCTCAAGAGAGTAACAACCATCCATCGTTTGCTCTTCGTTTCTCTCCGTCTAAGGCGGCACATCTCCAGCTTTCCTAACTCTAGTTAAGTAAATGCAGACCAAAACTACTCAATGGTAAGATAAACTCTCCAAAAAAACCCTATTGTCACAATACTGACAAATATTTGTGATTTCATATAATATTTTATTTAAATATTGGCAAGTATAATAATTAATTACATACACAATATTGTCTGAAAGTTTTCTGGTTTCATATTCAGGACTGAGTCATTATTGTACGTCCAAGGAATTTGCATTTATGACTAAGTAATATTAACCCGCTGTGTTATATAATTGACCATTTGTCAGGTCAATACATATTCCTTAATATTTGTAACTTTTGGGTCCGGTGAGCTAAGTAAAAATTACAAATATAGAGTATTATTTATTACTTATAAATATGTATATATATATATATATATATATATATATATATATTATATATATATATATATATATAATATATATATATATATATATATATATATATATATATATATATATATATATATACATATTTATAAGTAATAAATAATACTCTATATTTGTAATTTTTACTTAGCTCACCGGACCCAAAAGTTACAAATATTAAGTTGGTCAATTATATAACACGCGGACATTTATATATATATATATATATATATATATATATATATATATATATATATATAGATAATATATATATATATATATTATATATTTTTTTTTTTTTTTTTTTTTTTTTTTTTTTTTTTGTAAAACCTAGAAGGGTACCACCTCTGGTGCAAGTGTAGGGACCCATAGCCTCGGAGAAGAAATAAAGATTACTCAGAGAAGACCTTGTGGATCCTCACTGACCACTTTGATATTTTCTTTTCCTACCACCCCCTATTCTTTTGGTATGTGTGTATATTTATCTAATTTTATTTGAAAATGCCATATGCCTATTACACAAAAAAAAAATTACAATATTGATTACATGCAAGTACAAGGGCTGCTTGTTCACAAGTTGAATAGCTCCTCAAGCTCCAGATGGGCGGCAGGAACTTGATGCAGTGAGCATTTCCTCTCTGGATTGCCACACTAGGGCGCTGAAAAAGAAAAATGGCGCCTAGGGTCTCTAGTTTTTCGTTAGCTTTGGACCCCAACTCCTTCAAAAACTAGCACACTTTACCCAGGCACCAAGTGTCTCTGAGGCAATGGGGACAAAATTGTAGATATATAATATATATTGTAATAGATATAATATATATATATATATATATATATATATATATATATATATATATATACATATAGTAATATATATATATATATATATATATATATATATAATATTATATATATATATATATATATATATTAGTATATTTTTTTGGTAGCAAGTTTTCCTGTAGACATATATTATTAATATGACCGAAAAAGTAAGTATTAATAATTCTAACACGCAATTTTCCTCGATCTTCCTTATGTTTGTTTTTACTGTTGATGGTAAATGAAAATCCTGTAAAAGAAGTTCCTGTAAAAATAGTCTAAAGGTAGGGGTACAGGTGTTGTGTTAGTTTTTTCTTCAGTCATGGAAAGGAGCGGAGGTTTCCACAGTGCAGTCTACACATGGAAACAAACATAGGAATGTGCCTCAATGCCAACAGCACTGCCCAGACAGGTACAAGAGGAGGTTGTTAACGTTAATGTGTAGTGCCTCGCAGATATCAAAGCGCTGTTATCTTGTATCTATCGTGATTCCGTGTTTTTTTGTTAGATTTCTCTGGTGTGGTCTGGTTGTGGGAAGAGATAATATGTTCCTTGATAGAGCCCTGTTGCTTATGCATCATTAATCGCCTGGAAAGAAAGATGTTGTTGTCTTGCCTATATAGTACTGAGTTTTTGGGGCTTACAGTCCCCAAGTGGGCATTTAAAGGCATAGGACGACATTGGTCTCTTTCAAAGCGTTCTGCTTGTGCTGGAGGAGTTTCTTGAGTAGGTTGGGCAGTTTTCTTGGTTTTATAGTAAACGTCAATTGTATCTTCTGATTTTTGTTGTAGGGATAACGTTTCTGTTAACAATATCTTTCAGGACCCTTTCCTCCGTTTTATGAAAAAGCTGTGGAAAAGAAGTATCTGTAAAATAGTCTAATAGGGGGGTTACAGGTGTTGTGTTAGTTAGTTCCTTCAGAGGTTGCATGGCGTTTCACCTTTCTTCTTTTTATGTATGTTCTTTCATCTACGAACAACCATTGGAGAAAATGCCGTTGTTGGACTTAAAGGACCAAGTCCTTATCCCTACAGAGTTTCTTCATCGACTTTGCTTCCATCCTGAGGCTGTGGCGAGAAGCCAACGGTCGACATAAGAAGGCAACACACAGGCAATCAACAGCCAAAATAACGGCCACAAATTATATTCTACCCACTTCGAGGACTCCGCTCCAATATAGAAGGCATCAAGAAATATGGGCAAAATAAGGCCATCTGCAGTTACAGATCTATTCTTCCCTTTATCTTTATACCCATTGTTTCGTGTCTTCTGTGTTTTTGATTGACAAGTTTGTTTTCCACCTCAATCCCAAAAATATTGGATGTACCAATCACCCTCCACCCAAATTGGTAGGGTATAAAAGGAGGCCAAAGCTGTTCCAGTAATAGTGTGTGTGTGTAAAGTAAAACTAAAAGTCTTTGAAAATGTAATAAGTTTTTACGGGAAACGACTTCAAGGTGTAGCCGCGTCCCAGTACTAGGAAAATAAAAAATGAATTTGGGAGGGAATTGGTTTTTCATTTTACAATCAAACAGTAAATTAAAGAAACATTAAGAAAAGATCGAGAAAAATTCGTGTTAGATAATTATTAATCTTCCAATCTTACTTTCGGCATATTAATAATATAAAATTATTATATTATTCAGATCTATATATATATATATTATAAAATAAATTATAATATATCTAATATTATATATATTATATATATATATTATATATAATATTTATATATATATAATATATATATATACTATATTATTATAAAAAAAATATGGAAAGGAGTACCACCTCTGGCTGGAAGAAGGGGGACCATACGCCTCGGAGGGAAACCACTGCATAACGCATTAGAGTGGAATGTTTAGAATCCCCTTCCAATTACAGTTTCTGGTTTTGTTGCTTTTCTTCCTTACCACCCCCGGTACCTTTTTTTATTGATAGCTTAATATATATGATATTGATGGTTACAAGGATATGCCATGGTTGATACAAAATTGGGAAAAAAAATGGTTGCTAGGTTATGGAAAATCTCTTGGAAAAACACGGGACAATGGGAAACCAGTGATGAAGGTCACAGACAAGTTTGGATAAACATTGTTACAATCCATAAACACTTTGCCCAAGGGACTAGTGCCAAGATGCAACAGCATTTTCCCTCTGGATTCGCAACACTGAGTCGCTGGAACAAGAAATGGCTCTCTTTGGTCTCTGGTTTTGTAGCGCTAATCCAATTTGTCTCCCATTCCTTTAGGGAACCTTTTCAATGCACATTTTATATATATATATATATATATAATATATATATATATATATATATATCTATACTATATATATATGTAGTATCATATACATATATATGTATATATGATAATATATACATATATTATAATTATATATATATATATACTATATATATATAGTATATATATAAATATATGTAATTTATATCATGTATATATATTACATTATAATATATATATATATAATAATATATATTATATATATATATAGCTATTATTATATATAATAATATATATAATATATATGTATTTTTTCTTATATATATATGTATATATATTGTTGGACGATAATCTTCTTATCAAGAGATTTAAGGCATGCTATTTTCTCTTTATCTCATTCCCCGTCCTCATCAATATTACAAGGATACGTTTTTGTAGTGGCTTAAAAAAACGTATATATCAAAGACAGGCTTACACGAACCTCCCCCCCCCACTACCTCCAGGGCAACCTTGCTGTTACACAGCTGGTCGACGCGGTGCCGAAAAACCCTTTCAACTGCCTAACTAGCGGACTTGGCGGGCCATCCAGGCTCCCTCATTGGCCGCCAACCCACACGGGACCACTTTCCGGGCCTTCATCTCGCCCAATCACAACTTATTGCAGTTATTGTTGGAGTCCTTTGCGTTTCTGCCGAGCCAGAATATCGTGCTGCTCTCAAGCTATGAACACCAAGTGACTTCACCTTGTGTGGGTCAATGAGTGGTTTAAAGTTAGTGCATATATTCCCAGCATTCATAATTTTATTACCTTTGTATGTCAATTCATCCTCCCCATTAACGTAACTCTATTTTCATGTTTATTTATTTTTCCACTTGACATTTTTTACCAGTAAGCCAAGATTTTGCGTTTGTTTCAATTTGTGCTTTTTATTGTTATTAAAATCCATAGTTTATTTATTGTGTTTTATGTTTCTGACCTTACCAC
>WNGS01001329.1:2500-12205 GCA_020271785.1 Procambarus virginalis | reverse complement strand
TCCGACCTCTCCGTTCTGCCTCTCCCTCGCGCCTTCTTCTTTTTTTTTCACATGTCTTTGATGCTGCCCTCCACTATCTATTCTCGCTCTTCCTCTCGGGAACGCGGAAGTGCGTTCCCTGGTGAATATGGACTGTGCTCGGCTGTTCGCTGTAAGCGTGAAGCCTGGAAGAGACATCGCCGCCGGCAGACGGTTGAGTCTTTCCTTTTGTTTTGGAAGGCAAGTGCGGTGGCTTGTAGGACCATCCGTGCGGCTAAACGTGTTTGCTGGGCGTCTTATGTCTCCACCGTTACATCCGAAACTCCTCTCCCACTGGTCTGGAAGCGTATCCGCATTATTGCGGGTAAGTTCGTTCCCGATGTCTCACCGGTCCTTCGCCTCCATGGTGCTCTTGTGGCGGACCCGTTGCAGGTTGTTGACCGAACTGGGTTCCCATTTCTCCTCTGTTAGTTGGTTCTCATTCCATCTCCCCAATCCTTCCTTCCTCGTAAGCCTCTTCTTGAATCTCATCCTTTAAATTTCTGTACTTATCTTCACCTTCCCTATAATGATCCCTTCTCTCTCTGTGAGCTTCAGTCTGCCATAGCCCTTTGCGGTTCTACGGCAGCGGGCTCTGATGGCGTTCATTATGAATGCTTCGCCATCTACCTCCATGCACGTCTCAGTATTTACTGAGTCTGTACAATCGGGTCTGGGAGACTGGCTCGATGCTGTTGTCCTCCCTGTTCGGAAACCAGGGTCTCTCGGGTCATCCCCAAGGACTTCCGCCCTATTGCCCTCACGAGTTTTGTCTGCAAGCTCTTTGAACGTGTGGTTAACGTTCGTTTGATGTGGTTCTTAGAACACTATAACCACCTCTCCCCTTCTCAATTTGGTTTTCACAAGTGCCGCAGCACAACGGATGTCCTGGTGAACTTGGAGGTCTATATTCGTACTGCTTTTGCTGCGAAGACCTCCGTTGTTCCCGTCCTTTTTGACCTGGAAAAGGCTTACGACACTACTGGCGGTATCATATTCTGTCTCAACTTCATTCTTTTGGCCTTCGTGGGAACCTCCCTCTCTCCTCCAGAGCTTCCTCTCTCGTCGTTCCTTTCGTGTGCGGCTTGGTACTGCTCTCTCTGCCCCTCTTCGGCAGTATGAGGGTGTACCCCAGGTAGTGTTCTGAGCACTACTCTTTTTCTCGTTGCCCTCAACGGTCTTCTTTCCTCTCTTTCCTTCTGGCGTCTTCTCTGCTCTCTATGTTGATGATCTTACCCTTTGCTGTTGGGTGATGATTCACCTCTCCTTCAACGGCGGCATCAACTTGTGATTGATGCCATGTCGTCTTGGGCCACCGATCATGGCTTCAAGTTCTCTGCGTCTAAGACTTGTGCTATGACTTTTACTCTGAAGCATGTCATTCTTCTTCGTCCCTCTTTGTCGCTGTATGGTCATCCCATTGTGTACAGGGATTCCACAAAGCTCTTGGGGTTAGTCTTTGACACTCGTTTGTCTTGGTTAGCCCATATCTCTTGCCTCCGAGTTGAATGCTCGAAGGCCCTTAACCTACTTAAGGTTTTGTCCCATACTTCTTTGGGAGCAGATAGGCGCACGCTTCTTATTTACACTCCTCTCTCGTCCTGTCTAAACTCGATTATGGTTGCCCTGCTTACTCTTCTGCTTCTCCTTCTACTCTTCGCCGTCTTGATGCTTTGCACCATACTGGGTTGCGTCTCAGCTCTGGTGCCTTTCGTTCGACTCCCGCCCTCAGTTTGTATGTTGACACTGGCTTCCTCTCTCTTCAGGACCGCCGTGATCGCTATCTTCTTGCGCGTCCTTACAACATCCTTCCTCTCACCTCTGTCGTGCTTAGACTTTTCCTCCTCCTGTAGCTCCTGTTCCTCTTCATCGTCTCCCACTTTCTGTCCGGTGTCTTGCTTGCAGGATTCTCTTTCTGTTCATATTCTAATGTTTCTCCTCATATTGTTCCTTCCTTGCCTCCGTGGAGAGTCCCCCTTCCCAAGTTTTGTACGTCCTTGACTTGTATTACTAAAGCCTTTACCCCTCCTACATTCTGGAAAGCCTCTTCCTTGAGCACTTTTCTTTGCATTCCCACTCTATTTCCATCTTCACCGATGGGTCTAAGTCTGCGGACGGTGTGGGCTACTCTGTTGTTTTTCCTTGACCGTACTTATATGTGTCGCCTCCCTTGGAGGCTAGCGTCTTTACGGTGGAACTTTATGCTATTCTCTATGCTCTCCGTCTCTTGCTTTCTCATTCTCATTCCTCCTTTGTGGTTGTAGTTGACTCTCGTAGTGCCCTCATGGCACTAGGGTCCCTTAATCCTGTCCACCCAGTGGTCATCGAGATTCAGCATTGGCCATTTCTTATTTCTAGTAAATTTAAATCAGTAGAGTTTTGCTGGGTTCCCGGCCATATTGGTGTTTCTTTCAATGAGCATGTGGATGCTGCCGCTAAGGACGCTGTCCGTTCTTGTCCCATCTCCCGTAAGGTCTTCCTTATTCCGACTTTTATCCTGTTACTCATTCCTCCATCCTTGCCCGTTGGCAGAGTTGTTGGTCCTCTGTGGTTAGTAACAAGCTGCGTACTCTCAAACGTAGTGTGTCCCCGTGGCCTTCCTCCTACCACCGTAACCGGCGGTGGGAGACTGCTTTGGCACGGCTGCGGGTTGGCCATACTCGCTTAACCCACGGTCACTTAATGGAGCGCCGCCCTGCTCCTTATTGTCCGCGTTGCGTTGTCCCTCTTACAGTTGTGCATATCCTTGTTGAATGTCCTGACTTCCAGGACGAGCGTGTGTCTTGCTTTCCGACCGTCCCTCGCGGTCACTTGTCTCTCGATAGAATTCTAGGTGAATCGGATACTTTTGATATCGTTCGCCTTATGCGTTTTTTTTCATATTGGCATTCTTGGTGATATTTAGCGCCCTCTGATTATTTCGCACTTTGATGGTGCTACATAGCCTTCCCGTTTGGTGCCTTCTTTAGATAATTACCTTACCTTAGCATTTTAAAAGCACCGACTCACCTCAGTGTTGATTGTTCAATAAATTCTTGAAATATATGTTTAACACATCTCTAACCCTGTCCATGGAGGACAGAAGAAATGTATATATGCTTGTTAGCATTGTAAATGTGTGGCCACGTCTGTGGTAGAAATAATATTAAAAAAAATACCACCGACAACCACTACCAACAACAGTCACTACTACCAACAACCACAACCGACAACAATCAAAACATACTCCCACTACCACACTCCACCACCACCACTGCTGCACACAACCTCTACCTCGTCACCAGTATCACCACCACCATTACCAAACATCATTTCAACACCACCATAACCTCACTATCACTACTACACTATCACTACCACAACTACACTACACAACCAACCACCACTAATACAGTAAAGAACCTAACTACCATTACTTCACCACACTTCCCTCAACACGTCACATTCCGACACCACACTATCACACGTACTACACCACCTCACTACCACACCAAATTCCATCACCACACCACACTGCAACTACAACCATCAAACACACAACCAACCACCACAACCATCATCCACCACAACTTTTTTTTTTTTTTTTTTTTTTGAGAAATATACAAGATGTTACATCTGTACAGCCACTATACGCGTAGCGTTTCGGGCAGGTCCCTGGAATACGATCCCCGCCGCGATGAATCGTTTTTTCATCCAAGTACACATTTTACTGTTGCGTTAAACAGAGGCTACAGTTAAGGAATTGCGCCCAGTAAATCCTCCCCGGCCAGGATACGAACCCATGACATAGCGCTCGCGGAACGCCAGGCGAGTGTCTTACCACTACACCACGGAGACTGATAAACCACAACCAACGGAGACCTTGATCAACCACAACCATCAACCATAACAACCGTCAACCACCACAACCATCAACCACAACAATCATCAGCCACCACAACCATGAACCACCACAACCATCAACCACAACAATCATCAGCCACCACAACCATGAACCACCACAACTATCAACCAGCACAGCCTTCATCATGCACAACCACCACAACCCAGCAAGAACCACCACCACCATGATTCTCCATTCTATGAAAATCATGAATACAAAATGTTGAATCCATCTTTATTTTGCACATTCTGTTGTATTTCTACTAAATGTAGAAATATATTTTTCATATATTTATAAATTTTTTGTATATATCATCAATCACACAAACGACATTTATGCAACATATAAGTTTGTCACAAAGTCTCAAATTTATTTTAACTAACTAAAGCTGTACAAAAAAAAAAAAGATATTTTTAGTCTTAACGAAATATTAGGAAAATAATATTGTAATATTGTAGAGTTGAAGGAGGTAGAACTTTAGGATATGTGTCGTGTGTATCCTGCCGTGTGTATCCTGCCGTGTGTATCCTGCCGTGTGTATCCTGCCGTGTGAATCCTGTCGTGTGTATCCTGCCGTGTGTATCCTGCCGTGTGTATCCTGCCGTGTGTATCCTGCCGTGTGCATCCTGTCGTGTGTATCCTGCCGTGTGTATCCTGCCGTGTGTATCCTGCCGTGTGTATCCTGTCGTGTGTATCCTGCCGTGTGTATCCTGCCGTGTGCATCCTGTCGTGTGCATCCTGCCGTGTGTATCCTGCCGTGTGTATCCTGCCGTGTGTATCCTGCCGTGTGTATCCTGCCGTGTTTATCCTGCCGTGTGTATCCTGCCGTGTGCATCCTGTCGTGTGTATCCTGCCGTGTGTATCCTGCCGTGTTTATCCTGCCGTGTGCATCCTGCCGTGTGTATCCTGCCGTGTGCATCCTGCCGTGTGTATCCTGCCGTGTGTATCCTTCCGTGTGTATCCTGCCGTATGCATCCTGCCGTGTGTATCCTGCCGTGTGTATCCTGCCGTGTGTATCCTGCCGTGTGTATTCTGCCGTGTGTATCCTGCCGTGTGTATCCTGCCGTGTGTATCCTGCCGTGTGTATCCTGCCGTGTGTATCCTGCCGTGTGTATCCTGCCGTGTGTATCCTGCCGTGTGTATCCTGCTGCGTGTATCCTGCCGCGTGTATCCTGCCGTGTGTATCCTGCCGTGTGTATCCTGCCGTGTGCATCCTGTCGTGTGTATCCTGCCGTGTGTATCCTGCCGTGTGTATCCTGCCGCGTGCATCCTGCCGTGTGTATCCTGCCGCGTGTATCCTGCCGTGTGTATCATGTCGCGTGTATCCTGCCGGGAGCAAAGTTAGGATATGTGTCGTGTGCATCCCGTCGTGTGTATCCTGCCGGGAGCAACGCGACTACTGCCTTTGACCAGCGATCCGTCTAAATGTAATTACATCTATTAATTATCAGTAATGGCCGTAATGAAACACATGTTTTGTTACAGCTCTACTGATAATTGAATTCCAAGAAGGTTTTACAGCACAATGGCAGATACGAAATCCAAAATTAATATGATGCTTTTATATAACAAACTTTTATACTTTTATTATATTTAATAAAATATATATTATTATATATAGATTGGATACTTTTGTGATCAAAAAGTAAGTTGGAATTAATAATTATTACGTGAAAGACAACAAAGTTCAAGCTGGGTTGAACATGCACTCAGGGGGATTGAACAAGTACTCAGGGGGATTGAACAAGTACTCAGGGGGATTGAACAAGTACTCAGGGGTTTGAACAAGTACTCAGGGTGTTGAACAAGTACTCAGGGGGATTGAACAAGTACTCAGGGGTTTGAACAAGTACTCAAGGAGATTGAACAAGTACTCAGGGGATTGAACAAGTACTCAGGGGGATTGAACAAGTACTCAGGGAGATTGAACAAGTACTCAGGGGATTGAACAAGTACTCAGGGAGATTGAACAAGTACTCAGGGGATTGAACAAGTACTCAGGAGATTGAACAAGTACTCAGGGGATTGAACAAGTTGTCATAGAATTGAACAAGTACTTAGGGGGTTGAACAAGTACTCAGAGGATTGAACAAGTACTCAGAGGGTTGAACAAGTAATCATAGAATTGAACAAGTACTCAGAGGCAAATCAGAAGAAACTGAGAGAAAATATGTAGTCTTGTAAACATACTCAGATGTCGTGTAGTTTTAAGTTAAAGAAAATATAGAGAACTTAATCTCCTTCTAATTGTCAGTAAACATTATAAAAAATTTCTTTGGACAGTGAGGGGGGAGGTGTGGGGAGGGTTGCCCACTGACGGTAAATGAGGTAAATATAAGTAATAGTCACAACCCTGAGCAGCCGCTGAGTACACAGAGTACCTTAACCCCAAGTTAAGGAGGTTGGCCTACCTATGGTAGCAGTGAGGTTGGCCTACCTATGGTAGCAGTGAGGTTGGCCTCCCTATAGTAACAGTGAGGTTGGCCTCCCTATAGTAACAGTGAGGTTGGCCTCCCTACAGTAACAGTGAGGTTGGCCCTCCCTACAGTACCAGTGAGGTTGGCCTCCCTATAGTAACAGTGAGGTTGGCCTCCCTATGGTAACACGGAGGTTGGCCTCCCTATAGTAACACGGAGGTTGGCCTCCCTATGGTAACACGGAGGTTGGCCTCCCTATAGTAACAGTGAGGTTGGCCTCCCTATAGTAACGTGGAGGTTGGCCTCCCTACAGTAACATTGAGGTTGGCCTCCCTACAGTAACAGTGAGGTTGGCCTCCCTATGGTAACACGGAGGTTGGCCTCCCTATGGTAACACGGAGGTTGGCCTCCCTATAGTAACATGGAGATTGGCCTCCCTATGGTAACAGTGAGGTTGGCCTCCCTATAGTAACATGGAGGTTGGCCTCCCTACAGTAACAGTGAGGTTGGCCTCCCTATAGTAACAGTGAGGTTGGCCTCCCTATAGTAACATGGAGGTTGGCCTCCCTACAGTAACAGTGAGGTTGGCCTCCCTATGGTAACAGTGAGGTTGGCCTCCCTACAGTAACAGTGAGGTTGGCCTCCGTATGGTAACAGTGAGGTTGGCCTCCCTAGAGTAACAGTGAGGTTGGCCTCCCTATGGTAACAGTGAGGTTGGCCTCCCTATGGTAACACGGAGGTTGGCCTCCCTACAGTAACAGTGAGGTTGGCCTCCCTATGGTAACAGTGAGGTTGGCCTCCCTACAGTAACAGTGAGGTTGGCCTCCCTATGGTAACAGTGAGGTTGGCCTCCCTATGGTAACAGTGAGGTTGGCCTCCCTATGGTAACAGTGAGGTTGGCCTCCCTATGGTAACAGTGAGGTTGGCCTCCCTATGGTAACAGTGAGGTTGGCCTCCCAACAGTAACAGTGAGGTTGGCCTCCCTATGGTAACATGGAGGTTGGCCTCCCTATGGTAACAGTGAGGTTGGCCTCCCTATGGTAACAGTGAGGTTGGCCTCCCTATGGTAACAGTGAGATTGGCCTCCCTATGGTAACAGTGAGGTTGGCCTCCCTATGGTAACATGGAGGTTGGCCTCCCAACAGTAACAGTGAGGTTGGCCTCCCTACAGTAACAGTGAGGTTGGCCTCCCTATGGTAACAGTGAGGTTGGCTTCCCTATGGTAACAGTGAGGTTGGCCTCCCTATGGTAACATGGAGCTTGGCCTCCCAACAGTAACAGTGAGGTTGGCCTCCCTATGGTAACAGTGAGGTTGGCCTCCCTATGGTAACAGTGAGGTTGGCCTCCCTATGGTAACAGTGAGGTTGGCCTCCCAACAGTAACAGTGAGGTTGGCCTCCCTACAGTAACAGTGAGGTTGGCCTCCCTATGGTAACAGTGAGGTTGGCTTCCCTATGGTAACAGTGAGGTTGGCCTCCCTATGGTAACATGGAGGTTGGCCTCCCTATGGTAACAGTGAGGTTGGCCTCCCTATGGTAACAGTGAGGTTGGCCTCCCTATGGTAACATGGAGGTTGGCCTCCCTATGGTAACAGTGAGGTTGGCCTCCCTATTGTAGCAGTGAGGTTGGCCTCCCTATGGTAACAGTGAGGTTGGCCTCCCTATGGTAACAGTGAGGTTGGCCTCCCTATGGTAACAGTGAGGTTGGCCTCCCTATGGTAACATGGAGGTTGGCCTCCCTATGGTAACATGGAGGTTGGCCTCCCTATGGTAACATGGAGGTTGGCCTCCCTATGGTAACAGTGAGGTTGGCCTCCCTAATGTAGCAGTGAGGTTGGCCTCCCTATGGTAACACGGAGGTTGGCCTCCCTATTGTAGCAGTGAGGTTGGCCTCCCTATTGTAGCAGTGAGGTTGGTCTCCCTATGGTAACAGTGAGGTTGGCCTCCCTATTGTAGCAGTGAGGTTGGCCTCCCTATGGTAACACGGAGGTTGGCCTCCCTATTGTAGCAGTGAGGTTGGCCTCCCTATTGTAGCAGTGAGGTTGGCCTCCCTATGGTAACATGGAGGTTGGCCTCCCTATGGTAACAGTGAGGTTGGCCTCCCTATTGTACCAGTGAGGTTGGCCTCCCTATGGTAACATGGAGGATGGCCTCCCTATGGTAACAGTGAGGTTGGCCTCCCTATTGTAGGAGTGAGGTTGGCCTCCCTATGGTAACACGGAGGTTGGCCTCCCTATAGTAACAGTGAGGATGGCCTCCCTATGGTAACATGGAGGTTGGCCTCCCTATGGTAACATGGAGGTTGGCTTCTCTATGGTAACATGGAGGTTGGCCTCCCTATGGTAACAGTGAGGTTGGCCTCCCTAATGTAGCAGTGAGGTTGGCCTCCCTATGGTAACACGGAGGTTGGCCTCCCTATTGTAGCAGTGAGGTTGGCCTCCCTATTGTAGCAGTGAGGTTGGCCTCCCTATGGTAACAGTGAGGTTGGCCTCCCTATTGTAGCAGTGAGGTTGGCCTCCCTATGGTAACACGGAGGTTGGCCTCCCTATTGTAGCAGTGAGGTTGGCCTCCCTATTGTAGCAGTGAGGTTGGCCTCCCTATGGTAACATGGAGGTTGGCCTCCCTATGGTAACAGTGAGGTTGGCCTCCCTATTGTACCAGTGAGGTTGGCCTCCCTATGGTAACATGGAGAATGGCCTCCCTATGGTAACAGTGAGGTTGGCCTCCCTATTGTAGCAGTGAGGTTGGCCTCCCTATGGTAACACGGAGGTTGGCCTCCCTATAGTAACAGTGAGGTTGGCCTCCCTATGGTAACATGGAGGTTGGCCTCCCTATGGTAACAGTGAGGTTGGCCTCCCTATGGTAACAGTGAGGTTGGCCTCCCTATAGTAACAGTGAGGTTGGCCTCCCTATGGTAACATGGAGGTTGGCCTCCCTATTGTAGCAGTGAGGTTGGCCTCCCTATGGTAACACGGAGGTTGGCCTCCCTATGGTAACAGTGAGGTTGGCCTCCCTATGGTAACACGGAGGTTGGCCTCCCTATGGTAACATGGAGGTTGGCCTCCCTATGGTAACAGTGAGGTTGGCCTCCCTATGGTAACAGTGAGGTTGGCCTCCCTATGGTAACATGGAGGTTGGCCTCCCTATGGTAACACGGAGGTTGGCCTCCCTATAGTAACATGGAGGTTGGCCTCCCTACAGTAACAGTGAGGTTGGCCTCCCTATAGTAACAGTGAGGTTGGCCTCCCTATAGTAACATGGAGGTTGGCCTCCCTACAGTAACAGTGAGGTTGGCCTCCCTATGGTAACAGTGAGGTTGGCCTCCCTACAGTAACAGTGAGGTTGGCCTCCCTATGGTAACAGTGAGGTTGGCCTCCCTACAGTAACAG
>WNGS01001328.1:42452-53870 GCA_020271785.1 Procambarus virginalis | reverse complement strand
TGGAACTTTGTAACACAGCATCAACATGGATTCAGGGATGGCAGGTCCTGCCTCACAGGGTTACTTGAATTCTACGACCAGGCAACAAAAATAAGGTAAGAAAGAGAAGGGTGGGCAGACGCATATTTTTGGATTGTCAGAAAGAAGCCTTTGATACAGTGCCACACAAGAGACTAGTCAAAAAGCGGAGATGCAGGCTGGAGTGAAAGGGAAGGTACTCCGTTGGATATACAGGGTACAGGACACAGGGTACAGGACACAAACCTACTCATAGAAGGAAAGCAACATGTGAAAGATCTGGGAATTATGATGTCAGACGACCTGACATTTAGTGAACATATCCGAGCAAATATGGCGGCGGCGGCAGCCAGGAAAATGATAGGATGGATTATGAGAACGTTCACATCCAGAGACCTCCCAGCACTGCTAATACTATTTAAATCACTGGTCTGTCCCGTCTTGAGTATTGCTCGGTACTCACTGCTCTCAGAGCGGGAGAGCTGTCTGAACTAGAGGGAATACAGAGAACATATACAGCACGCAGAGACACGATAAAACATCTAAATTATTGGGATCGTCTCAAAGCTCTCAAAATGTGCTCACTAGAAAGGAGACGAGAGAGGTATCAAATAATATACACCTGGAAGATACTGGAGGGGACAGGTCCCAAATTACACAGTAGAATAACACGTACTGGAGCGAAAGATACGGAAGGAAATGCAGAATAGAAACCAGTGAGGAGTAGAGGTGCCATAGGCACAATCAGAGAACACTGAACATCAGAGGTCCACAGCTCTTCAACACCCTCCCAGCAAGCATTACAAATATTGCCGGAACGAAGGTGGATGTCTTCAAGAAGTACTTGGACAGGTTCTTGCAAGAAGTGCCGGACCAACCAGGCTGTAGTGGACATGTGGGCCTGCAGGCCGCTCCAAGCAACAGCCTGTTGGACCAAGTTATCACAAGTCGAGCCTGGCCTCGAATTCAGGAACCTCTCCATCCTCCAGGAATCTCTACTCCCACAGGAGCCTTGGCCCCCAGACCGTGCTGCTTGGCCCCAGAGCGTGCTGCTTGGCCCCAGAGCGTGCTGCTTGGCCCCAGACCGTGCTGCTTGGCCCCCAGACCGTGCCGCTTGGCCCCAGACCGTGCCGCTTGGCCCCAGACCGTGCTGCTTGGCCCCAGACCGTGCTGCTTGGCCCCAGAGCGTGCTGCTTGGCCCCAGAGCGTGCTGCTTGGCCCCAGAGCGTGCTGCTTGGCCCCAGACCGTGCTGCTTGGCCCCAGACCGTGCCGCTTGGCCCCAGACCGTGCCGCTTGGCCCCAGACCGTGCTGCTTGGTCCCAGACCGTGCTGCTTGGCCCCAGACCGTGCTGCTTGGCCCCAGACCGTGCTGCTTGGCCCCAGACCGTGCCGCTTGGCCCCAGACCGTGCCGCTTGGCCCCAGACCGTGCCGCTTGGCCCCAGACCGTGCCGCTTGGCCCCAGACCGTGCCGCTTGGCCCCAGACCGTGCTGCTTGGCCCCCAGACCGTGCCGCTTGGCCCCAGACCGTGCCGCTTGGCCCCAGACCGTGCCGCTTGGCCCCAGACCGTGCCGCTTGGCCCCAGACCGTGCTGCTTGGCCCCAGACCGTGCTGCTTGGCCCCAGACCGTGCCGCTTGGCCCCAGACCGTGCTGCTTGGCCCCAGACCGTGCTGCTTGGCCCCAGACCGTGCTGCTTGGCCCCAGACCGTGCTGCTTGGCCCCAGACCGTGCCGCTTGGCCCCAGACCGTGCTGCTTGGCCCCAGACCGTGCCGCTTGGCCTCTGAGCTTGGCAGCTGCCTGAGCCGCTCTTGTATCGAGCTCTCTAAAACTGGCGGTTGGGTGGTCGACATTCCTGGGAAAATGAGGAGCTTCAGCGGCGTAAAACATTGAGTCTTGTTAGTTCTCCTCTTAGAATAATGTTGTGATTACCTCGCTGGCAACACTGGCACGGAGTGATGCCTCGCTGCTGAGCTCAGAGGTGCTCCTTATTGGCTCAGCTCACTCTCCTGCTTCAGGGGTGACCCTTGGCTCACTCTCCTGCTTCAGGAGTGACTCTTGGCTCACTCTCCTGCTTCAGTGGAGACTCTTGGCTCACTCTCCTGCTTCAGTGGAGACTCTTGGCTCACTCTCCTGCTTCAGTGGAGACTCTTGGCTCACTCTCCTGCTTCAGGGGTGACTCTTGGCTCACTCTCCTGCTTGAGGAGTGACTCTTGGCTCACTCTCCTGCTTCAGTGGTGACTCTTGGCTCACTCTCCTGCTTGAGGAGTGACTCTTGGCTCACTCTCCTGCTTCAGTGGTGCCTCTTGGCTCACTCTCCTAATCTCAGGGATCTCTTCTTCGTACCTAAGCAACAGGACACAGCGAGTCACCGTGAGAGGAGAGGTCTCGGAGTGGCGGGGAGTCACCAGTGAGTCCCACAGGGATCAGTCCTTGGACCTATACTGTTTCTGATATACGTAAATGATCTCGCAGAAGGAATTGACTCGTTCCTCTCAATGTTTGATGATGATGCGAAAATTATGAGGATCAAGACAGGAGGATAGTATGAGGCTATAAGATGACCTAGACAAACTGAAGGAATGGTCCAACAAATGGCTACTGAAGTTCAACCCAAGTAAATGTAAGGTAATGAAACTAGGAGGCCAGACACTGGATACCGAATGGGAGATGAAGTCCTTCACGAAACGGACAGAGAGAAAGATCTAGGAGTTGATATCACACCAAACCTGTCTCCTGAAGCCAACATCAAAAGAATAACATCTGCGGCCCATGCAAGGCTGGCTAATATCAGAACTGCTTTCAGAAACCTGTGTAAGGAATCCTTCAGAACCTTGTATACCACATATGTAAGACCAATCCTGGAGTATGCAGCCCCAGCATGGAGCCCGTATCTTGTCAAGCACAAGACGAAGCTGGAAGAAGTTCAGAGGTATGCCACTAGACTAGTCCCAGAACTAAGAGGTATGAGTTACGAGGAAAGGCTGCGGGAAATGCACCTCACGTCGCTGGAAGACAGAAGAGCTAGGAGAGACATGACCACCACATACAAAATTCTCAGGGGAATTAGAAAGGGTAGACAAGCGTGGATTATTTAACACGGATGGCACACGAACAAGGGGACACAGGTGGAAACTGAGTACCCACATGAGCCACAGGGACGTTAGAAAGAACTTTTTCAGTGTCAGAGTAGTTAACAGGTGGAATGCATTAGGCAATGATGTGGTGGAGGCTGACTCCATACACAGTTTCAAGTGTAGATATGATAGTCCAGTAGGCTCAGGAACCTGTACACCTGTTGATTGACGGTTGAGAGGCGGGACCAAAGAGCCAGAGCTCAACCCCTGCAAGCACAACTAGGTGAACACACACACACAAAATAACATTCGACGTATCTCTTGTTGCTGGAGTATTTTCTAGGTCAGCTGCGTTATTGGGCTTGGCCCATGTTAGGTATGTGTATTACAAATATTTTTATGTGTGCGGGTACGTGTGTGCTTGTGTACTCGCCTAGACGTACTCACCTAGAAGGTACGTACTCACTTAGAAGGTACATACTCACCTAGAAGGTACGTACTCACCTAGAAGGTACGTACTCACCTAGAAGGTACACACTCACCTAGAAGGTACGTACTCACCTAGAAGGTACGCACTCACCTAGAAGGTACGTACTCACCTAGAAGGTACGCACTCACCTAGAAGGTACGCACTCACCTAGAAGGTACGCACTCACCTAGAAGGTACGCACTCACCTAGAAGGTACGCACTCACCTAGAAGGTACGTACTCACCTAGAAGGTACGTACTCACCTAGACATACTCACCTAGAAGGTACGTACTCACCTAGACATACTCACCTAGAAGGTATGTACTCGCCTAGAGGGTACGTACTCACCTAGAAGGTACATACTCACCTAGAAGGTACACACTCACCTAGAAGGTACGTACTCACCTAGAAGGTACGTACTCACCTAGAAGGTACGTACTCACCTAATAGGTACGTACTCACCTAGGAGGTACGTACTCACCTAGAAGGTACGTACTCACCTAGAAGGTACGTACTCACCTAGAAGGTACGTACTCACCTAGAAGGTACGTACTCACCTAGAAGGTACGTACTCACCTAATAGGTACGTACTCACCTAGGAGGTACGTACTCACCTAGGAGGTACGTACTCACCTAGGAGGTATGTACTCACCTAGGAGGTACGTACTCACCTAGAAGGTACGTACTCACCTAGAAGGTACGTACTCACCTAGAAGGTACGTACTCACCTAGAAGGTACGTACTCACCTAGAAGGTACGTACTCACCTAGAAGGTACGTACTCACCTAGAAGGTACGTACTCACCTAGTAGGTACGTACTCACCTAGAAGGTACGTACTCACCTAGAAGGTACGTACTCACCTAGGAGGTACGTACTCACCTAGACATACTCACCTAGAAGGTACATACTCACCTAGAAGGTACGTACTCACCTAGAAGGTATGTACTCACCTAGAAGATATGTACTCACCTAGAAGGTACATACTCACCTAAAAGGTATGTACTCACCTAGAAGGTATGTACTCACCTAGAAGGTATGTACTCACCTAGAGGGTACGTACTCACCTAGAAGGTACGTACTCACCTAGGAGGTACGTACTCACCTAGGAGGTACGTACTCACCTAGAAGGTACGTACTCACCTAGAAGGTACGTACTCACCTAGGAGGTACGTACTCACCTAGGAGGTACGTACTCACCTAGGAGGTATGTACTCACCTAGGAGGTACGTACTCACCTAGAAGGTACGTACTCACCTAGAAGGTACGTACTCACCTAGAAGGTACGTACTCACCTAGAAGGTACGTACTCACCTAGAAGGTACGTACTCACCTAGAAGGTACGTACTCACCTAGAAGGTACGTACTCACCTAGAAGGTACGTACTCACCTAGAAGGTACGTACTCACCTAGAAGGTACGTACTCACCAAGAAGGTACGTACTCACCTAGAAGGTACGTACTCACCTAGAAGGTACGTACTCACCTAGTAGGTACGTACTCACCTAGAAGGTACGTACTCACCTAGAAGGTACGTACTCACCTAGGAGGTACGTACTCACCTAGACATACTCACCTAGAAGGTACATACTCACCTAGAAGGTACGTACTCACCTAGAAGGTATGTACTCACCTAGAAGATATGTACTCACCTAGAAGGTACATACTCACCTAAAAGGTATGTACTCACCTAGAAGGTATGTACTCACCTAGAAGGTACGTACTCACCTAGAAGGTACGTACTCACCTAGAAGGTACGTACTCACCTAGAAGGTATGTACTCACCTAGAAGGTACGTACTCACCTAGAAGGTATGTACTCACCTAGAAGGTACATACTCACCTAAAAGGTATGTACTCACCTAGAAGGTATGTACTCACCTAGAAGGTACGTACTCACCTAGAAGGTACGTACTCACCTAGAAGGTACGTACTCACCTAGAAGGTATGTACTCACCTAGAAGGTACGTACTCACCTAGAAGGTATGTACTCACCTAGAAGGTACGTACTCACCTAGAAGGTACGTACTCACCTAGAAGGTATGTACTCACCTAGAAGGTATGTACTCACCTAGAAGGTACGTACTCACCTAGAAGGTACGTACTCACCTAGAAGGTATGTACTCACCTAGAAGGTACGTACTCACCTAGAAGGTATGTACTCACCTAGAAGGTACGTACTCACCTAGAAGGTACGTACTCACCTAGAAGGTACGTACTCACCTAGAAGGTATGTACTCACCTAGAAGGTACGTACTCACCTAGAAGGTATGTACTCACCTAGAAGGTACATACTCACCAAAAAGGTATGTACTCACCTAGAAGGTATGTACTCACCTAGAAGGTACGTACTCACCTAGAAGGTACGTACTCACCTAGAAGGTATGTACTCACCTAGAAGGTACGTACTCACCTAGAAGGTACGTACTCACCTAGAAGGTACGTACTCACCTAGAAGGTATGTACTCACCTAGAAGGTACGTACTCACCTAGAAGGTACGTACTCACCTAGAAGGTACGTACTCACCTAGAAGGTACGTACTCACCTAGAATGTACGTACTCACCTAGAAGGTACGTACTCACCTAGAAGGTACGTACTCACCTAGGAGGTACGTACTCACCTAGGAGGTACGTACTCACCTAGACATACTCACCTAGAAGGTATGTACTCACCTAGAGGGTACGTACTCACCTAGAAGGTACGTACTCACCAAGAAGGTACGTACTCACCTAGAAGGTATGTACTCACCTAGAGGGTACGTACTCACCTAGAAGGTACATACTCACCTAGGAGGTACGTACTCACCTAGAAGGTACGTACTCACCTAGAAGGTACGTACTCACCTAGACATACTCACCTAGAGGGTACGTACTCAGAAGGTACGTACTCACCTAGAAGGTACATACTCACCTAGAAGATATGCACTCACCTAGAAGGTACGTACTCACCTAGCAGGTACTTACTCGCCTAGACATACTCACTTCGCTGGAAGACAGAAGAGTTAGGGGGGACATGATCACCACATTCAAGATTCTGAAGGGAATTGATAGGGTAGATAAAGACAGGCTATTTAACACAAGGGGCACACGCACTAGGGGACACAGGTGGAAACTGAGTGCCCAATGAGCCACAGAGATATTAGAAAGAACTTTTCAGTGTCAGTGGTTGACAAATGGAATGCATTAGGCAGTGATGTGGTGGAGGCTGACTCCATACACAGTTTCAAGTGTAGATATGATAGAGCCCAATAGGCTCAGGAACCTGTACACCTGTTGATTGACGGTTGAGAGGCGGGACCAAAGAGCCAGAGTTCAACCCCCGCAAACACAACTAGGTGAGTACCTAGACGTGATGAGGTCAGGTGCAGGTGAAGTCAAGGTGCTCAAAGTGGAGCACTGTGCTGGGAATGGCTGCCACTGGCACTTGTCTGTATATAAGGGCGTCCTTCTTCACTGGAAACATACCTGTCACCTTCCAGCAGGTGTGTACAACTCTGCCTTCACACACATGAATCATTGAGGATCAGTTAGAGGTATACAGAAATATATTGTTTGGTCTCATGGCCAGAGTCTGGCCACCATGGCCTCACCAGTTCCTACAGTCTGGCCACCATGGCCTCACCAGTTCCTACAGTCTGGCCACCATGGCCTCACCAGCTGGTACAGACAGTGTGGCCACCATGGCCTCACCAGCTGCTACACACAGTGTGGCCACCATGGCCTCACCAGCTGGTACACACAGTGTGGCCACCATAGCCTCACCAGCTGCTACACACAGTGTGGCCATCATGGCCTCACCAGCTGCTACACACAGTGTGGCCACCATGGCCTCACCAGCTGCTACACACAGTGTGGCCACCATGGCCTCACCAGCTGGTACAGACAGTGTGGCCACCATGGCCTCACCAGCTGGTACAGACAGTGTGGCCATCATGGCCTCACCAGCTGGTACAGACAGTGTGGCCATCATGGCCTCACCAGCTGGTACAGACAGTGTGGCCACCATGGCCTCACCAGCTGGTACAGACAGTGTGGCCACCATGGCCTCACCAGCTGCTACACACAGTGTGGCCATCATGGCCTCACCAGCTGCTACACAGTGTGGCCACCTTGGCCTCACCAGCTGCTACACACAGTGTGGCCATCATGGCCTCACCAGCTGCTACACACAGTGTGGCCACCATGGCCTCACCAGCTGCTACACAGTGTGGCCACCTTGGCCTCACCAGCTGCTACACACAGTGTGGCCACCATGGCCTCACCAGCTGCTACACACAGTGTGGCCACCTTGGCCTCACCAGCTGCTACACACAGTGTGGCCACCATGACCTCACCAGCTGGTACACAGTGTGGCCACCATGGCCTCACCAGCTGCTACACACAGTGTGGCCACCATGGCCTCACCAGCTGCTACACAGTGTGGCCACCATGGCTATACCAGCTGCTACAGTGTGGCCACCATGGCCTCACCAGCTGCTACAGTGTGGCCACCATGGCCTCACCAGCTGCTACAGTGTGGCCACCATGGCCTCACCAGCTGCTACACACAGTGTGGCCACCATGGCCTCACCAGCTGCTACAGTGTGGCCACCATGGCCTCACCAGCTGCTACACAGTGTGGCCACCATGGCCTCACCAGCTGCTACACAGTGTGGCCACCATGGCCTCACCAGCTGCTACAGTGTGGCCACCATGACCTCACCAGCTCCTATAGTCTGGCCACCATGGCCTCACCAGCTGCTACACACAGTGTGGCCACCATGGCCTCACCAGCTGCTACACACAGTGTGGCCACCATGGCCCCACAAGGTTCATTGTACTGAGTGTGGCCAAGCTAGGAGGCCATGCGTTACACACAGTAGGAGGAAGAGGGACCTCGCTATACCTGAACATATTAGGCCCAACCAATCACTAGGCCAGACAGCTGTAATCATCTGTCATTCACAAACTTTCTAGATATGATCATCACAAAATATTATGCTATCTGTTTTGATTAAAACCAATAATTGGCTCGGTCAAACAGCCGTAACTACAGCCTGCTTGAACAGGTGTTATTGGAGTGATATTGGCGAATTGTGAACAGTCATTTAGAGGACGAGCGGAGCTAACATGAGTTATAGAGGCCGCTAAAGTTAGCGGATTATATGGCTGTGTTGATATTTGGCCGGTCATGTACTGGCCAGGAGGCATGAACCTGCGCCTCTACACTACAGTTGGCCAACTGGTGTCAACACACACACACACACACACACACACACACACACACACACACACACACACACACACACACACACACACACACACACACACACACACACACACACACACACACACACACACACACACACACACACACACACCACACACACACACACACACACACACCCACACACACACACACACACCACACACACACACACACACACACACACACACACACACACACACACACACACACACACACACACACACACACACACACACACACACACACACACAGGATGAAAAAGTTGAAAGAAAGAGCGTGTTGATGGAGGAATTGATCCTTGAAATTAAGAGAGATGCTTCACGAAACACAGGATGAGATAAAGAGACAAAAGAGGTGCTCGAGGACTATATTCATGGAGAAATCCTTAAGACGACGGGAAGATTGGTAAGCCACACGTAGACGACTTGCCGAGGAGTTAGGCCATGAGTAGCAACACGGACGGGGAGATGGGTGTGGAGTGGGGCATGGATTAGTATGTGTGGGGCAGGGGGCATGGGGCTACCAGGGCAGGGGGGACAGAGGGCATCCAGCATGAAAGTGGATGGCAGAGGAGGCGGCGGCGGTCACTTATCATCCATGGATTACTCAAAGCACAGACAACATGAAAGGATACAAATTGAAACCGTTTGAAATAAATGAGATTTTGAGGTGTATTGATGCCGAGAGATGGCAGGAAATGAGATTGAACTCGGCCACCGTATTGAAGGATATAATTGTACCAGAAGTAGACCTGTTCTGGTGCAGTTCTCCGAGGCAGAGGCCGTGGACCACACGTTCAGGCACAAACATTTACTGAAGGGGCAGCCACGATTCTTACAATGTGTTGAGAGATACCCCTGGAAACACAAACCAAAACTGTCCCTATTTTCCGCTGGTTACAACTTGTAATAAAGTTGTTACATCTTGGCTTAACGTGTTTATGACGTATTAGAACGTTGTTACAACTTGCTATATTGGTTGTTATAATTGGTTAGGACGTGTTAAAACTTGTTCGAACGTTGTACCAACGTCGTAGTTTCGGTGTGTGTTTGGCGGGACATGACCAGAGAGCCAACAGTACAAGGTGACCTGTACAGCACCTGACCTGATCCTCCTGGTCCCAACACTCACTTCCTGATTCACACCCTCCCCAAGTCAGCCTTCTCCCCTCCCCCCCTTCTACCCACAAGTCCCCTGCCTCTCCTCTTCTGCACCCAATCGCATCTGCTCCAGCCCACCCTTCAATACCACACCCTCTGTCACCTCCACATATGTTGTTGTTTCAGATTTAGCTACTCAGGACGAAGTGTCCATGTAGCACGGGCTATGGTGAGCCCGTAAACCCTACAACTCTCGCATCCCCTCTGTACTTCGCCTCCCATATGACCCCTTCACCTCACTGCCCTCAAAACCCTTTTTCTTGCCCCACTCTCACCTCCCACTTAACCTCTTCTACTCTAAACCCCCTCACCTACCCTGATTACTCCCCCCCCCCCCTGCACACCCCCCTGACTAGTTCAACCTCTCTCCCTCTCACACACCCCATTTTTTATACTCCCCTTTGCCCCTTATCCCCCACCTCTTCTCTCCACCTCTACCTCAACCTCTATCTGATTTTCAGACCCTCCGTACCCATCCGAGATCCCTAGTTGGCCAAACCCCATCAGCCCCCTGGACCCCCCCCCCATACCCCCCTAGAGCTCTCCGAACCCTGGTCACAGTTTCCATGAAGAATCTCAAGGTTTGGTACACCAATGCTGATGGTGTATGCAATAAAGTAGAGGGAATAAAAGAAAGGGTTCGTGAAGCAGAACTTGACATGATTGCAATAGTGGAAACTAAATAAATGATATGATCTCAGATGCAATCTTTCCAAATGAGTTACCAAGTGATAAGAAAAGAGAGGACACAGAGACAGGGAGGGGGAGTGGCACTCCTAATAAAGCGGAAATGGAAGTTTCCGAACCTGGAAAATTGGGATACCAATGTGAGCACGAGCTCCATACATGGAACTCTGACAGCAGATGAGAAGAAGATTGTGATCTTGATACTCTACAATCCCCCAACAAACAGTAGAAGACCCAGGCAGGAGTATGATGACGACAACAAGGCATGCATAGATGAACTGCAGAAGGCAGCAACACTAGCCCACAGAATGAGAGCGAAGCTGCTGGTCATGGGGGACCTAAATCACGGAGAGATCGATTGGGAATCAAGGAATCCCCATGGTGGGGAGGAAACGTGGGGAGTAAAATTAGTAGAAGCTATAAACAGGAATTTCCTAACACAACATGTGAAGGAAGACACAAGGGAAAGAGGAGGAGATGCACCGAGCCTATTAGACCTGATTTTAACCCAGAATGAGGAAGGCATTACGAATATGGAACATGAAATACCTCTAGGGGCCAGCGACCATTGTGTCCTAGTCTTTCACTACATGATGGAACGTAAGATTGTGACCATGGGACAAGAGGTCTGGGAAAGGAGCGTGTATCTTCCTCGTTTCCACCATACCTCAGTACCTGGAACTTGTCACCATTACACATCATGTTATTTTTAAGTTGCCCAATCGAATACTTAATTTTTATCTGCCTGTAGTTTAGGGTCTTC
>WNGS01001327.1:122879-140466 GCA_020271785.1 Procambarus virginalis | reverse complement strand
GCCAGATCATTAACTTTCATGACATTCAGAAACAAAATTAATGACATTCATAAGCTATTGGGTCCATTACCTCCCTGCATCACCTGCAGCCAAGTTCGAGTCTGCGAATGGCTGCTGCAAATTAATGCAAATATATGTTCGAAACAAGGCAAATATGACAATGGGATTTGTTTCTCGAACAGTCAGTAATAAATCACCTAGTGCTATTTTCAGCTATTCCGTGCTCCATTCAGATTATCCAGTCCAGTTTTTGTCCCAATTGTATACAATTAATAAATTTACTAGTATTCGTTGCGATTGCGAAGGCGGGATGCGAAAGGGATCAGAGGGGATATAAGAGATATAATTAGCAAGAATTTAAAACTAAAAAATCATACAAAAATATTAGTAAAAAGTCAAATAGGACACTAGGATTAATTTATCGTAGAGTTAGTAATAAGAAACCTGGTGTTGTTCTTCAGCTATATCTTACTCCTATTAGGCCCCTAAAGATTATGCAGTTCAGATCGTATCAACATATTCGTGGAGTGTTGAAAATTGAGAGTTGAAAGTGGAGTGCCTCAAGGCTCTGTCTTGGACCTCTGTTGTATAATAAATATAAATGGTTTAGATTCAGGTTTGAGTAGCATCATTTGCAAATTTGCCGATGATACAAAAATCGGTAGGGAATTAACACGGAAGAAGACTCACTATCACTTCAAGTTGATCTAAATAGGGTTTGAAATTGTCAAAAGATTGATAGATGAGGTTTAATGCTGATAAATGTAAAGTTTTGAGTCTAGGTAATGATGATAGAGTTACAAGATGCAAGCTTGATGCTGTTGCGATTGCAAGTCATATTGCGAAAAGGATCTGGGAGTTATGATTAGTAAGAAGTTAAAACCAAAGGATCAATGCATGAATGTTCGTAATAAGGCAAAGAGGACTCTGGAATTTATTAATCGAAGCGTTAGTAACAAGACTCCTGGAGTTGTTCTTCAGATATATCTTGCTCTGGTTAGGACCTATTTAGATAATGCAATTCAGTTTTAGTCGCAGTACTATAGAATGGATATAAATTCACTTGAACGTGTTCAGTGTAGGATAACAAAGTTAATTCCCCAAATTAGATATCTTTTTTATGAAGAAAGATTAACAAAGCTTAAATTGCATTCATTGGAAAGGAAAAAGAGTTAGTGGTGACATGATAGAGGATTACAAGTGAATGAATGAACATAACATAGGGCATATTAATAGGAGTATTAAAAGAATCAACACAAGACAGAACACGAAACAATGAGTATAAATTGCATAATTAGATTTAGAAAGACATGGGTAAATACTGGTTCGGTAACAGAGTTGTTGATTTGTGGAACCAATTACCGCCTACTGTGATGGAGGTGGGATCCTTCAATTGTTTCAAGAGTGGGGTGGACATGTAATGAGTGGGATTGGGTGGTTATAAATAGCAGCTGCCTTGTATGGGCCAATAGGCCTTCTGCAGTCATTTTGTTCTTATGTTCTTAACTGTTGCACCAACAGAATCTCATTCTTGTTCTACTGATCCATCCGTGAAGATGTGAGTGGTTGTTTGTGTTGAGATGTTTTCCATGAATAGCAAGTTGTTGTTGTCTTAGAATCGATTACTAGAACAAATTTATCATAGCACGGGCTATTGTGAACCGTAGTGGCTCAGTGATATATCCATTTATTACAGATACTGCGCAAAAACTCCTTGTCACCAGACTTCACCTGATATGATTTAGTTCATAAGGCGCCGTACCAACTCAGTCCCTCACTTGCTTCCCCAGTTCTTTGCTGGTCGTGCTATTTGCTTACGCTCGTCTGTTGCTGTAACCATGGCAAAGACTAATCCATTTGAGAAGAGTTACTTCTCTCCCGCAAGATTCAGATGAGAGAGCAAAATACAATTCTGAAGATCTCCACCACCAAGATTTCCAAACTCAGGAGCAGAAATACGTCCTTGCATCGATATTTATGTTGTACAACCTCAAGACACAGGTGGAGCAGGAGTTAACGAGAAACAGGTTAGAGTACATGGAAGAATTATTTAATGGTAAGTTTTCCCCTTAGCTTCTTCCTCCGGTGACCTGCTCCATATCGTTTGTTATAAATAGGATCTGCGTTGTAAGGGCCAATAGACCTTCAACAGTTACCTTCATTCTTATGTTGTTAACTAATGTAATACCGTTGCTTTTGTTCGCCAGATTTATTAACTTTCATGACATTCATGAAACAAAATTAATTACATTCATAAGCTATTGGGTCCATTACCTCCCTGATCACTTGCAGCCAAGTTCGAGTCTGCGAATGGCTGCTGCAAATTAATGCAAATATATGTTCGAAACAAGGCAAATATGACAATGGGATTTGTTTCTCGAACAGTCAGTAATAAATCACCTAGTGCTATTTTCAGCTATTCCGTGCTCCATTCAGATTATCCAGTCCAGTTTTTGTCCCAATTGTATATAATTAATAAATTTACTAGTATTCGTTGCGATTGCGAAGGCGGGATGCGAAAGGGATCATAGGGGATATAAGAGATATAATTAGCAAGAATTTAAAACGAAAAAATCAATACAAAAATATTAGTAAAAAGTCAAATAGGACAATAGGATTAATTTATCGTAGAGTTAGTTATAAGAAACCTGGTGTTGTTCTTCAGCTATATCTTACTCCTATTAGGCCCCCTAAAGATTATGCAGTTCAGATCGTATCAACATATTCGTGGATTGTTGAAAATTGAGAGTTGAAAGTGGAGTGCCTCAAGGCTCTGTCTTGGAACCTCTGTTGTTTATAATAAATATAAATAGTTTAGATTCAGGTTTGAGTAGCATTATTTACAAATTTGCCGATGATACAAAAATCGGTAAGGAAATTAACACGGAAGAAGACTCACTATCACTCCAAGTTGATCTAAATAGGGGTTTGAAATTGTCAAAAGATTGATAGATGAGGTTTAATGCTGATGAATGTAAAGTTTTGAGTCTAGGTAATGATGATAGAGTTACAAGATGCAAGCTTGATGCTGTTGCGATTGCAAATTCATATTGTGAAAAGGATCTGGGAGTTATGATTAGTAAGAAGTTAAAACCAAAGGATCAATGCATGAATGTTCGTAATAAGGCAAAGAGGATTCCGGAATTTATTAATCGAAGCGTTAGTAACAAGACACCTGGAGTTGTTCTTCAGATATATCTGGCTCTGGTTAGGACCTATTTAGATAATGCAATTCAGTTTTAGTCGCAGTACTATAGAATGGATATAAATTCACTTGAACGTGTTCAGTGTAGGCTAACAAAGTTAATTCCCCAAATTAGATATCTTTTTTATGAAGAAAGGTTAACAAAGCTTAAATTGCATTCATTGGAAAGGAAAAAGAGTTAGTGGTGACATGATAGAGGATTACAAGTGAATGAACTAACATAACATAGGGCATATTAATAGGAGTATTAAAAGAATCAACACAAGTCAGAACACGAAACAATGAGTATAAATTGCATAATATTAGATTTAGAAAGGACATGGGTAAATACTGGTTCGGTAACAGAGTTGTTGATTTGTGGAACCAATTACCGCCTACTGTGATGGAGGTGGGATCCTTTAATTGTTTCAAGAGTGGGGTGGACATGTAAGCGAGTGGGATTGGGTGGTTATAAATAGCAGCTGCCTTGTATGGGCCAATAGGCCTTCTGCAGTCATTTTTGTTCTTATGTTCTTAACTGTTGCACCAACAGAATCTCATTCTTGTTCTACTGATCCATCCGTGAAGATGTGAGTGGTTGTTTGTGTTGAGATGTTTTCCATGAATAGCAAGTTGTTGTTGTCTTTGAATCGATTACTAGAACAAAATTTATCATAGCACGGGCTATTGTGAACCGTAGTGGCTCAGTGATATATCCATTTATTACAGATACTACGCAAAAACTCCTTGTCACCAGACTTCACCTGATATGATTTAGTTCATAAGGCGCCGTACCAACTCAGTCCCTCACTTGCTTCCCCAGTTCTTTGCTGGTCGTGCTATTTGCTTACGCTCGTCTGTTGCTGTAACCATGGCAAAGACTAATCCATTTGAGAAGAGTTACTTCTCTCCCCGCAAGATTCAGATGAGAGAGCAAAATACAATTCTGAAGATCTCCACCACCAAGATTTCCAAACTCAGGAGCAGAAATACGTCCTTGCATCGATATGTTATGTTGTACAACCTCAAGACACAGGTGGAGCAGGAGTTAACGAGAAACAGGTTAGAGTACATGGAAGAATTATTTAATGGTAAGTTTTCCCCTTAGCTTCTTCCTCCGGTGACCTGCTCCATATCGTTTGTTATAAATAGGATCTGCGTTGTAAGGGCCAATAGACCTTCAACAGTTACCTTCATTCTTATGTTGTTAACTAATGTAATACCGTTGCTTTTGTTCGCCAGATTTATTAACTTTCATGACATTCATGAAACAAAATTAATTACATTCATAAGCTATTGGGTCCATTACCTCCCTGAATCACTTGCAGCCAAGTTCGAGTCTGCGAATGGCTGCTGCAAATTAATGCAAATATATGTTGGAAACAAGGCAAATATGACAATGGGATTTGTTTCTCGAACAGTCAGTAATAAATCACCTAGTGCTATTTTCAGATATTCCGTGCTCCATTCAGATTATCCAGTCCAGTTTTTGTCCCAATTGTATATAATTAATAAATTTACTTGTATTCGTTGCGATTGCGAAGGCGGGATGCGAAAGGGATCATAGGGGATATAAGAGATATAATTAGCAAGAATTTAAAACTAAAAAATCAATACAAAAATATTAGTAAAAAGTCAAATAGGACAATAGGATTAATTTATCGTAGAGTTAGTTATAAGAAACCTGGTGTTGTTCTTCAGCTATATCTTACTCCTATTAGGCCCCCTAAAGATTATGCAGTTCAGATCGTATCAACAGATTGGTGGAGTGTTGAAAATTGAGAGTTGAAAGTGGAGTGCCTCAAGGCTCTGTCTTGGGACCTCTGTTGTTTATAATAAATATAAATGGTTTAGATTCAGGTTTGAGTAGCATTATTTACAAATTTGCCGATGATACAAAAATCGGTAAAGAAATTAACACGGAAGAAGAATCACTATCACTTCAAGTTGATCTAAATAGGGTTTTGAAATTGTCAAAAGATTGATAGATGAGGTTTAATGCTGATAAATGTAAAGTTTTGAGTCTAGGTAATGATGATAGAGTTACAAGATGCAAGCTTGATGCTGTTGCGATTGCGAAGTCATATTGCGAAAAGGATCTGGGAGTTATGATTAGTAAGAAGTTAAAACCAAAGGATCAATGCATGAATGTTCGTAATAAGGCAAAGAGGACTCTGGAAATTATTAATCGATGCGTTAGTAACAAGACTCCTGGAGTTGTTCTTCAGCTATATCTTGCTCTGGTTAGGACCTATTTAGATAATGCAATTCAGTTTTAGTCGCAGTACTATAGAATGGATATAAATTCACTTGAACGTGTTCAGTGTAGGCTAACAAAGTTAATTCCCCAAATTAGATATCTTTTTTATGAAGAAAGATTAACAAAGCTTAAATTGCATTCATTGGAAAGGAAAAAGAGTTAGTGGTGACATGATAGAGGATTACAAGTGAATGAATGAACATAACATAGGGCATATTAATAGGAGTATTAAAAGAATCAACACAAGACAACACGAAACAATGAGTATAAATTGCATAATATTAGATTTAGAAAGGACATGGGTAAATACTGGTTCGGTAACAGAGTTGTTGATTTGTGGAACCAATTACCGCCTACTGTGATGGAGGTGGGATCCTTCAATTGTTTCAAGAGTGGGGTGGACATGTAAATGAGTGGGATTTGGGTGGTTATAAATAGCAGCTGACTTGTATGGGCCAAAAGGCCTTCTGCAGTCATTTTTGTTCTTATGTTCTTAACTGTTGCACCAACAGAATCTCATTCTTGTTCTACTGATCCATCCGTGAAGATGTGAGTGGTTGTTTGTGTTGAGATGTTTTCCATGAATAGCAAGTTGTTGTTGTCATTGAATCGATTACTAGAACAAACTTTATCATAGCACGGGCTATTGTGAACCGTAGTGGCTCAGTGATATATCCATTTATTACAGATACTACGCAAAAACTCCTTGTCACCAGACTTCACCTGATATGATTTATTTCTTAAGGCGCCTTACCAACTCAGGCCCTCACTTGCTTCCCCAGTTCTTTGCTGGTCGTGCTATTTGCTTACGCTCGTCTGTTGCTGTAATCATGGCAAAGACTAATCCATTTGAGAAGAGTTACTTCTCTCCCCGCATGATTCAGATGAGAGAGCAAAATACAATTCTGAAGATCTCCTCCACCAAGATTTCCAAACTCAGGCGCAGAAATATGTCCTTGCAGCGATATGTTATGTTGTACAACCTCAAGACACAGGTGGAGCAGGAGTTAACGAGAAACAGGTTAGAGTACATGGAAGAATTATTTAATGGTAAGTTTTCCCCTTAGCTTCTTCCTTTGGTGACCTGCTCCATATCGTTTGTTATAAATAGGATCTGCGTTGTAAGGGTCAATTGACCTTCAACAGTTACCTTCATTCTTATGTTGTTAACTAATGTAATACTGTTGCTTTTGTTCGCCAGATTCATTAACTTTCATGACATTCATGAAACAAAATTAATTACATTCATAAGCTATTGGGTCCATTACCTCCCTGCATCACCTGCAGCCAAGTTCGAGTCTGCGAATGGCTGCTGCAAATTAATGCAAATATATGTTCGAAACAAGGCAAATATGACAATGGTATTTGTTTCTCGAACAGTCAGTAATAAATCACCTAGTGCTATTTTCAGCTATTCCGTGCTCCATTCAGATTATGCAGTCAAGTTTTTGTCCCAATTTTATACAATTAATAAATTTACTAGTATTCGTTGCGATTGCAAAGGGGGGATGCGAAAGGGATCAGAGGGGATATACGAGATATAATTAGCAAGAATTTAAAACTAAAAAATCAATACAAAAATATTAGTAAAAAGTCAAATAGGACACTAGGATTAATTTATCGTAGAGTTAGTAATAAGAAACCTGGTGTTGTTCTTCAGCTATATCTTACTCCTATTAGGCCCCCTAAAGATTATGCAGTTCAGATCGTATCAACATATTCGTGGAGTGTTGAAAATTGAGAGTTGAAAGTGGAGTGCCTCCTGGCTCTGTCTTGTGACCTCTGTTGTTTATAATAAATATAAATGGTTTTGATTCAGGTTTGAGTAGCATCATTTGCAAATTTGCCGATGATACAAAAATCGGTAGGGAAATTAACACGGAAGAAGACTCACTATCACTTCAAGTTGATCTAAATAGGGTTTTGAAATTGTCAAAAGATTGATAGATGAGGTTTAATGCTGATAAATGTAAAGTTTTGAGTGTAGGTAATGAAGATAGAGTTACAAGATGCAAGCTTGATGCTGTAGCGATTGCGAAGTCATATTGCGAAAAGGATCTGGGAGTTATGATTAGTAAGAAGTTAAAACCTAAGGATCAATGCATGAATGTTCGTAATAAGGCAAAGAGGACTCTGGAAATTATTAATCGAAGCGTTAGTAACAAGACTCCTGGAGTTGTTCTTCAGCTTTATCTTGCTCTGGTTAGGACCTATTTAGATAATGCAATTAAGTTTTATTCGCCGTACTATAGAATGGATATAAATTCACTTGAACGTGTCCAGCGTAGGATGACAAAGTTAATTCCCGAAATTAGAAATCTTTTATATGAAGAAATATTAAGAAAGCTTAAATTGCATTCATAGGAAAGGAAGAAGAGTTAGTGGTGACATGATAGAGGATTACAAGTGGATGAATGAACATAACATAGGGNAAAAAATCCTAAATTTATTTTCATATTTTTTTCATTTCAAATTACGTTCCAAATTCGGCCATACGGGCAAACGGCCAAATGCGACGTTCCTTTTTAAGAGGACAGGTTGTATTGTGAACCGTAGTGGCTCAGTGATATATCCATTTATTACAGATACTGCGCAAAAAACTCCTTGTCACCAGACTTCACGATATGATTTAGTTCTAAAGGCGCCGATACCAACTCAGTCCCTCACTTGCTTCCCCAGTTCTTTGCTGGTCGTGCTATTTGCTTACGCTCGTCTGTTGCTGTAATCATGGCAAAGACTAATCCATTTGAGAAGAGTTACTTCTCTCCCCGCAAGATTCAGATGAGAGAGCAAAATACAATTCTGAAGTTATCCACCGCCAAGATTTCCAAACTCAGGCGCAGAAACGTCCTTGCATCGATATGTTATGTTGAAGAACCTCAAGAAAGGGTGGAGCAGGAGTTAACGACAAACAGGTTAGAGTACATGGAAGAATTATTTAATGGTAAGTTTTCCCCTTAGCTTCTTCCACCGGTGTCCTGCTCCATATCGTTTGTTATAAATAGGATCTGCGTTTTAAGGGCCAATAGACCTTCAACAGTTACCTTCATTCTTATGTTGTTAACTAATGTAATACCGTTGCTTTTGTTCGCCAGATTCATTAACTTTCATGACATTCATGAAACAAAATTAATGACATTCATAAGCTATTGGGTCCATTACCTCCCTGCATCACCTGCAGCCAAGTTCGAGTCTGCGAAAGGCTGCTGCAAATAATGCAAATATATGTTCGAAACAAGGCAAATATGACAATGGGATTTGTTTCTCGAACAGTCAGTAATAAATCACCTAGTGCTATTTTCTGCTATCCGTGCTCCATTCAGATTATCCAGTCCAGTTTTTGTCCAATTGTATACAATTAATAAATTTACTAGTATTCGTTGCGATTGCGAAGGCGGGATGCGAAAGGGATCAGAGGGGATATAAGTGATATAATTACCAAGAAATTAAAACTAAAAATCAATACAAAAATATCAGTAAAAAGTCAAGTAGGACACTAGGATTAATTTATCGTAGAGTTAGTAACAAGAAACCTGGTGTTGTTAGCTATATCTTACTCCTATTATGCACCCTAAAGATTACGCAGTTCAGATCGTATCAACATATTCGTGGAGTGTTGAAAATTGAGAGTTGAAAGTGGATTTGCCTTAGGCTCTGTCTTGGGACCTCTGTTGTTTATAATAAATATAAATGGTTCAGATTCAGGTTTGAGTAGTATCATTTGCAAATTTGCCGATGATACAAAAATTGGTAGGGAAATTAACACGGAAGAAGACTCACTATCACTTCAAGTTGATCTAAATAGGGTTTTGAAATTGTCAAAAGATTGATAGATGAGGTTTAATGCTGATAAACGTAAAGTTTTGAATCTAGGTAATGAAGATGGAGTTACAAGATGCAAGCTTGATGCTGTTGCGATTGAGAAGTCATATTGCGAAAAGGATCTGGGAGTTATGAATAGTAAGAAGTTAAAACCAAAGGATCATTGCATGAATGTTCGTAATAAGGCAAAGAGGACTCAGGAAATTATTAATCGAAGCGTTAGTAACAAGATTCCTGGAGTTGTTCATCAGCTATATCTTGCTCTGGTTAGGAACTATTTAGATAATGCAATTCAGTTTTATTCGCCGTACTATAGAATGGATATAAATTCACTTGAACGTGTCCAGCGTAGGATGACAAAGTTAATTCCCTAAATTAGAAATCTTGTATATGAAGAAAGATTAACAAAGCTTAAATTGCATTCATAGGAAGGAAGAAAAGTTAGTGGTGACATGATAGAGGATTACAAGTGGATGAAAGAACATAACATAGGGCATATTAATAGGAGTATTAAAAGTATCAACACAAGACAGAACACGAAACAATGAGTTAAAATTGGATAATATTAGATTTAGAAAAGACATGGGTAAATACTGGTTCGGTAACAGAGTTGTTGATTTGCGGAACCAATTACTGCCTCCTGTGATGGAGGTGGGATCCTTCAATTGTTTCAAGAGTGGGTGGACATGTAAATGAGTGGGATTTGGTGGTTATAAATAGCAGCTGCCTTGTATGGGCCAATAGGCCTTCTGCAGTCATTTTTGTTCTTATGTTCTTAACTGTTGCACCAACAGAATCTCATTCTTGTTCTACTGATCCATTCGTGAAGATGTGAGTGGTTGATTGTGTTGAGATGTTTTCCATGAATAGCAAGTTGTTGTTGTCTTAGAATCGACTACTAGAACAAAATTTATCATAGCACGGGCTATTGTGCAACCCGTCCTTTTAAAAAGAACGTCTCTTTTGACTCGTATGCGCGATATGGCCAAATTTGGACGTAATTTGAAATGAAATCGACTCACAAAAGTGACGTTCTGTTCCGTAATCTATTTGAGTCAACCGGCGTACGCGCAGAGGTTATGAGAGGACAATTTAAATTAACGTTTTTCATAACGTTTTGAAACTTTATGAGAATTTCCTGCCCACCTAACCTATCAGAGGACCTTAACTTACTGTTGTTGAAAAAAAAATCCTAAATTTATTTTCATATTTTTTTCATTTTCAAATTACGTCCAAATTCGGCCATACGGGCAAACGGCCAAATGCGACGTTCTTTTTAAGAGGACAGGTTGTATTGTGAACCGTAGTGGCTCAGTGATATATCCATTTATTACAGATACTGCGCAAAAAACTCCTTGTCACCAGACTTCACCTGATATGATTTAGTTCTAAAGGCGCCGTACCAACTCAGTCCCTCACTTGCTTCCCCAGTTCTTTGCTGGTCGTGCTATTTGCTTACGCTCGTCTGTTGCTGTAATCATGGCAAAGACTAATCCATTTGAGAAGAGTTACTTCTCTCCCCGCAAGATTCAGATGAGAGAGCAAAATACAATTCTGAAGTTATCCACCGCCAAGATTTCCAAACTCAGGCGCAGAAATACGTCCTTGCATCGATATGTTATGTTGAAGAACCTCAAGAAACGGGTGGAGCAGGAGTTAACGACAAACAGGTTAGAGTACATGGAAGAATTATTTAATGGTAAGTTTTCCCCTTAGCTTCTTCCACCGGTGTCCTGCTCCATATCGTTTGTTATAAATAGGATCTGCGTTGTAAGGGCCAATAGACCTTCAACAGTTACCTTCATTCTTATGTTGTTAACTAATGTAATACCGTTGCTTTTGTTCGCCAGATTCATTAACTTTCATGACATTCATGAAACAAAATTAATGACATTCATAAGCTATTGGGTCCATTACCTCCCTGCATCACCTGCAGCCAAGTTCGAGTCTGCGAAAGGCTGCTGCAAATTAATGCAAATATATGTTCGAAACAAGGCAAATATGACAATGGGATTTGTTTCTCGAACAGTCAGTAATAAATCACCTAGTGCTATTTTCAGCTATTCCGTGCTCCATTCAGATTATCCAGTCCAGTTTTTGTCCCAATTGTATACAATTAATAAATTTACTAGTATTCGTTGCGATTGCGAAGGCGGGATGCGAAAGGGATCAGAGGGGATATAAGTGATATAATTACCAAGAAATTAAAACTAAAAAATCAATACAAAAATATCAGTAAAAAGTCAAGTAGGACACTAGGATTAATTTATCGTAGAGTTAGTAACAAGAAACCTGGTGTTGTTAGCTATATCTTACTCCTATTAGGCCCCCTAAAGATTACGCAGTTCAGATCGTATCAACATATTCGTGGAGTGTTGAAAATTGAGAGTTGAAAGTGGAGTGCCTTAGGCTCTGTCTTGGGACCTCTGTTGTTTATAATAAATATAAATGGTTTAGATTCAGGTTTGAGTAGTATCATTTGCAAATTTGCCGATGATACAAAAATCGGTAGGGAAATTAACACGGAAGAAGACTCACTATCACTTCAAGTTGATCTAAATAGGGTTTTGAAATTGTCAAAAGATTGATAGATGAGGTTTAATGCTGATAAACGTAAAGTTTTGAATCTAGGTAATGAAGATAGAGTTACAAGATGCAAGCTTGATGCTGTTGCGATTGAGAAGTCATATTGCGAAAAGGATCTGGGAGTTATGAATAGTAAGAAGTTAAAACCAAAGGATCATTGCATGAATGTTCGTAATAAGGCAAAGAGGACTCAGGAAATTATTAATCGAAGCGTTAGTAACAAGATTCCTGGAGTTGTTCATCAGCTATATCTTGCTCTGGTTAGGAACTATTTAGATAATGCAATTCAGTTTTATTCGCCGTACTATAGAATGGATATAAATTCACTTGAACGTGTCCAGCGTAGGATGACAAAGTTAATTCCCTAAATTAGAAATCTTGTATATGAAGAAAGATTAACAAAGCTTAAATTGCATTCATAGGAAAGGAAGAAAAGTTAGTGGTGACATGATAGAGGATTACAAGTGGATGAAAGAACATAACATAGGGCATATTAATAGGAGTATTAAAAGTATCAACACAAGACAGAACACGAAACAATGAGTTAAAATTGGATAATATTAGATTTAGAAAAGACATGGGTAAATACTGGTTCGGTAACAGAGTTGTTGATTTGCGGAACCAATTACCGCCTCCTGTGATGGAGGTGGGATCCTTCAATTGTTTCAAGAGTGGGGTGGACATGTAAATGAGTGGGATTTGGTGGTTATAAATAGCAGCTGCCTTGTATGGGCCAATAGGCCTTCTGCAGTCATTTTTGTTCTTATGTTCTTAACTGTTGCACCAACAGAATCTCATTCTTGTTCTACTGATCCATTCGTGAAGATGTGAGTGGTTGATTGTGTTGAGATGTTTTCCATGAATAGCAAGTTGTTGTTGTCTTAGAATCGACTACTAGAACAAAATTTATCATAGCACGGGCTATTGTGCAACCCGTCCTCTTAAAAAGAACGTCTCTTTTGGCTCGTATGCGCGATATGGCCAAATTTGGACGTAATTTGAAATGAAATCGACTCACAAAAGTGACGTTCTGTTCCGTAATCTATTTGAGTCAACCGGCGTACGCGCAGAGGTTATGAGAGGACAATTTAAATTAACGTTTTTCATAACGTTTTGAAACTTTATGAGAATTTCCTGCCCACCTAACCTATCAGAGGACCCTTAACTTACTGTTGTTGAAAAAAAAATCCTAAATTTATTTTCATATTTTTTTCATTTTCAAATTACGTCCAAATTCGGCCATACGGGCAAACGGCCAAATGCGACGTTCTTTTTAAGAGGACAGGTTGTATTGTGAACCGTAGTGGCTCAGTGATATATCCATTTATTACAGATACTGCGCAAAAAACTCCTTGTCACCAGACTTCACCTGATATGATTTAGTTCTTAAGGCGCCGTACCAACTCAGTCCCTCACTTGCTTCCCCAGTTCTTTGCTGGTCGTGCTATTTGCTTACGCTCGTCTGTTGCTGTAATCATGGCAAAGACTAATCCATTTGAGAAGAGTTACTTCTCTCCCCGCAAGATTCAGATGAGAGAGCAAAATACAATTCTGAAGTTATCCACCGCCAAGATTTCCAAACTCAGGCGCAGAAATACGTCCTTGCATCGATATGTTATGTTGAAGAACCTCAAGAAACGGGTGGAACAGGAGTTAACGAGAAACAGGTTAGAGTACATGGAAGAATTATTTAATGGTAAGTTTTCCCCTTAGCTTCTTCCTCCGGTGACCTGCTCCATATCGTTTGTTATAAATAGGATCTGCGTTGTAAGGGCCAATAGACCTTCAACAGTTACCTTCATTCTTATGTTGTTAACTAATGTAATACCGTTGCTTTTGTTCGCCAGATTCATTAACTTTCATGACATTCATGAAACAAAATTAATGACATTCATAAGCTATTGGGTCCATTACCTCCCTGCATCACCTGCAGCCAAGTTCGAGTCTGCGAATGGCTGCTGCAAATTAATGCAAATATATGTTCGAAACAAGGCAAATATGACAATGGGATTTGTTTCTCGAACAGTCAGTAATAAATCACCTAGTGCTATTTTCAGCTATTCCGTGCTCCATTCAGATTATCCAGTCCAGTTTTTGTCCCAATTGTATACAATTAATAAATTTACTAGTATTCGTTGCGATTGCGAAGGCGGGATGCGAAAGGGATCAGAGGGGATATAAGAGATATAATTAGCAAGAATTTAAAACTAAAAAATCAATACAAAAATATTAGTAAAAAGTCAAGTAGGACACTAGGATTAATTTATCGTAGAGTTAGTAATAAGAAACCTGGTGTTGTTCTTCAGCTATATCTTACTCCTATTAGGCCCCCTAAAGATTACGCAGTTCAGATCGTATCAACATATTCGTGGAGTGTTGAAAATTGAGAGTTGAAAGTGGAGTGCCTCAAGGCTCTGTCTTGGGACCTCTGTTGTTTATAATAAATATAAATGGTTTAGATTCAGGTTTGAGTAGCATCATTTACAAATTTGCCGATGATACAAAAATCGGTAGGGAAATTAACACGGAAGAAGACTCACTATCACTTCAAGTTGATCTAAATAGGGTTTTGAAATTGTCAAAAGATTGATAGATGAGGTTTAATGCTGATAAACGTAAAGTTTTGAATCTAGGTAATGAAGATAGAGTTACAAGATGCAAGCTTGATGCTGTTGCGATTGAGAAGTCATATTGCGAAAAGGATCTGGGAGTTATGATTAGTAAGAAGTTAAAACCAAAGGATCATTGCATGAATGTTCGTAATAAGGCAAAGAGGACTCAGGAAATTATTAATCGAAGCGTTAGTAACAAGATTCCTGGAGTTGTTCATCAGCTATATCTTGCTCTGGTTAGGACCTATTTAGATAATGCAATTCAGTTTTATTCGCCGTACTATAGAATGGATATAAATTCACTTGAACGTGTCCAGCGTAGGATGACAAAGTTAATTCCCCAAATTAGAAATCTTTTATATGAAGAAAGATTAACAAAGCTTAAATTGCATTCATAGGAAAGGAAGAAGAGTTAGTGGTGACATGATAGAGGATTACAAGTGGATGAATGAACATAACATAGGGCATATTAATAGGAGTATTAAAAGTATCAACACAAGACAGAACACGAAACAATGAGTTAAAATTGGATAATATTAGATTTAGAAAAGACATGGGTAAATACTGGTTCGGTAACAGAGTTGTTGATTTGCGGAACCAATTACCGCCTCCTGTGATGGAGGTGGGATCCTTCAATTGTTTCAAGAGTGGGGTGGACATGTAAATGAGTGGGATTTGGTGGTTATAAATAGCAGCTGCCTTGTATGGGCCAATAGGCCTTCTGCAGTCATTTTTGTTCTTATGTTCTTAACTGTTGCACCAACAGAATCTCATTCTTGTTCTACTGATCCATCCGTGAAGATGTGAGTGGTTGTTTGTGTTGAGATGTTTTCCATGAATAGCAAGTTGTTGTTGTCTTAGAATCGACTACTAGAACAAAATTTATCATAGCACAGGCTATTGTGCAACCCGTCCTCTTAAAAAGAACGTCTCTTTTGGCTCGTATGCGCGATATGGCCAAATTTGGACGTAATTTGAAATGAAATCGACTCACAAAAGTGACGTTCTGTTCCGTTTTCTATTTGAGTCGTCCGGCGTACGTGCAGAGGTTATGAGAGGACACTTTAAATTAACGTTTTTCATAACGCTTTGAAACTTTATGAGAATTTCCTGCCCACCTAACCTATCAGAGGACCCTTAACTTACTGTTGTTGAAAAAAAATCCTAAATTTATTTTCATATTTTTTCATTTTCAAATTACGTCCAAATTCGGCCATACGGGCAAACGGCCAAATGCGACGTTCTTTTTAAGAGGACAGGTTGTATTGTGAACTGTAGTGGCTCGGTGATATATCCATTTATTACAGATACTGCGCAAAAAACTCCTTGTCACCAGACTTCACCTGATATGATTTAGTTCTTAAGGCGCTGTACCAACTCAGTCCCTCACTTGCTTCCCCAGTTCTTTGCTGGTCGTGCTATTTGCTTACGCTCGTCTGTTTCTGTAATCATGGCAAAGACTAATCCATTTGAGAAAAGTTACTTCTCTCCCCGCAAGATTCAGATGAGAGAGCAAAATACAATTCTGAAGTTATCCACAGCCAAAATTTCCAAAATCAGGAGCAGAAATACGTCCTTGCATCGATATGTTATGTTGAAGAACCTCAAGAAACGGGTGGAGCAGGAGTTAACGAGAAACAGGTTAGAGTACATGGAAGAATTATTTAATGGTAAGTTTTCCCCTTAGCTTCTTCCTCCGGTGACCTGCTCCATATCGTTTGTTATAAATAGGATCTGCGTTGTAAGGGCCAATAGACCTTCAACAGTTACCTTCATTCTTATGTTGTTAACTAATGTAATACCGTTGCTTTTGTTCGCCAGATTCATTAACTTTCATGACATTCATGAAACAAAATTAATGACATTCATAAGCTATTGGGTCCATTACCTCCCTGCATCACCTGCAGCCAAGTTCGAGTCTGCGAAAGGCTGCTGCAAATTAATGCAAATATAGTTCGAAACAAGGCAAATATGACAATGGGATTTGTTTCTCGAACAGTCAGTAATAAATCACCTAGTGCTATTTTCAGCTATTCCGTGCTCCATTCTGATTATCCAGTCCAGTTTTTGTCCCAATTGTATACAATTAATAAATTTACTAGTATTCGTTGCGATTGCGAAGGCGGGATGCGAAAGGGATCAGAGGGGATATAAGTGATATAATTACCAAGAAATTAAAACTAAAAAATCAATACAAAAATATCAGTAAAAAGTCAAGTAGGACACTAGGATTAATTATCGTAGAGTTAGTAACAAGAAACCTGGTGTTGTTAGCTATATCTTACTCCTATTAGGCCCCTAAAGATTACGCAGTACAGATCGTATCAACATATTCGTGGAGTGTTGAAAATTGAGAGTTGAAAGTGGAGTGCCTTAGGCCCTGTCTTGGGACCTCTGTTGTTTATAATAAATATAAATGGTTTAGATTCAGGTTTGAGTAGTATCATTTGCAAATTTGCCGATGATACAAAAATTGGTAGGGAAATTAACACGGAAGAAGACTCACTATCACTTCAAGTTGATCTAAATAGGGTTTTGAATTGTCAAAAGATTGATAGATGAGGTTTAATGCTGATAAACGTAAAGTTTTGAATCTAGGTAATGAGATAGAGTTACAAGATGCAAGCTTGATGCTGTTGCGATTGAGAAGTCATATTGCGAAAAGGATCTGGGAGTTATGAATAGTAAGAAGTTAAAACCAAAGGATCATTGCATGAATGTTCGTAATAAGGCAAAGAGGACTCAGGAAATTATTAATCGAAGCGTTAGTAACAAGATTCCTGGAGTTGTTCATCAGCTATATCTTGCTCTGGTTAGGACTATTTAGATAATGCAATTCAGTTTTATTCGCCGTACTATAGAATGGATATAAATTCACTTGAACGTGTCCAGCGTAGGATGACAAAGTTAATTCCCTAAATTAGAAATCTTGTATATGAAGAAAGATTAACAAAGCTTAAATTGCATTCAAAGGATAGGAAGAAAAGTTAGTGGTGACATTATAGAGGATTACAAGTGGATGAAAGAACATAACATAGGGCATATTAATAGGAGTATTAAAGTATCAACACAAGACAGAACACGAAACAATGAGTTAAAATTGGATAATATCAGATTTAGAAA
>WNGS01001327.1:96402-122854 GCA_020271785.1 Procambarus virginalis | reverse complement strand
CTCATCTATCAATCTTTTGACAATTTCATAAACCCTATTTAGATCAACTTGAAGTGATAGTGAGTCTTCTTCCGTGTTAATTCCACTACGATTTTTGTATCCATCGGCAAATTTGCAAATGATACTACTCAACCTGAATCTAAACCATTTATATTTATTATAAACAACAGAGGTCCCAAGACAGAGCCTGAGGCACTCCACTTTCAACTCTCAATTTTCAACACTCCACGATATGTTGATACGATCTGAACTGCATAATCTTTAGGGGGCCTAATAGGAGTAAGATATAGCTGAAGAACAACACAAGGTTCTTATTACTAACTCTACGATAAATTAATCCTAGTGTTATATTTTACTTTTATATTATTTTTGTATTGATTTTTTCGTTTTAAATTCTTGCTAATATATCTCGTATATCCCCCTCTGATCATTTCGCCCCCACTTTCGCAATCGCAACGAATACTAGTAAATTTATTAATTGTATACAATTGGGACAAAAACTTGGACTGGATAATCTGAATGGAGCACGGAATAGCTGAAAATAGCACAGGTGATTTATTACTGACTGTTGAGAAACAAATCCCATTGTCATATTTGCCTTGTTTCGAACATATATTTGCATTAATTGCACAGCCATTCGCAGACTCGAACTTGGCTGCAGGGTGATGCAGGGAGGTAATGTGACCCAATAGCTTATGAATGTCATTATATTTTGTTTCATGAATGTCATGAAAGTTTAATGAATCTTGCGAACAAAAGCAACGGTATTACATTAGTAACAACATAAGAAGAAGGTAACTGTTGAAGGTCTATTGAGCCCTTACAACGAGATCCTATTTATACAAACGGTATGAAGCAGGTCACCGGAGGAAGAAGCTAAGGGGAAACTTACCATTAAATAATTCTTCCATGTACTCTAACTATTTCTCGTTATCTCCTGCTCCACCCGTTTCTTGAGAGTTCTTCAACATAACATATTCATGCAAGGACGTATTTCTGCGCCTGAGTTTGGAAATCTTGGCGGTGGAAATCTTCAGAATTGTATTTTGCTCTCTCATCTGAATCTTGCGGGAGAGAAGTAACTCTTCTCAAAGGATTAGTCTTTGCCATGGTTACAGCAACAGACGAGCGTAAGCAAATAGCACGACCAGCAAAGAACTGGGGAAGCAGGAGAGGGACCTGGTTTGTACGCGCTTTAAGAACTAAATCATATTCAGTGAAGTCTGGTGACAAGGAAGATTTTTGCGCAGTATCTAATAATTGGATATATCACTGAGCCACTACGGTTCACAATAGCCCTGCTATGATAAATTTTGTTCAAGTAGTCGATTCTAAGACAACAACAACTTGCTATTCATGGAAAACATCTCAACACAAACACCACTCACAATCTTCAACGATGGATCAGTAGAACAAGAATGAGATTCTGTTTTAATGAGTTAAGAACATAAGAACAAAAATGACTGAGAAGGGCCTATGGCCATAAAGGCAGCTGCTTATTTATACACAAATCCCCTCATTCATTCCACCCACTCATTGAAACAATGAAGATTCCCACCTTCATCACAGTAGGCGGTAATTGTTCGCACATCAACATTTGTTACCGACCAGATTTACCCATGCTTTTCTAAATCTAGTATTTCCAATTTACTCATTGTTTCGTGTTCTGTCTGTGTTGATACTTTAATACTCCATTAATATGCCCTTTGTTATTCATTCAACCACTTGTAATCCTCTCTTTCACCACTAACTCTTTTTCCTTTCCTATGAAATGCAATTTAAGCTTTGTTAATCTTTCTTCATATAAAGATTTCTAATTTGGGAATTAAACTTTGATCACCTACGCTGGACACGTTCAAGTGAATTTATTATCCATTCTATACGGCGAATAAACACTGAATGCATTATCTCAAATAGGTCCTAACTAGGCAGATATAGCTGAAGAACAACTCCAGGATCTTGTTACTAACGCTTCGTTAATATATTCCAGATGCCTCTTTGGCCTTATTACGAACATTCATGATGATCCTTTGGTTTTAACTTCTTACTAATCATAACTCCCAGATCTTTTCAGCAATATGAATTATGCAATCGCAACGAGCATCAAGCTTGCATCTTTCTACATCTATCATCATTACCTAGACTCAAACCTTTACATTTATCAGCATTTAAACTCATCTTCAATCTTTTGACAATTTCAAAACCCTATTAAGATCAACTTGAAGTGATATGTGAGTCTTCTTCCGTGTAAATTTCCCTACCGATTTTTGTATCATCGGCAATTTGTAAATGATGCTACTCAAACCTGATCTAAACATTTATATTTATATAAACACAGAGGTCCAAGACAGAGCCTTGAGGCATCTCCACTTTCAACTCTCATTTTACACCAGAATATGTTGATACGATCTGAACTGCATAATCGTTAGGGGGCCTAATAGGAGTAAGATATAGTGAAGAACAACACCAGGTTTCTTATAACTAACTCTACGATAAATTAATCCTAGTGTCCTATTTCCTTTACTAATATTTTTGTATTGATTTTTTGTTTTAAATCTTGCTAATTATATCTCTTATATCCCCTCTGATCCCGTTCGCATCCCGCCTTCGCAATCGCAACGAATACTAGTAAATTTATTAATTGTATAAATTGGGACAAAAACTGGACTGGATAATCTGAATGGAGCACGGAATAGCTGAAAATAGCACTAGGTGATTATTACTGACTGTTCGAGAACAATCCCATTGTCATATTTGCCTTGTTTCGAACAATATTTGCGAATTTGCAGCAGCATTCGCAGACTCGAAATTGGCTGCAGGTGATGCAGGGAGGTAATGGACCCAATAGCTATGAATGTCATTAATTTTGTTTCATGAATGTCATGAAAGTTAATGAATCTGGCGAACAAAAGCAACGGTATTACATTAGTTAACAACATAAGAATGAAGGTAACATTGTTGAAGGTCTATGCCCTTACAAGCAGATCCTATTGATACAACGATATGGAGCAGGTCACGAGGAAGAAGCTAAGGGGAAACTTACCATTAAATAATTTTTCAATGTACTCTAACCTGTTTCTCGTTAACTCCTGCTCCATCCCGTTCTTGGTTCTTAACATAACAAATCGATGCAAGGACGTATTTCTGCGCCTGAGTTGGAACTGGGGAGATCTTCAGAATTGTATTTTGCCTCTCTCATCTGAATCTTGCGGGAGAGAAGTAACTCTTCTCAAATGGATTAGTCTTTGCCGATGGTTACAGCAACAGACGAGCGTAAGCAAATAGCACGACCAGCAAAGAACTGGGGAAGCAAGTGAGGGCTGAGTTGGTAGGCGCCTTAAGAACTAAATCATATCAGGTGAAGCTGGTGACAAGGAGTTTTTTGCGCAGTATCTGTAATAAATGGATATATCATGATCACTACGGTCCAATCAACCATTCTCATAAAGACTCCATTAGTTGCCCTATGGGATTGGACTAATATTAAATGAAATATAACAATTGGTTATAAAGTAAATCCCTGATAGTTGGTCAGAATTCATATTTCCCGCAAGAAACGAATTGCCCTAACACTTGTTACGCCGGATCTAGTACAACAGATCGTATTTGGAGCTATCATTCAATAGAAATTTGCATACGCCAACGCCAAGTACGTCGTTAAGAGGACGCACAAGCTAAAAATTCATAGCGCGATCTACAAACAAACTTCTATCATGGAACCTTCCATAACCACTCACGAATGGATCAGTTAGAACAAGAATGAATTGTTGGTGCAACAGTTAAGAAACATAAGCAACAAAATGACTGCGAAAGGCCTATTGGCCCATACAAGGCAGCTAGCTATTTTATAACCACCAATCTCACTCATTTGACATGTCCACCCCACTCTTGAAATAATTGAAGGATCCCACCTCCATCACAGTAGGTGGTAATGGTTCCGTAAATCAACAACTCTGTTACCTGAACCCAGTATTACCCAGTGCTTTTCTAATCTAAATTTATCCAATTTAACAACTCATTTGTTTCGTGTTCTGTCCTTGTGTTGATACTTTTAATATCTATTAATATGCCCATTATGTTATGATTCCACTTCATCTACATTGTACCACCACTAACTCTTTTCCGTGTATCCCTATGAATGCCATATTTAAAGGCTTTGTAATCTTGCTTCATATAAAAGATTTCTAATTTGGGAATTAAATCTGTTGACATCCTACGTGGACACGTTCAAGATGAATTATATATCCATTCTAATATTGCGACAAAACTGAATTGCATATATCTAAATAGGTCCTAACACAGAGCAAGATATAATGCTATAGAACAACTCCAAGGCAACTCTTGTTACTAACGCTTCGATTAATAATTTCCTAGAGTCCATCTTTGCCTTATTATGAACATTAGCATTGTTCCGTTTGGTTTTAACTTCTTACTAATCCTAATCCCTAGATCCTTTTTCAGCAATATGACTTCTCAACGCAACAGCATCAAGCTTGCATCTTGTAACTCTATCTCATTCCTCCTCAAAACTTTACATATATCAACATTAAACCTCATTCTATCATATCTTTTGGACAAATTCAGAACCCTGTTTAGATCAACTTGGAGTGATAGAGAGTCTTCTTCCGTGTTATTCTCCCATTACCGATTTTTGTATCATCGGCAAATTTGTTAATGTTGCTACTCAAACCTTGAATCTAAATCATTTATAGACATTATAAACAACAGAGGTTCCAAGACAGAGCCTTGAAGCATCTCCACTTTCACTCTCCACTTTCAACTCCCCACGAATATGTTGATACGATTTGAAATGCATAATCTTTAGGGGCCTGGTTTAATGCTGATGAATGTAAAGTTTTGGTCTAGGTAATGATGATAGAGTTACAAGATGCAAGCTTGATGCTGTTGCGATGCAACTTCATATTGTGAAAGGATCTGGGAGTTATGATTAGTAAGAAGTTAAATCAAAGGATCAATGCATGAATGTTCGTAATAAGGCAAAGAGGACTCCGGAATTTATTAATCGAAGCGTTAGTAACAAGACCCTGGAGTGTTCTTCAGATATATCTGGCTCTGGTTAGGACCTATTTAGATAATGCAATCAGTTTTAGTCGCAGTACTATAGAATGGATATAAATTCACTTGAACGTGTTCAGTGAAGGCTAACAAAGTTAATTCCCCAAATTAGATATCTTTTTTATGAAGAAAGGTTAACAAAGCTTAAATTGCATTCACTGGAAAGGAAAAGAGTTAGTGGTGACATGATAGAGGATTACAAGTGAATGAACTAACATAACATAGGGCATATTAATAGGAGTATTAAAAGAATCAACACAAGTCAGAACACGAAACAATGAGTATAAATTGCATAATATTAGATTTAGAAAGGACATGGGTAAATACTGGCTCGGTAACAGAGTTGTTGATTTGTGGAACCAATTACCGCCTACTGTGATGGAGGTGGGATCCTTTAATTGTTTCAAGAGTGGGGTGGACATGTAAGCGAGTGGGATTGGGTGGTTATAAATAGCAGCTGCCTTGTATGGGCCAATAGGCCTTCTGCAGTCATTTTTGTTCTTATGTTCTTAACTGTTGCACCAACAGAATCTCATTCTTGTTCTACTGATCCATCCGTGAAGATGTGAGTGGTTGTTTGTGTTGAGATGTTTTCCATGAATAGCAAGTTGTTGTTGTCTTTGAATCGACTACTAGAACAAAATTTATCATAGCACGGGCTATTGTGAACCGTAGTGGCTCAGTGATATATCCATTTATTACAGATACTGCGCAAAAAACTCCTTGTCACCAGACTTCACCTGATATGATTTAGTTCTTAAGGCGCCGTACCAACTCAGTCCCTCACTTGCTTCCCCAGTTCTTTGCTGGTCGTGCTATTTGCTTACGCTCGTCTGTTGCTGTAACCATGGCAAAGACTAATCCATTTGAGAAGAGTTACTTCTCTCCCCGCAAGATTCAGATGAGAGAGCAAAATACAATTCTGAAGATCTCCACCACCAAGATTTCCAAACTCAGGAGCAGAAATACGTCCTTGCATCGATATGTTATGTTGTACAACCTCAAGACACGGTGGAGCAGGAGTTAACGAGAAACAGGTTAGAGTACATGGAAGAATTATTTAATGGTAAGTTTTCCCCTTAGCTTCTTCCTCCGGTGACCTGCTCCATATCGTTTGTTATAAATAGGATCTGCGTTGTAAGGGCCAATAGACCTTCAACAGTTACCTTCATTCTTATGTTGTTAACTAATGTAATACCGTTGCTTTTGTTCGCCAGATTTATTAACTTTCATGACATTCATGAAACAAAATTAATTACATTCATAAGCTATTGGGTCCATTACCTCCCTGCATCACCTGCAGCCAAGTTCGAGTCTGCGAATGGCTGCTGCAAATTAATGCAAATATATGTTCGAAACAAGGCAAATATGACAATGGGATTTGTTTCTCGAACAGTCAGTAATAAATCACCTAGTGCTATTTTCAGCTATTCCGTGCTCCATTCAGATTATCCAGTCAAGTTTTTGTCCCAATTTTATACAATTAATAAATTTACTAGTATTCGTTGCGATTGCGAAGGCGGGATGCGAAAGGGATCAGAGGGGATATAAGAGATATAATTAGCAAGAATTTAAAACTAAAAAATCAATACAAAAATATTAGTAAAAAGTCAAATAGGACACTAGGATTAATTTATCGTAGAGTTAGTAATAAGAAACCTGGTGTTGTTCTTCAGCTATATCTTACTCCTATTAGGCCCCCTAAAGATTATGCAGTTCAGATCGTATCAACATATTCGTGGAGTGTTGAAAATTGAGAGTTGAAAGTGGAGTGCCTCAAGGCTCTGTCTTGGGACCTCTGTTGTTTATAATAAATATAAATGGTTTAGATTCAGGTTTGAGTAGCATCATTTGCAAATTTGCCGATGATACAAAAATCGGTAGGGAAATTAACACGGAAGAAGACTCACTATCACTTCAAGTTGATCTAAATAGGGTTTTGAAATTGTCAAAAGATTGATAGATGAGGTTTAATGCTGATAAATGTAAAGTTTTGAGTCTAGGTAATGAAGATAGAGTTACAAGATGCAAGCTTGATGCTGTTGCGATTGAGAAGTCATATTGCGAAAAGGATCTGGGAGTTATGATTAGTAAGAAGTTAAAACCAAAGGATCAATGCATGAATGTTCGTAATAAGGCAAAGAGGACTCTGGAAATTATTAATCGAAGCGTTAGTAACAAGATTCCTGGAGTTGTTCTTCAGTATATCTTGCTCTGGTTAGGACCTATTTAGATAATGCAATTCAGTTTTATTCGCCGTACTATAGAATGGATATAAATTCACTTGAACGTGTCCAGCGTAGGATGACAAAGTTAATTGCCCAAATTAGAAATCTTTTATATGAAGAAAGATTAACAAAGCTTAAATTGCATTCATAGGAAAGGAAGAAGAGTTAGTGGTGACATGACAGAGGATTACAAGTGGATGAATGAACATAACATATGGCATATTAATAGGAGTATTAAAAGTATCAACACAAGACAGAACACGAAACAATGAGTTAAAATTGGATAATATTAGATTTAGAAAAGACATGGGTAAATACTGGTTCGGTAACAGAGTTGTTGATTTGCGGAACCAATTACCGCCTCCTGTGATGGAGGTGGGATCCTTCAATTGTTTCAAGAGTGGGGTGGACATGTAAATGAGTGGGATTTGGTGGTTATAAATAGCAGCTGCCTTGTATGGGCCAATAGGCCTTCTGCAGTCATTTTTGTTCTTATGTTCTTAACTGTTACACCAACAGAATCTCATTCTTGTTCTACTGATCCATTCGTGAAGATGTGAGTGGTTGATTGTGTTGAGATGTTTTCCATGAATAGCAAATTGTTGTTGTCGTAGAATCGACTACTTGAACAAAATTTATCATAGTAAGGGCTATTGTGAACCGTAGTGGCTCAGTGATATATCCAATTATTACAGATACTGCGCAAAAAACTCCTTGTCACCAGACTTCACCTAATATGATTTAGTTCTTAAGGCGCCGTACCAACTCAGGCCCTCACTTGCTTCCCCAGTTCTTTGCTGGTCGTGCTATTTGCTTACGCTCGTCTGTTGCTGTAACCATGGCAAAGACTAATCCATTTGAGAAGAGTTACTTCTCTCCCCGCATGATTCAGATGAGAGAGCAAAATACAATTCTGAAGATCTCCACCGCCAAGATTTCCAAACTCAGGCGCAGAAATACGTCCTTGCATCGATATGTTATGTTGTAGAATCTCAAGAAACGGGTGGAGCAGGAGTTAACGAGAAACAGGTTAGAGTACATGGAAGAATTATTTAATGGTAAGTTTTCCCCTTAGCTTCTTCCTTCGGTGACCTGCTCCATATCGTTTGTTATAAATAGGATCTACGTTGTAAGGGTCAATAGACCTTCAACAGTTACCTTCATTCTTATGTAGTTAACTAATGTAATACCGTTGCTTTTGTTCGCCAGATTCATTAACTTTCATGACATTCATGAAACAAAATTAATGACATTCATAAGCTATTGGGTCCATTACCTCCCTGCATCACCTGCAGCCAAGTTCGAGTCTGCGAATGGCTGCTGCAAATTAATGCAAATATATGTTCGAAACAAGGCAAATATGACAATGGGATTTGTTTCTCGAACAGTCAGTAATAAATCACCTAGTGCTATTTTCAGCTATTCCGTGCTCCATTCAGATTATCCAGTCAAGTTTTTGTCCCAATTTTATACAATTAATAAATTTACTAGTATTCGTTGCGATTGCGAAGGGGGGATGCGAAAGGGATCAGAGGGGATATACGAGATATAATTAGCAAGAATTTAAAACTAAAAAATCAATACAAAAATATTAGTAAAAAGTCAAATAATACACTAGGATTAATTTATCGTAGAGTTAGTAATAAGAATCCTGGTGTTGTTCTTCAGCTATATCTTACTCCTATTAGGCCCCCTAAAGATTACGCAGTTCAGATCGTATCAACATATTCGTGGAGTGTTGAAAATTGAGAGTTGAAAGTGGAGTGCCTTAGGCTCTGTCTTGGGACCTCTGTTGTTTATAATAAATATAAATGGTTTAGATTCAGGTTTGAGTAGTATCATTTGCAAATTTGCCGATGATACAAAAATCGGTAGGGAAATTAACACGGAAGAAGACTCACTATCACTTCAAGTTGATCTAAATAGGGTTTTGAAATTGTCAAAAGATTGATAGATGAGGTTTAATGCTGATAAACGTAAAGTTTTGAATCTAGGTAATGAAGATAGAGTTACAAGATGCAAGCTTGATGCTGTTGCGATTGAGAAGTCATATTGCGAAAAGGATCTGGGAGTTATGATTAGTAATTAGTTAAAACCAAAGGATCATTGCATGAATGTTCGTAATAAGGCAAAGAGGACTCTGGAAATTATTAATCGAAGCGTTAGTAAAAAGATTCCTGGAGTTGTTCATCAGTTATATCTTGCTCTGGTTAGGACCTATTTAGATAATGCAATTCAGTGTTATTCGCCGTACTATAGAATGGATATAAATTCACTTGAACGTGTCCAGCGTAGGATGACAAAGTTAATTGCCCAAATTAGAAATCTTTTATATGAAGAAAGATTAACAAAGCTTAAATTGCATTCATAGGAAAGGAAGAAGAGTTAGTGGTGACATGACAGAGGATTACAAGTGGATGAATGAACATAACATATGGCATATTAATAGGAGTATTAAAAGTATCAACACAAGACAGAACACGAAACAATGAGTTAAAATTGGATAATATTAGATTGAGAAAAGACATGGGTAAATACTGGTTCGGTAACAGAGTTGTTGATTTGCGGAACCAATTACCGCCTCCTGTGATGGAGGTGGGATCCTTCAATTGTTTCAAGAGTGGGGTGGACATGTAAATGAGTGGGATTTGGTGGTTATAAATAGCAGCTGCCTTGTATGGGCCAATAGGCCTTCTGCAGTCATTTTTGTTCTTATGTTCTTAACTGTTGCACCAACAGAATCTCATTCTTGTTCTACTGATCCATTCGTGAAGATGTGAGTGGTTGATTGTGTTGAGATGTTTTCCATGAATAGCAAATTGTTGTTGTCGTAGAATCGACTACTTGAACAAAATTTATCATAGTAAGGGCTATTGTGAACCGTAGTGGCTCAGTGATATATCCAATTATTACAGATACTGCGCAAAAAACTCCTTGTCACCAGACTTCACCTAATATGATTTAGTTCTTAAGGCGCCGTACCAACTCAGGCCCTCACTTGCTTCCCCAGTTCTTTGCTGGTCGTGCTATTTGCTTACGCTCGTCTGTTGCTGTAACCATGGCAAAGACTAATCCATTTGAGAAGAGTTACTTCTCTCCCCGCATGATTCAGATGAGAGAGCAAAATACAATTCTGAAGATCTCCACCGCCAAGATTTCCAAACTCAGGCGCAGAAATACGTCCTTGCATCGATATGTTATGTTGTAGAATCTCAAGAAACGGGTGGAGCAGGAGTTAACGAGAAACAGGTTAGAGTACATGGAAGAATTATTTAATGGTAAGTTTTCCCCTTAGCTTCTTCCTTCGGTGACCTGCTCCATATCGTTTGTTATAAATAGGATCTACGTTGTAAGGGTCAATAGACCTTCAACAGTTACCTTCATTCTTATGTAGTTAACTAATGTAATACCGTTGCTTTTGTTCGCCAGATTCATTAACTTTCATGACATTCATGAAACAAAATTAATGACATTCATAAGCTATTGGGTCCATTACCTCCCTGCATCACCTGCAGCCAAGTTCGAGTCTGCGAATGGCTGCTGCAAATTAATGCAAATATATGTTCGAAACAAGGCAAATATGACAATGGGATTTGTTTCTCGAACAGTCAGTAATAAATCACCTAGTGCTATTTTCAGCTATTCCGTGCTCCATTCAGATTATCCAGTCAAGTTTTTGTCCCAATTTTATACAATTAATAAATTTACTAGTATTCGTTGCGATTGCGAAGGGGGGATGCGAAAGGGATCAGAGGGGATATACGAGATATAATTAGCAAGAATTTAAAACTAAAAAATCAATACAAAAATATTAGTAAAAAGTCAAATAATACACTAGGATTAATTTATCGTAGAGTTAGTAATAAGAATCCTGGTGTTGTTCTTCAGCTATATCTTACTCCTATTAGGCCCCCTAAAGATTACGCAGTTCAGATCGTATCAACATATTCGTGGAGTGTTGAAAATTGAGAGTTGAAAGTGGAGTGCCTTAGGCTCTGTCTTGGGACCTCTGTTGTTTATAATAAATATAAATGGTTTAGATTCAGGTTTGAGTAGTATCATTTGCAAATTTGCCGATGATACAAAAATCGGTAGGGAAATTAACACGGAAGAAGACTCACTATCACTTCAAGTTGATCTAAATAGGGTTTTGAAATTGTCAAAAGATTGATAGATGAGGTTTAATGCTGATAAACGTAAAGTTTTGAATCTAGGTAATGAAGATAGAGTTACAAGATGCAAGCTTGATGCTGTTGCGATTGAGAAGTCATATTGCGAAAAGGATCTGGGAGTTATGATTAGTAAGAAGTTAAAACCAAAGGATCATTGCATGAATGTTCGTAATAAGGCAAAGAAGACTCTGGAAATTATTAATCGAAACGTTAGTAAAAAGATTCCTGGAGTTGTTCATCAGTTATATCTTGCTCTGGTTAGGACCTATTTAGATAATGCAATTCAGTTTTATTCGCCGTACTATAGAATGGATATAAATTCACTTGAACGTGTCCAGCGTAGGATGACAAAGTTAATTGCCCAAATTAGAAATCTTTTATATGAAGAAAGATTAACAAAGCTTAAATTGCATTCATAGGAAAGGAAGAAGAGTTAGTGGTGACAGAGGATTACAAGTGGATGAATGAACATAACATATGGCATATTAATAGGAGTATTAAAAGTATCAACACAAGACAGAACACGAAACAATGAGTTAAAATTGGATAATATTAGATTTAGAAAAGACATGGGTAAATACTGGTTCGGTAACAGAGTTGTTGATTTGCGGAACCAATTACCGCCTCCTGTGATGGAGGTGGGATCCTTCAATTGTTTCAAGAGTGGGGTGGACATGTAAATGAGTGGGATTTGGTGGTTATAAATAGCAGCTGCCTTGTATGGGCCAATAGGCCTTCTGCAGTCATTTTTGTTCTTATGTTCTTAACTGTTGCACCAACAGAATCTCATTCTTGTTCTACTGATCCATTCGTGAAGATGTGAGTGGTTGATTGTGTTGAGATGTTTTCCATGAATAGCAAATTGTTGTTGTCGTAGAATCGACTACTTGAACAAAATTTATCATAGTAAGGGCTATTGTGAACCGTAGTGGCTCAGTGATATATCCAATTATTACAGATACTGCGCAAAAAACTCCTTGTCACCAGACTTCACCTGATATGATTTAGTTCTTAAGGCGCCGTACCAACTCAGGCCCTCACTTGCTTCCCCAGTTCTTTGCTGGTCGTGCTATTTGCTTACGCTCGTCTGTTGCTGTAACCATGGCAAAGACTAATCCATTTGAGAAGAGTTACTTCTCTCCCCGCAAGATTCAGATGAGAGAGCAAAATACAATTCTGAAGATCTCCACCGCCAAGATTTCCAAACTCAGGCGCAGAAATACGTCCTTGCATCGATATGTTATGTTGTAGAACCTCAAGAAACGGGTGGAGCAGGAGTTAACGAGAAACAGGTTAGAGTACATGGAAGAATTATTTAATGGTAAGTTTTCCCCTTAGCTTCTTCCTCCGTGACCTGCTCCATATCGTTTGTTATAAATAGGATCTGCGTTGTAAGGGCCAATAGACCTTCAACAGTTACCTTCATTCTTATGTTGTTAACTAATGTAATACCGTTGCTTTTGTTCGCCAGATTTATTAACTTTCATGACATTCATGAAACAAATTAATTACATTCATAAGCTATTGGGTCCATTACCTCCCTGAATCACTTGCAGCCAAGTTCGAGTCTGCGAATGGCTGCTGCATATTAATGCAAATATATGTTCGAAACAAGGCAAATATGACAATGGGATTTTGTTCTCGAACCAGTCATATAAATCACCTAGTGCTATTTTCAGCTATTCCGTGCTCCATTCAGATTATCCAGTCCAGTTTTTGTCCCCATTGTATATAATTAATAAATTTATTAGTATTCGTTGCGATTGCGAAGGCGGGATGCGAAAGGGATCATAGGGATATAAGAGATATAATTAGCAAGAATTTAAAACAAAAAATCAATACAAAATATTAGTAAAAAGTCAAATAGGACAATAGGATTAATTTATCGTAGAGTTAGTAATAAGAAACCTGGTGTTGTTCTTCAGCTATATCTTACTCCTATTAGGCCCCCTAAAGATTATGCAGTTCAGATCGTATCAACATATTCGTGGAGTGTTGAAAATTGAGAGTTGAAAGTGGAGTGCCTTCAAGGCTCTGTCTGGGTATAGCCATGCCCTTGTTTATATAACCCCCAATACCATGAGCCTCTATCTTTTTAATCAGTCTTTCATGTGGCACTGTATCGAAAGCTTTGCTAAAGTCAAGGTACACAACATCACAATCCTTACCACTATCAACTGCCTCAACTATGCTAGAATAAAAAGATAACAAATTTGTTAAACATGAACGGCCATTTATAAAAAATGTTGCGACTCAATTATTAATTTATGTTTTTCAAGATGAAGACGAATTTTATTTGCTATTATAGATTCGAGTAACTTTCCCACAATAGACGTTAGGCTAATTGGTCGATAGTTAGACGCAAGTGATCTATCTCCTTTCTTAAAACTGGTATCACATTAGCAACTTTCCAAAACTCTGGCACTCTGCCTGACTCTATTGATTTATTAAATATGATTGACAGTGGGTCACAAAGCTCCTCTTTGCATTCTTTCAGCACTCTGGCAAACACTTCATCCGGCCCTGGGGATTTGACTCTATTGATTTATTAAATATGATTGACAGTGGGTCACAAAGCTCCTCTTTGCATTCTTTCAGCACCCTGGCAAACACTTCATCCGGCCCTGGGGATTTGTTTGGTTTGAGTTTTACTATTTGTTTAAAACATCCTCCCTGGTAACTGCTAAACTCGTCAACCTGTCCTCGTCCCCACCCACATAGACTTGTTGGGCTGAAGGCATATTGTTAAGTTCCTCTTTAGTAAATACAGATACAAAATATTTGTTAAAAATACTACTCATCTCTTCATCACTATCTGTTATTTGACCTGTCTCAGTTTTTAATGGACCTATCCTTTCCCTAGTCTTAGTTCGATATAACTGAAAAAACCCTTTAGGATTTGTCTTTGCTTGCCCTGCTATACGAACTTCATAGTTTCTTTTTGCTTTCCTTATCTCTTTTTAACATTTCTAACTAGTTGTACGAATTCCTGTTCTAAAGTGACCTCCCCATTTTTAATCCTCTTGTACCAAGCTCTCTTTTTACCTATAAGATTCTTCAAATTCTTTGTTATCCACTTTGGGTCATTAGTAATCGATCTATTCAATTTGTGTGGTATACTACGTTCCTGTGCTTTGTTTAGAATATTCTTAAATACGTTATAAATTGAATCTACATCGAAATCCCCATTTACATCACCTATCGCTGGGTTCATGTCTCGCTCCAAGACCGGCCCACACCCCATACCCAAGACTTTCCAATCAATTTGACCCAAAAAATTTCTTAGGCTATTAAAATCAGCTTTTCGAAAATCTGGCACTTTAACAGAATTTTCTCCTACAGGTCTATTCCATTCTATGCCAAATCTGATTTCTATGTGATCACTGTTCCCTTGCTCACTTCCTATTTCGATGTCATTAATTTGTGTTTCCCTGCTAGTTAGCACTAAATCTAAAATATTATTTTCCCGTGTTGGTTCCTTAATGTGTTGCGTAAGAAAGCAATCGTCAATTAATTCTAGAAAATCTTCTGCTTCACTATTCCCTGTTTTGTTCAACCAGTTTATTCCACTCAAATTAAAGTCACCCATGACATAAATACTGTTAGATCTAGATGCCCTAGATATTTCATCCCATAGATGCTTTGCTTCCATTCTGTCTAAATTTGGTGGCCTATATATATAACTCCTATTATAATATTATTTGCTTTTTCGTTTAATTCTATCCAAATAGTTTCTGTGTGTGGCTCAGTTTTGATTCCCTCTTTGAGACTACATTTCAAATTGTCCCTAACGTATATGGCTACTCCACCACCTCGTCTAATATATCTATCTGTGTGAAATAGTTTAAATCCATTTATTTGATATTCGGCTAATAGTTCTCTATTATCAACATTCATCCACGTTTCGTTAAGTGCAATAATATCTATTTTTTCTGTGCAGACAAGAGCATTTAATTCGTTAATTTTATTTCTTAGACTTCTACTGTTTGTGTAATATACCCTAAGTGAATTGTTATTTTGAGGCCCTTCTCTTTCCCTGATCATTTTTCCAATTCCTTTCTCCCTCAAACACATACTTTTATTACATCCTTCCTCCAAATCAATTCCCATACCTCTATCTACTAACAGTTTAAACCCAAACAAACACCTCTAACCACTTCTTCCAACGAATTTGCAACAGCAACAACCCCAGCTCTCGATAGATGCACCCCATCCCTAGCATATATTTCATTTCTTCCATAGAAGTGTTCCCAGTTGTCTATGAAAGATATTACATTTGATTTGCAATATCTTTCCAGCCTGCAATTGACACCACGTGCCCTCGACATCCATTCATTTCCCACTCCCTTTCTTGGAAGAATGCCACATATGATCGGGATTCCTCCCTTGCTCCTAACTAATTCTATTGCTGTCTTGAATTTCAGTATTAGTTCCTCACTTCTAACTGTCCCAACATCATTACCCCCTACACTAATACAAATAATGGGTTTGCTTCCATTTCCCGTCATAATATCTTTCATGTTTCCAACAATATCACCAATTCCAGCTCCCGGATAGCAAACTCTTAATCTGTTCCCCCTATCTCTGGCACAAAACGTTCTGTCTAAATATCTCACCTGGGAATCTCCCACAACCAAAACTCGACTCGGTACCTCCTTAACTTTCTGAGAACCCTGAGGGGCCCGCGCTTCGCCGCTCCTTGCTGATTTCTTTTCGGAGTGAACCGCTGCCTCACCACAGCACTCGTCCTCCAACACGGCAAATGAATTTGCCGTCTTTAGGGCGTCTGTAGGCGGCCTTGTCAAGGTCTTCTTAAGACCCCTTTCCCCAACGACTCTCCACGACGAGGTCTTGTTTACCTTGGTCTTCTCCGCCTCCCCCGGACGCTTCAGCTGTCGCACCTCCTCTCGTAAGGAATCCACCTCTGCTCTCAGAGCCCCAACCAAGTTCACCAATTCCTCCAGTAATCCCTCCATCACTGCTACAATAACGCCGCTAAGTCTATTGTAAGGGCCAATAGACCTTCAACAGTTACCTTCATTCTTATGTTGTTAACTAATGTAATACCGTTGATTTTGTTCGCCAGATTCATTAACTTTCATGACATTCATGAAACAAAATTAATGACATTCATAAGCTATTTTGTCCATTACCTCCCTGCATCACCTGCAGCCAAGTTCGAGTCTGCGAATGGCTGCTACAAATTAATGCAAATATATGTTCGAAAAAAGGCAAATATGACAATGGGATTTGTTTCTCGAACAGTCAGTAATAAATCACCTTGTGCTATTTTCAGCTATTCCGTGTTCCATTCAGATTATCCAGTCCAGTTTTTGTCCCAATTTTATACAATTAATAAATTTACTAGTATTCGTTGCGATTGCGAAGGGGGGATGCGAAAGGGATCAGAGGGGATATAAGAGATATAATTAGCAAGAATTTAAAACTAAAAAATCAATACAAAAATATTAGTAAAAAGTCAAATAGGACACTAGGATTAATTTATCGTAGAGTTAGTAATAAGAAACCTTGTGTTATTCTTCAGCTATATATTACTCCTATTAGGCCACCTAAAGATTATGCAGTTCAGATCGTATCAACATATTCGTGGAGAGTTGAAAGTGGAGTGCCTCCAGGCTCTGTCTTGTGACCTCTGTTGTTTATAATAAATATAAATGGTTTTGATTCAGGTTTGAGTAGCATCATTTGCAAATTTGCCGATGATACAAAAATCGGTAGGGAAATTAACACAGAAGAAAACTCACTATCACTTCAAGTTGATCTAAATAGGGTTTTGAAATTGTCAAAAGATTGATAGATGAGGTTTAATGCTGATAAATGTAAAGTTTTGAGTCTAGGTAATGAAGATAGAGTTACAAGATGCAAGCTTGATGCTGTTGCGATTGCGAAGTCATATTGCGAAAAGGATCTGGGAGTTATGATTAGTAAGAAGTTAAAACCTAAGGATCAATGCATGAATGTTCGTAATAAGGCAAAGAGGACTCTGGAAATTATTAATCGAAGCGTTAGTAACAAGACTCCTGGAGTTGTTCTTCAGCTATATCTTGCTCTGGTTAGGACCTATTTAGATAATGCAATTCAGTTTTATTCGCCGTACTATAGAATGGATATAAATTCACTTGAACGTGTCCAGCGTAGGATGACCAAGTTAATTCCCCAAATTAGAAATCTTATATGAACAAAGATTAACAAAGCTTAAATTGCATTCACAGGAAAGGAAAAAAGAGTTAGTGGTGACATGATAGACGATTACAAGTGGATGAATGAACATAACATTGAGCATATTTATAGGAGTATTAAAAGTATCAACACAAGACAGACCACGAAACAATGAGTTAAAATTTGATAATATTAGATTTAGAAAAGACATGGGTAAATACTGGTTCGGTAACATAGTTGTTGATTTGCGGAACCAATTACCGCCTACTGTGATGAAGGTGGGATCCTTCAATTGTTTCAATAGTGGGGTGGACATGTAAATGAGTGGGATTGGGTGATTATAAATAGCAGCTGCCTTGTATGGGCCAATAGGCCTTCTGCAGTCATTTTTGTTCTTATGTTCTTAACTGTTGCACCAACAGAATCTCATTCTTGTTCTACTGATCCATCCGTGAAGATGTGAGTGGTTGTTTGTGTTGAGATGTTTTCCATGAATAGCAAGTTGTTGTTGTCGTAGAATCGACTACTTGAACAAAATTTATCATAGTAAAGGCTATTGTGAACCGTAGTGGCTCAGTGATATATCCATTTATTACAGAATCTGCGCAAAAAAATCCTTGTCACCAGACTTCACCTGATATGATTTAGTTCTTAAGGCGCCGTACCAACTCAGTCCCTCACCTGCTTCCCAAGTAATTTGCTGGTCGTGCTATTTGCTTACGCTCGTCTGTTGCTGTAACCATGGCAAAGACTAATCCATTTGAGAAGAGTTACTTCTCTCCCCGCAAGATTCAGATGAGAGAGCAGTTGAAGAACCTCAAGAAACGGGTGGAGCAGGAGTTAACGAGAAACAGGCTAGAGTACATGGAAGAATTGTTTAATGGTAAGTTTTCGCCTTAGCTTCTTCCTCCGGTGACCTGCTCCATATCGTTTGTTATAAACAGGATCTGTGTTGTAACGGCCAATAGACCTTCAACAGTTACCTTCATTCTTATGTTGTTAACTAATGTAATACCGTTGCTTTTGTTCACCAGATTCATTAACTTTCATGACATTCATGAAACAAAATTAATGACATTCATAAGCTATTGGGTCCGTTACCTCCCTGCATCACCTGCAGCCAAGTTCGAGTCTGCGAATGGCTGCTGCAAATTAATGCAAATATATGTTCGAAACAAGGCAAATATGACAATGGGATTTGTTTCTCGAACAGTCAGTAAAAAATCACCTAGTGCTATTTTCAGCTATTCCGTGCTCCATTCAGATTATCCAGTCCAGTTTTTGTCCCAATTGTATACAATTAATAAATTTACTAGTATTCGTTGCGATTGCGAAGGCGGGATGCGAAAGGGATCAGAGGGAATATAAGAGATATAATTAGCAAGAAATTAAAACTAAAAAATCAATACAAAAATATCAGTAAAAAGTCAAGTAGGACACTAGGGTTAATTTATCGTAGAGATAGTAATAAGAAACCTGGTGTTGTTCTTCAGCTATATCTTACTCCTATTAGGCCCCCTAAAGATTACGCAGTTCAGATCGTATCAACATATTCGTGGAGTGTTGAAAATTGAGAGTTGAAAGTGGAGTGCCTTAGGCTCTGTCTTGGGACCTCTGTTGTTTATAATAAATATAAATGGTTTAGATTCAGGTTTGAGTAGTATCATTTGCAAATTTGCCGATGATACAAAAATCGGTAGGGAAATTAACACGGAAGAAGACTCACTATCACTTCAAGTTGATCTAAATAGGGTTTTGAAATTGTCAAAAGATTGATAGATGAGGTTTAATGCTGATAAACGTAAAGTTTTGAATCTAGGTAATGAAGATAGAGTTACAAGATGCAAGCTTGATGCTGTTGCGATTGAGAAGTCATATTGCGAAAAGGATCTGAGAGTTATGAATAGTAAGAAGTTAAAACCAAAGGATCATTGCATGAATGTTCGTAATAAGGCAAAGAGGACTCAGGAAATTATTATTCGAAGCGTTAGTAACAAGATTCCTGGAGTTGTTCATCAGCTATATCTTGCTCTGGTTAGGACCTATTTAGATAATGCAATTCAGTTTTATTCGCCGTACTATAGAATGGATATAAATTCACTTGAACGTGTCCAGCGTAGGATGACAAAGTTAATTCCCTAAATTAGAAATCTTGTATATGAAGAAAGATTAACAAAGCTTAAATTGCATTCATAGGAAAGGAAGAAAAGTTAGTGGTGACATGATAGAGGATTACAAGTGGATGAAAGAACATAACATAGGGCATATTAATAGGAGTATTAAAAGTATCAACACAAGACAGAACACGAAACAATGAGTTAAAATTGGATAATATTAGATTTAGAAAAGACGTGGGTAAATACTGGTTCGGTAACAGAGTTGTTGATTTGCGGAACCAATTACCGCCTCCTGTGATGGAGGTGGGATCCTTCAATTGTTTCAAGAGTGGGGTGGACATGTAAATGAGTGGGATTTGGTGGTTATAAATAGCAGCTGCCTTGTATGGGCCAATAGGCCTTCTGCAGTCATTTTTGTTCTTATGTTCTTAACTGTTGCACCAACAGAATCTCATTCTTGTTCTACTGATCCATTCGTGAAGATGTGAGTGGTTGATTGTGTTGAGATGTTTTCCATGAATAGCAAGTTGTTGTTGTCTTAGAATCGACTACTAGAACAAAATTTATCATAGCACGGGCTATTGTGCAACCCGTCCTCTTAAAAAGAACGTCTCTTTTGACTCGTATGCGCGATATGGCCAAATTTGGACGTAATTTGAAATGAAATCGACTCACAAAAGTGACGTTCTGTTCCGTAATCTATTTGAGTCAACCGGCGTACGCGCAGAGTTTATAAGAGGACAATTTAAATTAACGTTTTTCATAACGTTTTGAAACTTTATGAGAATTTCCTGCCCACCTAACCTATCAGAGGACCCTTAACTTACTGTTGTTGAAAAAAAAATCCTAAATTTATTTTCATATTTTTTTCATTTTCAAATTACGTCCAAATTCGGCCATACGGGCAAACGGCCAAATGCGACGTTCTTTTTAAGAGGACAGGTTGTATTGTGAACCGTAGTGGCTCAGTGATATATCCATTTATTACAGATACTGCGCAAAAAACTCCTTGTCACCAGACTTCACCTGATATGATTTAGTTCTAAAGGCGCCGTACCAACTCAGTCCCTCACTTGCTTCCCCAGTTCTTTGCTGGTCGTGCTATTTGCTTACGCTCGTCTGTTGCTGTAATCATGGCAAAGACTAATCCATTTGAGAAGAGTTACTTCTCTCCCCGCAAGATTCAGATGAGAGAGCAAAATACAATTCTGAAGTTATCCACCGCCAAGATTTCCAAACTCAGGCGCAGAAATACGTCCTTGCATCGATATGTTATGTTGAAGAACCTCAAGAAACGGGTGGAGCAGGAGTTAACGAGAAACAGGTTAGAGTACATGGAAGAATTATTTAATGGTAAGTTTTCCCCTTAGCTTCTTCCACCGGTGAACTGCTCCATATCGTTTGTTATAAATAGGATCTGCGTTGTAAGGGCCAATACACCTTCAACAGTTACCTTCATTCTTATGTTGTTAACTAATGTAATACCGTTGCTTTTGTTCGCCAGATTCATTAACTTTCATGACATTCATGAAACAAAATTAATGACATTCATAAGCTATTGGGTCCATTACCTCCCTGCATCACCTGCAGCCAAGTTCAAGTCTGCGAATGGCTGCTGCAAATTAATGCAAATTTATGTTCGAAACAAGGCAAATATGACAATGGGATTTGTTTCCCGAACAGTCAGTAATAAATCACCTAGTGCTATTTTCAGCTATTCCGTGCTCCATTCAGATTATCCAGACCAGTTTTTGTCCCAATTGTATACAATTAATAAATTTACTAGTATTCGTTGCGATTGCGAAGGCGGGATGCGAAAGGGATCAGAGGGGATATAAGAGATATAATTACCAAGAAATTAAAACTAAAAAATCAATACAAAAATATCAGTAAAAAGTCAAGTAGGACACTAGGATTAATTTATCGTAGAGTTAGTAACAAGAAACCTGGTGTTGTTCTTCAGCTATATCTTACTCCTATTAGGCCCCCTAAAGATTACGCAGTTCAGATCGTATCAACATATTCGTGGAGTGTTGAAAATTGAGAGTTGAAAGTGGAGTGCCTTAGGCTCTGTCTAGGGTCCTCTGTTGTTTATAATAAATATAAATGGTTTAGATTCAGGTTTGAGTAGTATCATTTGCAAATTTGCCGATGATACAAAAATCGGTAGGGAAATTAACACGGAAGAAGACTCACTATCACTTCAAGTTGATCTAAATAGGGTTTTGAAATTGTCAAAAGATTGATAGATGAGGTTTAATGCTGATAAACGTAAAGTTTTGAATCTAGGTAATGAAGATAGAGTTACAAGATGCAAGCTTGATGCTGTTGCGATTGAGAAGTCATATTGCGAAAAGGATCTGGGAGTTATGAATAGTAAGAAGTTAAAACCAAAGGATCATTGCATGAATGTTCGTAATAAGGCAAAGAGGACTCAGGAAATTATTAATCGAAGCGTTAGTAACAAGATTCCTGGAGTTGTTCATCAGCTATATCTTGCTCTGGTTAGGACCTATTTAGATAATGCAATTCAGTTTATTCGCCGTACTATAGAATGGATATAAATTCACTTGAACGTGTCCAGCGTAGGATGACAAAGTTAATTCCCTAAATTAGAAATCTTGTATATGAAGAAAGATTAACAAAGCTTAAATTGCATTCATAGGAAAGGAAGAAAAGTTAGTGGTGACATGATAGAGGATTACAAGTGGATGAAAGAACATAACATAGGGCATATTAATAGGAGTATTAAAAGTATCAACACAAGACAGAACACGAAACAATGAGTTAAAATTGGATAATATTAGATTTAGAAAAGACATGGGTAAATACTGGTTCGGTAACAGAGTTGTTGATTTGCGGAACCAATTACCGCCTCCTGTGATGGAGGTGGGGTCCTTCAATTGTTTCAAGAGTGGGGTGGACATGTAAATGAGTGGGATTTGGTGGTTATAAATAGCAGCTGCCTTGTATGGGCCAATAGGCCTTCTGCAGTCATTTTTGTTCTTATGTTCTTAACTGTTGCACCAACAGAATCTCATTCTTGTTCTACTGATCCATTCGTGAAGATGTGAGTGGTTGATTGTGTTGAGATGTTTTCCATGAATAGCAAGTTGTTGTTGTCTTAGAATCGACTACTAGAACAAAATTTATCATAGCACGGGCTATTGTGCAACCCGTCCTCTTAAAAAGAACGTCTCTTTTGGCTCGTATGCGCGATATGGCCAAATTTGGACGTAATTTGAAATGAAATCGACTCACAAAAGTGACGTTCTGTTCCGTAATCTATTTGAGTCAACCGGCGTACGCGCAGAGGTTATGAGAGGACAATTTAAATTAACGTTTTTCATAACGTTTTGAAACTTTATGAGAATTTCCTGCCCACCTAACCTATCAGAGGACCCTTAACTTACTGTTGTTGAAAAAAAAATCCTAAATTTATTTTCATTATTTTTTCCTTTTCAAATTACGTCCAAATTCGGCCATACGGGCAAACGGCCAAATGCGACGTTCTTTTTAAGAGGACAGGTTGTACTGTGAACCGTAGTGGCTCAGTGATATATCCATTTATTACAGATACTGCGCAAAAAACTCCTTGTCACCAGACTTCACCTGATATGATTTAGTTCTTAAGGCGCCGTACCAACTCAGTCCCTCACTTGCTTCCCCAGTTCTTTGCTGGTCGTGCTATTTGCTTACGCTCGTCTGTTGCTGTAATCATGGCAAAGACTAATCCATTTGAGAAGAGTTACTTCTCTCCCCGCAAGATTCAGATGAGAGAGCAAAATACAATTCTGAAGTTATCCACCGCCAAGATTTCCAAACTCAGGCGCAGAAATACGTCCTTGCATCGATATGTTATGTTGAAGAACCTCAAGAAACGGGTGGAGCAGGAGTTAACGAGAAACAGGTTAGAGTACATGGAAGAATTATTTAATGGTAAGTTTTCCCCTTAGCTTCTTCCTCCGGTGACCTTCTCCATATCGTTTGTTATAAATAAGATCTGCGTTGTAAGGGCCAATAGACCTTCAACAGTTACCTTCATTCTTATGTTGTTAACTAATGTAATACCGTTGCTTTTGTTCGCCAGTTTCATTAACTTTCATGACATTCATGAAACAAAATTAATGACATTCATAAGCTATTGGGTCCATTACCTACCTGCATCACCTGCAGCCAAGTTCGAGTCTGCGAAAGGCTGCTGCAAATTAATGCAAATATTTGTTCGAAACAAGGCAAATATGACAATGGGATTTGTTTCTCGAACAGTCAGTAATAAATCACCTAGTGCTATTTTCAGCTATTCCGTGCTCCATTCTGATTATCCAGTCCAGTTTTTGTCCCAATTGTATACAATTAATAAATTTACTAGTATTCGTTGCGATTGCGAAGGCGGGATGCGAAAGGGATCAGAGGGGATATAAGTGATATAATTACCAAGAAATTAAAACTAAAAAATCAATACAAAAATATCAGTAAAAAGTCAAGTAGGACACTAGGATTAATGTATCGTAGAGTTAGTAACAAGAAACCTGGTGTTGTTAGCTATATCTTACTCCTATTAGGCCCCCTAAAGATTACGCAGTTCAGATCGTATCAACATATTCGTGGAGTGTTGAAAATTGAGAGTTGAAAGTGGAATGCCTTAGGCCCTGTCTTGGGACCTCTGTTGTTTATAATAAATATAAATGGTTTAGATTCAGGTTTGAGTAGTATCATTTGCAAATTTGCCGATGATACAAAAATGGTAGGGAAATTAACACGGAAGAAGACTCACTATCACTTCAAGTTGATCTAAATAGGGTTTTGAAATTGTCAAAAGATTGATAGATGAGGTTTAATGCTGATAAACGTAAAGTTTTGAATCTAGGTAATGAAGATAGAGTTACAAGATGCAAGCTTGATGCTGTTGCGATTGAGAAGTCATATTGCGAAAAGGATCTGGGAGTTATGAATAGTAAGAAGTTAAAACCAAAGGATCATTGCATGAATGTTCGTAATAAGGCAAAGAGGACTCAGGAAATTATTAATCGAAGCGTTAGTAACAAGATTCCTGGAGTTGTTCATCAGCTATATCTTGCTCTGGTTAGGAACTATTTAGATAATGCAATTCAGTTTTATTCGCCGTACTATAGAATGGATATAAATTCACTTGAACGTGTCCAGCGTAGGATGACAAAGTTAATTCCCTAAATTAGAAATCTTGTATATGAAGAAAGATTAACAAAGCTTAAATTGCATTCATAGGAAAGGAAGAAAAGTTAGTGGTGACATGATAGAGGATTACAAGTGGATGAAAGAACATAACATAGGGCATATTAATAGGAGTATTAAAAGTATCAACACAAGACAGAACACGAAACAATGAGTTAAAATTGGATAATATTAGATTTAGAAAAGACATGGGTAAATACTGGTTCGGTAACAGAGTTGTTGATTTGCGGAACCAATTACTGCCTCCTGTGATGGAGGTGGGATCCTTCAATTGTTTCAAGAGTGGGGTGGACATGTAAATGAGTGGGATTTGGTGGTTATAAATAGCAGCTGCCTTGTATGGGCCAATAGGCCTTCTGCAGTCATTTTTGTTCTTATGTTCTTAACTGTTGCACCAACAGAATCTCATTCTTGTTCTACTGATCCATTCGTGAAGATGTGAGTGGTTGATTGTGTTGAGATGTTTTCCATGAATAGCAAGTTGTTGTTGTCTTAGAATCGACTACTAGAACAAAATTTATCATAGCACGGGCTATTGTGCAACCCGTCCTCTTAAAAAGAACGTCTCTTTTGGCTCGTATGCGCGATATGGCCAAATTTGGACGTAATTTGAAATGAAATCGACTCACAAAAGTGACGTTCTGTTCCGTATCTATTTGAGTCAACCGCGTACGCGCAGAGGTTATGAGAGGACTTTAAATTAACGTTTTCATAACGTTTTGAAACTTTATGAGAATTTCCTGCCCACCTAACCTATCAGAGGACCCTTAACTTACTGTTGTTGAAAAAAAATCCTAATTTATTTTCATATTTTTTTCATTTTAAATTACGTCCAAATTCGGCCATACGGGCAAACGGCCAAATGCGACGTTCTTTTTAAGAGGACAGGTTGTATGTGAACCGTAGTGGCTCAGTGATATATCCATTTATACAGATACTGCGCGCAAAAACTCTTTGTCACCAGACTTCACCTGATATGATTTAGTTCTAAAGGCGCCGTACCAACTCAGTCCCTCACTTGCTTCCCAGTTCTTTGATGGTCGTGCTATGTTCTTATGTTCTTAACTGTTGCACCAAGAATCTCATTCTTGTTCTACTGATCCATTCGTGAAGATGTGAGTGGTTGATTGTGTTGATGTTTCCTGAATAGCAAGTTGTTGTTGTCTTAGAATCGACTACTAAACAAATTTATCATAGCACGGGCTATGTGCCCGTCCTTTAAAAAGACGTCTCTTTTGACTCGTATGCGCGATATGGCCAATTTTGACGTAATTTGAAATGAAATCGACTCACAAAAGTGACGTTCTGTTCCGTAATCTATTTGAGTCAACCGGCGTACGCGCAGAGGTTAGTGAGGACAATTTAAATTAACGTTTTTCATAACATTTTGAAACTTTATGAGATTTCCTGCCCACCTAACCTATCAGAGGAACCTTAACTTACTGTTGTTGAAAAAAAATCCTAA
>WNGS01001327.1:66453-95253 GCA_020271785.1 Procambarus virginalis | reverse complement strand
ATTAACATTAACGTCCAGTGTAACAAGTACTATATTTTTCTAATATAAGTAAACATTAATCTATATTTATTGTGTATAGATCTATGATAGTTGAATTAAATTATTGCACTTACTACACTACATATTAGTGTATTACAACTGTCACCCTCGTCTAATAATTAATAATATAAAAGTTCATATCAAAACTATTTTAATTTGTGTGTAAAATGTATGAACTGTTGTCGGTCAGTGCATGAACGAGCATAGACTGAGGACAAGTTAAATGTGAAGCGTTCTTCACGTTCATGTTTGGCTGCCGGGTTAACGACCACTTGGCCGTTGTTGAGAACGTTCATGTTTGGCTGCCGGGTTAACGACCACTTGGCCGTTGTTGAGAACGTTCATGTTTGGCTGCCGGGTTAACGACCACTTGGCCGTTGTTGAGAACGTTCATGTTTGGCTGCCGGGTTAACGACCACTTGGCCGTTGTTGAGAACGTTCATGTTTGGCTGCCGGGTTAACGACCACTTGGCCGTTGAGAACGTTCATGTTTGGCTGCCGGGTTAACGACCACTTGGCCGTTGGTGAGAACGTTCATGTTTTGCTGCCGGGTTAACGACCACTTGGCCATTGTTGAGAACATTCATGTTTGGCTGCCGGGTTAACGACCACTTGGCCGTTGTTGAGAACGTTCATGTTTGGCTGCCGGGTTAACGACCACTTGGCCGTTGTTGAGAACGGGCTGTGGATGAGTCAGGTCTGAGGTTGGGTTTTGCCATTGTCGTAAGTCACCTTTTAGATGAACCAGTCTGACCTGATATTGTCTTGCAGGATGTTTCTCAAACGTTATGTAACGATTTTTAATTTACTATTTTGATCAATATAGTATTTTGATGTATTTAATGTGTAATTTCAGGTATGTACGAGGGTGCATCAGTACAACGGCACTGCAGGTATGGTCAGCTATTTCGTGCTCCATTCAGATTATCCAGTCCAGTTTTTGTCCCAATTGCATACAATTAATAAATTTACTAGTATTCGTTGCGAATGCGAAGGCGGGAAGCGAAAGGGATCAGAGGGGATATAAGAGATGTAATTAGCAAGAATTTAAAACTAAAAATCAATACAAAAATATTAGTAAAAAGTCAAGTAGGACACTAGGATTAATTTATCGTAGAGTTAGTAATAAGAAACCTTGTGTTGTTCTTCAGCTATATCTTACTCCTATTAGGCCCCCTAAAGATTACGCAGTTCAGATCGTATCAACATATTCGTGGAGTGTTGAAAATTGAGAGTTGAAAGTGGAGTGCCTCAAGGCTCTGTCTTGGGACCTCTGTTGTTTATAATAAATATAAATGGTTTAGATTCAGGTTTGAGTTGCATCATTTACAAATTTGCCGATGATACAAAAATCGGTAGGGAAATTAACACGGAAGAAGACTCACTATCACTTCAAGTTGATCTAAATAGGGTTTTGAAATTGTCAAAAGATTGATAGATGAGGTTTAATGCTGATAAACGTAAAGTTTTGAATCAAGGTAATGAAGATAGAGTTACAAGATGCAAGATTGATGCTTTTCGATTGAGAAGTCATATTGCGAAAAGGATCTGGGAGTTATGATTAGTAAGAAGTTAAAACCAAAGGATCATTGCATGAATATTCGTAATAAGGCAAAGAGGACTCAGGAAATTATTAATCGAAGCGTTAGTAACAAGATTCCTGGAGTTGTTCTTCAGCTATATCTTGCTCTGGTTAGGACCTATTTATATAATGCAATTCAGTTTTATTCGCCGTACTATAGAATGGATATAAATTCACTTGAACGAGTCCAGTGTAGGATGACAAAGTTAATTCCCCAAATTAGAAATCTTTTATATCAAGAAAGATTAATAAAGCTTAAATTGCATTCATAGGGAAGGAAGAAGAGTTAGTGGTGACATGATAGAGGATTACAAGTGGATGAATGAACATAACATAGGGCATATTAATAGGAGTATTAAAAGTATCAACACAAGACAGAACACGAAACAGTGAGTTAAAATTGGATAATATTAGATTTAGAAAAGACATGGGTAAATACTGGTTCGGTAACAGAGTTGTTGATTTGCGGAACCAATTACCGCCTCCTGTAATGGAGGCGGTAATTGCTTTTCGAGCCGGATCCTTCAATTGTTTCAAGAGTGGGGTGGACATGTAAATGAGAGGGATTGGGTGGTTATAAATAGCAGCTGCCTTGTATGGGCCAATAGGCCTTCTGCAGTCATTTTTGTTCTTATGTTCTTAACTGTTGCACCAACAGAATCTCATTCTTGTTCTACTGATCCATTCGTGAAGATGTGAGTGGTTGATTGTGTTGAGATGTTTTCCATGAATAGCAAGTTGTTGTTTTCTTAGAATCGACTACTAGAACAAAATTTATCATAGCACGGGCTATTGTGCAACCCGTCCTCTTAAAAAGAACGTCTCTTTTGGCTCGTATGCGCGATATGGCCAAATTTGGACGTAATTTGAAATGAAATCGACTCACAAAAGTGACGTTCTGTTCCGTAATCTATTTGAGTCAACCAGCGTACGCGCACAGGTTATGCGAGGACAATTTAAGATTAACGTTTTTCATAACGTTTTGAAGCTTTATGAGAATTTCCTGCCCACCTAACCTATCAGAGGACCCTTAACTTACTGTTGTTGAAAAAAAAAATCCTAAATTTATTTTCATTATTTTTTCCTTTTCAAATTACGTCCAAATTCGGCCATACGGGCAAACGGCCAAATGCGACGTTCTTTTTAAGAGGACAGGTTGTACTGTGAACCGTAGTGGCTCAGTGATATATCCATTTATTACAGATACTGCGCAAAAACTCCTTGTCACCAGACTTCACCTGATATGATTTAGTTCTTAAGGCGCCGTACCAACTCAGTCCCTCACTTGCTTCCCCAGTTCTTTGCTGGTCGTGCTATTTGCTTACGCTCGTCTGTTGCTGTAATCATGGCAAAGACTAATCCATTGAGAAGAGTTACTTCTCTCCCCGCAAGATTCAGATGAGAGAGCAAAATACAATTCTGAAGTTATCCACCGCAAGATTTCCAAACTCAGGCGCAGAAATACGTCCTTGCATCGATATGTTATGTTGAAGAACCTCAAGAAACGGGTAGAACAGGAGTTAACGAGAAACAGGTTAGAGTACATGGAAGAATTATTTAATGGTAAGTTTTCCCCTTAGCTTCTTCCTCCGGTGACCTTCTCCATATCGTTTGTTATAAATAAGATCTGCGTTGTAAGGGCCAATAGACCTTCAACAGTTACCTTCATTCTTATGTTGTTAACTAATGTAATACCGTTGCTTTTGTTCGCCAGTTTCATTAACTTTCATGACATTCATGAAACAAAATTAATGACATTCATAAGCTATTGGGTCCATTACCTACCTGCATCACCTGCAGCCAAGTTCGAGTCTGCGAAAGGCTGCTGCAAATTAATGCAAATATTTGTTCGAAACAAGGCAAATATGACAATGGGATTTGTTTCTCGAACAGTCAGTAATAAATCACCTAGTGCTATTTTCAGCTATTCCGTGCTCCATCTGATTATCCAGTCCAGTTTTTGTCCCAATGTATACAATTAATAAATTTACTAGTATTCGTTGCGATTGCGAAGGCGGGATGCGAAAGGAGTGTTGAAAATTGAGAGTTGAAAGTGGAATGCCTTAGGCCCTGTCTTGGGACCTCTGTTGTTTATAATAAATATAAATGGTTTAGATTCAGGTTTGAGTAGTATCATTTGCAAATTTGCCGATGATACAAAAATTGGTAGGGAAATTAACACGGAAGAAGACTCACTATCACTTCAAGTTGATCTAAATAGGGTTTTGAAATTGTCAAAGATTGATAGATGAGGTTTAATGCTGATAAACGTAAAGTTTGAATCTAGGTAATGAAGATAGAGTTACAAGATGCAAGCTTGATGCTGTTGCGATTGAGAAGTCATATTGCGAAAAGGATCTGGGAGTTATGAATAGTAGAAGTTAAAACCAAAGGATCATTGCATGAATGTTCGTAATAAGGCAAAGAGGACTCAGGAAATTATTAATCGAAGCGTTAGTAACAAGATTCCTGGAGTTGTTCATCAGCTATATCTTGCTCTGGTTAGGAACTATTTAGATAATGCAATTCAGTTTTATTCGCCGTACTATAGAATGGATATAAATTCACTTGAACGTGTCCAGGTAGGATGACAAAGTTAATTCCCTAAATTAGAAATCTTGTATAAAAGAAAGATTAACAAAGCTTAAATTGCATTCATAGGAAAGGAAGAAAAGTTAGTGGTGACATGATAGAGGATTACAAGTGGATGAAAGAACATAACATAGGGCATATTAATAGGAGTATTAAAAGTATCAACACAAGACAGAACACGAACAATGAGTTAAAATTGGATAATATTAGATTTAGAAAAGACATGGGTAAATATGGTTCGGTAACAGAGTTGTTGATTTGCGGAACCAATTACTGCCTCCTGTGATGGAGGTGGGGTCCTTCAATTGTTTCAAGAGTGGGGTGGACATGTAAATGAGTGGGATTTGGTGGTTATAAATAGCAGCTGCCTTGTATGGGCCAATAGGCCTTCTGCAGTCATTTTTGTTCTTATGTTCTTAACTGTTGCACCAACAGAATCTCATTCTTGTTCTACTGATCCATTCGTGAAGATGTGAGTGGTTGATTGTGTTGAGATGTTTTCCATGAATAGGAAGTTGTTGTTGTCTTAGAATCGACTACTAGAACAAAATTATCATAGCACGGGCTATTGTGCAACCCGTCCTTTTAAAAAGAACGTCTCTTTTGGCTCGTATGCGCGATATGGCCAAATTTGGACGTAATTTGAAATGAAATCGACTCACAAAAGTGACGTTCTGTCCGTAATCTATTTGAGTCAACCGGCGTTACGCGCAGAGGTTATGAGAGGACAATTTAAATTAACGTTTTTCATAACGTTTTGAAACTTTATGAGAATTTCCTGCCCACCTAACCTATCAGAGGACCCTTAACTTACTGTTGTTGAAAAAAAAATCCTAATTTATTTTCATATTTTTTCATTTTCAAATTACGTCCAAATTCGGCCATACGGGCAAACGGCCAAATGCGACGTTCTTTTTAAGAGGACAGGTTGTATTGTGAACCGTAGTGGCTCAGTGATATATCCATTTATTACAGATACTGCGCAAAAAACTCTTTGTCACCAGACTTCACCTGATATGATTTAGTTCTAAAGGCGCCGTACCAACTCAGTCCCTCACTTGCTTCCCCAGTTCTTGATGGTCGTGCTATGTTATTATGTTCTTCTGTACTATGCTGTTGCACCAACAGAATCTCATTCTTGTTCTACTGATCCATTCGTGAAGATGTGAGTGGTGATTGTGTTGAGATGTTTCCATGAATAGCAAGTTGTTGTTGTCTTAGAATCGACTACTAGAAACAATTTATCATAGCACGGGCTATTGTGCAACCCGTCCTTTAAAAAGAACGTCTCTTTTGCTCGTATGCGCGATATGGCCAAATTTGGACGTAATTTGAAATGAAATCGACTCACAAAAGTGACGTTCTGTTCCGTAATCTATTTGAGTCAACCGGCGTACGCGCAGAGGTTATGAGAGGACAATTTAAATTAACGTTTTCATAACATTTTGAAACTTATGAGAATTTCCTGCCCACCTAACCTATCAGAGGACCTTAACTTACTGTTGTTGAAAAAAAAATCCTAAATTATTTTCATATTTTTTTCATTTTCAAATTACGTCCAAATTCGGCCATACGGGCAAACGGCCAAATGCGACGTTCTTTTTAAGAGGACAGGTTGTATTGTGAACCGTAGTGGCTCAGTGATATATCCCTTTATTACAGATACTGCGCAAAAAACTCCTTGTCACCAGACTCACCTGATATGATTTAGTTCTAAAGGCGCCGTACCAACTCAGTCCCTCACTTGCTTCCCCAGTTCTTTGCTGGTCGTGCTATTTGCTTACGCTCGTCTGTTGCTGTAATCATGGCAAAGACTAATCCATTTGAGAAGAGTTACTTCTCTCCCGCAAGATTCAGATGAGAGAGCAAAATACAACTCTGAAGTTATCCACCGCCAAGATTTCCAAACTCAGGCGCAGAAATACGTCCTTGCATCGATATGTTATGTTGAAGAACCTCAAGAAACGGGTGGAGCAGGAACTAACGACAACAGGTTAGAGTACATGGAAGAATTATTTAATGGTAGTTTCCCCTTAGCTTCTTCCACCGGTGTCCTGCTCCATATCGTTTGTTATAAATAGGATCTGCGTTGTAAGGGCCATAGACCTTCAACAGTTACCTTCATTCTTATGTTGTTAACTAATGTAATACCGTTGCTTTTGTTCGCCAGATTCATTAACTTTCATGACATTCATGAAACAAAATTAATGACATTCATAAGCTATTGGGTCCATTACCTCCATGCATCACCTGCAGCCAAGTTCGAGTCTGCGAAAGGCTGCTGCAAATAATGCAAATATATGTTCGAAACAAGGCAAATATGACAATGGGATTGTTTCTCGAACAGTCAGTAATAAATCACCTAGTGCTATTTTCTGCTATTCCGTGCTCCATCAGATTATCCAGTCCAGTTTTTGTCCCAATTGAATACAATTAAAATTTACTAGTATTCGTTGCGATTGCGAAGGCGGGATGCGAAAGGGATCAGAGGGGATATAAGTGATATAATTACCAAGAAATTAAAACTAAAAATCAATACAAAAATATCAGTAAAAGTCAAATAGGACACTAGGATTNCGTTGCTTTTGTTCGCCAGATTCATTAACTTTCATGACATTCATGAAACAAAATTAATGACATTCATAAGCTATTGGGTCCATTACCTCCTGCATCACCTGCAGCCAAGTTCGAGTCTGCGAAAGGCTGCTGCAAATAATGCAAATATATGTTCGAAACAAGGCAAATATGACAATGGGATTTGTTTCTCCGAACAGTCAGTAATAAATCACCTAGTGCTATTTCTGCTATTCCGTGCTCCATTCAGATTATCCAGTCCAGTTTTTGTCCAATTGATACAATTAAAAAGTTACTAGTATTCGTTGCGATTGCGAAGGCGGGATGCGAAAGGGATCAGAGGGGAGTATAAGTGATATAATTACCAAGAAATTAAAACTAAAAAATCAATACAAAATATCAGTAAAAGTCAAATAGGACACTAGGATTAATTTATCGTAGAGTTAGTAACAAGAACCTGGTGTTGTTAGCTATATCTTTACTCCTATTAGGCACCCTAAAGATTACGCAGTTCAGATCGTATCAACATATTCGTGGAGTGTGAAAATTGAGAGTTGAAAGTGGATTGCCTTAGGCTCTGTCTTGGGACCTCTGTTGTTTATAATAAATATAATGGTTCAGATTCTGGTTTGAGTAGTATCATTTGCAAATTTGCCGATGATACAAAATTGGTAGGGAAATTAACACGGAAGAAGACTCACTATCACTTCAAGTTGATCTAAATAGGGTTTTGAAATTGTCAAAAGATTGATAGATGAGGTTTAATGCTGATAAACGTAAAGTTTTGAATCTAGGTAATGAAGATGGAGTTACAAGATGCAAGCTTGATGCTGTTGCGATTGAGAAGTCATATTGCGAAAAGGATCTGGGAGTTATGAATAGAGAATTTTAAACCAAGGATCATTGCATGAATGTTCGTAATAAGGCAAAGAGACTCAGGAAATTATAATCGAAGCGTTAGTACAAGATTCCTGGAGTTGTTCAAGCTATATCTTGCTCTGGTTAGGAACTATTTAGATAATGCAATCAGTTTTATTCCGTACTATAGAATGGATATAAATTCACTGAACGTGTCCAGCGTAGGATGACAAAGTTAATTCCCTAAATTAGAAATCTTGTATATGAAGAAAGATTAACAAAGCTTAAATTGCATTCATAGGAAGGAAGAAAAGTTAGTGGTGACATGATAGAGGATTACAAGTGGATGAAAGAACATCAAACATAGGGCATTAATAGAGTATTAAAAGTATCAACACAAGACAGAACACGAAACAATGAGTTAAAATTGGATAATATTAGATTTAGAAAAGACATGGGTATACTGGTTCGGTAACAGAGTTGTTGATTTGCGGAACCAATTACTGCCTCCTGTGATGGAGGTGGGATCCTCAATTGTTTCAAGAGTGGGTGGACATGTAAATGAGTGGGATTTGTGGTTAAATATAGCAGCTGCCTTGTATGGGCCAATAGGCCTTCTGCAGTCATTTTGTGTTCTTATTTCTAACTGTTGCCCCCAACAGAATCTCATTCTTGTTCTATGATCCATTCGTGAAGATGTGAGTGGTTGATTGTGTTGAGATGTTTTCCCATGAATAGCAAGTTGTTGTTGTCTTAGAATCGACTACTAGAACAAAATTTATCATAGCACGGGCTATTGTGCAACCCGTCCTCTTAAAAGACGTCTCTTTTGGCTCGTTGCGCGATATGGCCAATTTGGACGTAATTTGAAATGAAATCGACTCACAAAAGTGACGTTCTGTTCCGTAATCTATTTGAGTCAACCGGCGTACGCGCAGAGGTTATGAGAGGACAATTTAAATTAACGTTTTTCATAACGTTTTTTGAAACTTTATGAGAATTTCCTGCCCACCTAACCTATCAGAGGACCCTTAACTTACTTTGTTGAAAAAAAAAATCTTAAATTTATTTTCATTATTTTTTTTGTTTTCAAATGTACGTCCAAATCGGCCATACGGGCAACGCCAAATCGACGTTCTTTTTAGAGGACAGGTTGTACTGTGAACCGTAGTGTTCAGTGATATATCCATTTATTACAGATACTGCGCAAAAAACTCCTTGTCACCAGACTTCACCTGATATGTTTAGTTCTTAAGGCGCCGTACCAATCAGTTCCTCACTTGCTTCCCCAGTTCTTTGCTGGTCGTGTTATTTGCTTACGCTCGTTTTTGCTGTAATCATGGCAAAGACTAATCCATTTGAGAAGAGTTACTTCTCTCCCCGCAAGATTCAGATGAGAGAGCAAAATACAATTCTGAAAGTTATCCCCGCCAGATTTCCAAACCAGGCGCAGAAATACGTCCTTGCATCGATATGTTATGTTGAAGAACCTCAAAACGGGTAGAACAGGATGTTAACGAGAAACAGGTAGAGTACATGGAAGAATTGTTTAATGGTAAGTTTTTCCCCTTAGCTTCTTCCTCCGGTGACCTTCTCCATATCGTTTGTTATAATAAGATCTGCGTTGTAAGGGCCAATAGACCTTCAACAGTTACCTTCATTCTTATGTTGTTAACTAATGTAATACCGTTGCTTTTGTTCGCCAGATTCATTAACTTTCATGACATTCATGAAACAAATTATGACATTCATAAGCTATTGGGTCCATTGCCTCCCTGCATCACCTGCAGCCAAGTTCGAGTCTGCGAATGGCTGCTGCAAATTAATGCAAATATATGTTCGAAACAAGGCAAATATGACAATGGGATTTTGTTTCTCGAACAGTCAGTAATAAATCACCCTAGTGCTATTTTTCAGCTATTCCGTGCTCCATTCAGATTATCCAGTCCAGTTTTTGTCCCAATTGTATAATTAATAATTTACTAGTATTCGTTGCGAATGCGAAGGCGGGATGCGAAAGGGATCAGAGGGATATAAGTGATAATTAGCAAGAATTAAACTAAAAAATCAATACAAAAATATCAGTAAAAAGTCAAGTAGGACACTAGGATTAATTTATCGTAGAGTTAGTATAAGAAACCTGTGTTGTTCTTCAGCTATATCTTACTCCTATTAGGCCCCCTAAAGATTACGCAGTTCAGATCGTATCAACATATTCGTGGAGTGTTGAAAATTGAGAGTTGAAAGTGGAGTGCCTTAGGCTCTGTCTTGGGACCTCTGTTGTTTAAATAAATATAAATGGTTTAGATTCAGGTTTGAGTAGTATCATTTACAAATTTGCCGATGATACAAAAATCGGTAGGGAAATTAACACGGAAGAAGACTCACTATCACTTCAAGTTGATCTAAATAGGGTTTTGAAATTGTCAAAAGATTGATAGATGAGGTTTAATGCTGATAAACGTAAAGTTTTGAATCAAGGTAATGAAGATAGAGTTACAAGATGCAAGCTTGATGCTGTTGCGATTGAGAAGTCATATTGCGAAAAGGATCTGGGAGTTATGAATAGTAAGAAGTTAAAACCAAAGGATCATTGCATGAATGTTCGTAATAAGCAAAGAGGACTCAGGAAATTATTAATCGAAGCGTTAGTAACAAGATTCCTGGAGTTGTCTTCAGCTATATCTTGCTCTGGTTAGGACCTATTTAGATAATGCAATTCAGTTTTATTCGCCGTACTATAGAATGGATATAAATTCACTTGAACGTGTCCAGCGTAGGATGACAAAGTTAATCCCTAAATTAGAAATCTTGTATATGAAGAAAGATTAATAAAGCTTAAATTGCATTCATAGGAAGGAAGAAAAGTTAGTGGTGACATGATAGAGGATTACAAGTGGATGAAAGAACATAACATAGGGCATATTAATAGGAGTATTAAAAGTATCAACACAAGACAGAACACGAAACAATGAGTTAAAATTGGATAATATTAGATTTAGAAAAGACATGGGTAAATACTGGTTCGGTAACGTTGTTGTGATTTGCGGAACCAATTACCGCCTCCGTGTGATGGAGCTGGGATCCTTCAATGTTTCAAGAGTGGGGTGGACATGTAAATGAGTGGGATTTGGTGGTTATAAATAGCAGCTGCCTTGTATGGGCCAATAGGCCTTCTGCAGTCATTTTTGTTCTTATGTTCTTAACTGTTGCACCAACAGAATCTCATTCTTGTTCTACTGATCCATTCGTGAAGATGTGAGTGGTTGATTGTGTTGAGATGTTTTCCATGAATAGCAAGTTGTTGTTGTCTTAGAATCGACTACTAGAACAAAATTTATCATAGCACGGGCTATTGTGCAACCCGTCCTCTTAAAAGAACGTCTCTTTTGGCTCGTATGCGCGATATGGCCAAATTTGGACGAATTTGAAATGAAATCGACTCACCAAAAGTGACGTTCTGTTCCGTAATCTATTTGAGTCGTCCGGCGTACGCGCAGAGGTTATGAGAGGACAATTTAAATTAACGTTTTTTCATAACGTTTTGAAACTTTATGAGAATTTCCTGCCCACCAACCTATCAGAGGACCCTTAACTTACTGTTGTTGAAAAAAAATCCTAAATTTATTTTCATATTTTTTCATTTTCAAATTACGTCCAAATTCGGCCATACGGGCAAACGGCCAAATGGACGTTCTTTTTAGAGGACAGGTTGTATTGTGAACCGTAGTGGCTCAGTGATATATCCATTTATTACAGATACTGCGCAAAAACTCCTTGTCACCAGACTTCACCTGATATGATTTAGTTCTTAAGGCGCCGTACCAACTCAGTCCCTCACTTGCTTCCCCAGTTCTTTGCTGGTCGTGCTATTTGCTTACGCTCGTCTGTTGCTGTAATCATGGCAAAGACTAATCCATTTGAGAAGAGTTACTTCTCTCCCCGCAAGATTCAGATGAGAGAGCAAAATACAATTCTGAAGTTATCCACCGCCAAATTTCCAAACTCAGCGCAGAAATACGTCCTTGCATCGATATGTTATGTTGAAGAACCTCAAGAAACGGGTGGAGCAGGAGTTAACGAGAACAGGTTAGAGTACATGGAAGAATTATTTAATGGTAAGTTTTCCCCTTAGCTTCTTCCTCCGGTGTGACTTCCATATCGTTTGTTATAAATAGATCTGCGTTGTAAGGGCCAATAGACCTTCAACAGTTACCTTCATTCTTATGTTGTTAACTAATGTAATACCGTTGCTTTTGTTCGCCAGATTCATTAACTTTCATGACATTCATGAAACAAAATTAATGACATTCATAAGCTATTGGGTCCATTACCTCCCTGCATCACCTGCAGCCAAGTTCGAGTCTGCGAAAGGCTGCTGCAAATTAATGCAAATTTATTTTTCGAAACAAGGCAAATATGACAATGGGATTTGTTTCTCGAACAGTCAGTAATAAATCACCTAGTGCTATTTTCAGCTATTCCGTGCTCCATTCAGATTATCCAGTCCAGTTTTTGTCCCAATTGTATACAATTAATAAATTACTAGTATTCGTTGCGATTGCGAAGGCGGGATGCGAAAGGGATCAGAGGGGATATAAGAGATATAATTACCAAAAATTAAAACTAAAAAATCAATACAAAAATATCAGTAAAAGTCAAGTAGGACACTGATTAGGATTAATTTATCGTAGAGTTAGTAACAAGAAACTGGTGTTGTTAGCTATTCTTACTCCTATTAGGCCCCCTAAAGATTACGCAGTTCAGATAGTATCAACATATTCGTGGAGTGTTGAAAATTGAGAGTTGAAAGTGGAGTGCCTTAGGCCTCTGTCTGGGTCCTCTGTTGTTTATAATAAATATAAATGGTTTAGATTCAGGTTTGAGTAGTATCATTTGCAAATTTGCCGATGATACAAAATCGGTAGGGAAATTAACACGAAGAAGACTCACTATCACTTCAAGTTGATCTAAATAGGGTTTTGAAATTGTCAAAAGATTGATAGATGAGGTTTAATGCTGATAAACGTAAGTTTTGAAACAGGTAATGAAGATAGAGTTACAAGATGCAAGCTTGATGCTGTTGCGATTGAGAAGTCATATTGCGAAAAGATCTGGGAGTTATGAATAGTAAGAAGTTAAAAACAAAGGATCATTGCATGAATGTTCGTAATAAGGCAAAGAGGACTCAGGAAATTATTAATCGAAGCGTTAGTAACAAGATTCCTGGAGTTGTTCATCAGCTATATCTTGCTCTGGTTAGGACCTATTTAGATAATGCAATTCAGTTTTAATTCGCTGTACTATAGAATGGATATAAATTCACTTGAACGTGTCCAGCGTAGGATGACAAAGTTAATTCCCTAAATTAGAAATCTTGTATATGAAGAAAGATTAACAAAGCTTAAATTGCATTCATAGGATAGGAAGAAAGTTAGTGGTGACATTATAGAGGATTACAAGTGGATGAAAGAACATAACATAGGGCATATTAATAGGAGTATTAAAAGTATCAACACAAGACAGAACACGAAACAATGAGTTAAATTGGATAATATCAGATTTAGAAAGACATGGGTAAATACTGGTTCGGTAACAGAGTTGTTGATTTGCGGAACCAATTACCGCCTCCTGTGATGGAGGTGGGGTCCTTCAATTGTTTTAAGAGTGGGGTGGACATGTAAATGAGTGGGATTTGGTGGTTTTAATAGCAGCTGCCTTGTATGGGCCAATAGGCCTTCTGCAGTCATTTTTGTTCTTATGTTCTTAACTGTTTGCACCAAGAAATCTCATTCTTGTTCTACTGATCCATTCGTGAAGATGTGAGTGGTTGATTGTGTTGAGATGTTTTCCATGAATAGCAAGTTGTTGTTGTCTTAGAATCGACTACTAGAACAAAATTTATCATAGCACGGGCTATTGTGCAACCCGTCCTCTTAAAAAGAACGTCTCTTTTTGGCTCGTAGCGCGCGATATGGCCAAATTTGGACGTAATTTGAAATGAAATCGACTCACAAAAGTGACGTTCTGTTCCCGTAATCTATTTGAGTCAACCGGCGTACGCGCAGAGGTTATGAGAGGACAATTTAAGATTAACGTTTTTCATAACGTTTTGAAACTTATGAGAATTTCCTGCCACCTAACCTATCAGAGGACCCTTAACTTACTGTTGTTGAAAAAAAATCCTAAATTATTTTCATTATTTTTTCCTTTTCAAATTACGTCCAATTCGGCCATACGGGCAAACGCCAAATGCGACGTTCTTTTTAAGAGGACAGGTTGTACTGTGAACCGTAGTGCTCAGTGTATATCCATTATACTCAGATACTGCGCAAAAACTCCTTGTCACCAGACTTCACCTGATATGATTTAGTTCTTAAGGCGCCGTACCAACTCAGTCCCTCACTTGCTTCCCCAGTTCTTGCTGGTCGTGCTATTGCTTACGCTCGCCTGTTGCTGTAATCATGGCAAAGACTAATCCATTTGAGAAGAGTTACTTCTCTCCCCGCAGGATTCAGATGAGAGAGCAAAATACAATTCTGAAGTTATCCACCGCCAAGATTTCCAAACTCAGGCGCAGAATATGTCCTTGCATCGAAATGTTATGTTGAAGAACCTCAAGAAACGGGTAGAACAGGAGTTAACGAGAAACAGGTTAGAGTACATGGAAGAATTATTTAATGGTAAGTTTTCCCCTTAGCTTCTTCCTCCGGTGACCTGCTCCATATCGTTTGTTATAAATAAGATCTGCGTTTGTAAGGCCAATAGACCTTCAACAGTTACCTTCATTCTTATGTTTTACTAATGTATACCGTTGCTTTTGTTCGCCAGATTCATTAACTTTCATGACATTCATGAAACAAAATTAATGACTTCATAAGCTATTGGGTCCATTACCTCCCTGCATCACCTGCAGCCAAGTTCGAGTCTGCGAAGGCTGCTGCAAATTAATGCAAATATATGTTCGAAACAAGGCAAATATGACAATGGGATTTGTTTCTCGAACAGTCAGTAATAAATCACCTAGTGCTATTTTCAGCTATTCCGTGCTCCATTCTGATTATCCAGTCCAGTTTTTGTCCCAATTGTATACAATTAATAAATTTACTAGTATTCGTTGCGATTGCGAAGGCGGGATGCGAAAGGGATCAGAGGGGATATAAGTGATATAATTACCAGAAATTAAAACTAAAAAATCAATACAAAAATATCAGTAAAAAGTCAAGTAGGACACTAGGATTAATTTATCGTAGAGTTAGTAACAAGAAACCTGGTGTTGTTAGCTATATCTTACTCCTATTAGGCCCCTAAGATTACGCAGTACAGATCGTATCAACATATTCGTGGAGTGTGAAAATTGAGAGTTGAAAGTGGAGTGCCTTAGGCCCTGTCTTGGGACCTCTGTTGTTTATAATAAATATAAAATGGTTTAGATTCAGGTTTGAGTTATCATTTGCAAATTTGCCGATGATACAAAATTGGTAGGGAAATTAACACGGAAGAAGACTCACTATCACTTTAAGTTTCTAAATAGTTTTGAAATTGTCAAAAGATTGATAGATGAGGTTAATGCTGATAAACGTAAAGTTTTGAATCTAGGTAATGAAGATAGAGTTACAAGATGCAAGCTTGATGCTGTTGCGATTGAGAAGTCATATTGCGAAAAGGATCTGGGAGTTATGAATAGTAGAAGTTAAAACCAAGGATCATTGCATGAATGTTCGTAATAAGGCAAAGAGGACTCAGGAAATTATTAATCGAAACGCTAGTAACAGATTCCTGAATTGTTCATCAGCTATATCTTGCTCTGGTTAGGACCTATTTAGATAATGCAATTCAGTTTTTATTCGCCGTACTATAGAATGGATATAAATTCACTTGAACGTGTCCAGCGTAGGATGACAAAGTTAATTCCCTAAATTTGAAATCTTGTATATGAAGAAAGATTAACAAAGCTTAAATTGCATTCANATTAGGCCCCCTATAGATTATGCAGTTCAAATCGTATCAACATATTCGTGGAGTGTTGAAAATTGAGAGTTGAAAGTGGAGTGCCTCAAGGCTCTGTCTTGGGACCTTTGTTGTTTATAATAAATATAAATGGTTTAGAATCAGGTTTGAGTAGCATCATTTGCAAATTTGCCGATGATACAAAAATCGGTAGGGAAATTAACACGGAAGAAGACTCACTATCACTTCAAATTGATCTAAATAGGGTTTTGAAATTGTCAAAAGATTGATAGATGAGGTTTAATGCTGATAAATGTAAAGTTTTGAGTCTAGGTAATGATGATAAGAGTTACAAGATGCAAGCTTGATGCTGTTGCGATTGCAAATTCATATTGCGAAAAGGATCTGGGAGTTATGATTAGTAAGAAGTTAAAACCAAAGGATCAATGCATGAATGCTCGTAATAAGGCAAAGAGGATTCCGGAATTTAATAATCGAAGCGTTAGTAACAAGACACCTGGAGTTGTTCTTCAGATATATCTGGCTCTGGTTAGGACCTATTTAGATAATGCAATTCAGTTTTAGTCGCCGTACTATAGAATGGATATAAATTCACTTGAACATGTTCAGCGTAGGCTAACAAAGTTAATTCCCCAAATTAGATATCTTTTATATGAAGAAAGATTAACAAAGCTTAAATTGCATTCATTGGAAAAAAAAAGAGTTAGTGGTGACATGATAGAGGATTACAAGTGAATGAATGAACATAACATAGGGGATATTAATAGGAGTATTAAAAGAATCAACACAAGACAGAACACGAAACAATGAGTATAAATTGCATAATATTAGATTTAGAAAGGACATGGGTAAATACTGGTTCGGTAACAGAGTTGTTGATTTGTGGAACCAAATACCGCCTACTGTGATGGAGGTGGGGTCCTTCAATAGCTTCAATAGGAGGTGGGGTCCTTCAACGTAGTGCAAGTATATGAGTGGGATTGGGTGATTATAAATAGCAGCTGCCTTGTATGGGCCAATAGGCCTTCTGCAGTCACCTTTGTTCTTATCTTCTTAACTGTTGCACCAACAGAATCTCATTCTTGTTCTACTGATCCATTTGTGAAGATGTGAGTGGTTGTTTGTGTTGAGATGTTTTCCATCAATAGAAAGTTGTTGTTGTCTTATAATAGACTGCTAGAACAAAATTTATCATAGCACGGGCTATTGTGAACCGTAGTGGCTCAGTGATATATCCATTTATTACAAATACTACGCAAAAACTCCTTGTCACCAGACTTCACCTGATATGATTTAGTTCATAAGGCACCGAACCAACTCAGACACTCACTTGCTTCCCCAGTTCTTTGCTTTTCGTGCTATTTGCTTACGCTCGTCAGTTGCTGTAACCATGGCAAAGACTAATCCATTTGAGAAGAGTTACCTCTCTCCCCGCAATAGTCAGATGTGAGAGTAAAATACAATTCTGAAGCTCTCCACCGCCAAGATTTCCAAACTCAGTCGCAGAAATACGTCCTTGCATCGATATGTTATGTTGAAGAACCTCAAGAAACGGGTGGAGCAGGAGTTAACGAGAAACAGGTTACAGTACACGGAAGAATTATATAATGGTAAATTTTCCCCTTAGCTTCTTCCTACGGTGACCTGCTCCATATTTTTTTTTTTGAGATATATACAAGAGTTGTTACATTCTTGTACAGCCACTAGTACGCAGAGCGTTTCGGGCAGGTCCCTGGAATACGATCCCCTGCCGCGAAGAATCGTTTTTTCATCCAAGTACACATTTTACTGCTGCGTTAAACAGAGGCCACAGTTAAGGAATTGCGCCTAGTAAATCCTCCCCGGCCAGGATACGAACCCATGACATAGCGCTCGCGGAACGCCAGGCGAGTGTCTTACCACTACACCACGGAGACTGCATATATCGTTTGTTATAAATAGGATCTGCGTTGTAAGGGCCAATAGACCTTCAACACTTACCTTCATTCTTATGTTCTTAATTAATGTAATAGCGTTGCTTTTGTTCGCCAGATTCATTAACTTTCATGACATTCATGAAACAAAATTAATGACATTCATAAGCTATTGGGTCAATTACCTCCCTGCATCACCTGTAGCCAAGTCCGAGTCTGCGAATGGATGTTGCAAATACATGTTCGAAACAAAGCAAATATGACAATGGGATTTGTTTCTCGAAAAGTCAGTAATAAATCACCTAGTGCTATTTTCAACTATACGTTGCTCCATTCAGATTATCCAGTCCAGTTTTCGTCCCAATTGTATACAATTAATAAATTGACTAGTATTCGTTGCGATTGCGAAGGCGGGTTGCGAAAGGGATCAGAGGGGATATATGAAACATAATTAGCAATAATTTAAAACTAAAAAATCAATACAAAAGTTTTAGTAAAAAGTCAAATAGGACACTAGGATAATTTATCGTAGCATTTATAATAAGAAACCTGGTGTTGTTCTTCAGCTATTTCTTACTTCTATTAGGCTCCCAATAAATTATGCAGTTCAGATCGTATCAACATATTCGTGGAGTGTTGAAAATTGAGAGTTGAAAGTGGAGTGCCTCAAGGCTCTGTCTTGGGACCTCTGTTGTTTATAATAGATATAAATGGTTTAGATTCGGGTTGAGTAGCATCATTTGCAAATATGCCGGATACAAAAATCGGTAGGGAAATTAACACAGAAGAAGACTCGCTATCACTTCAAGTTGATCTAAATAGAGATTTGAAATTGTCAAAACTTTGATAGGTGAGGTTTATTGCTGATAAATGTCAAGTTTTGAGCCTAGGTAATGATGGTAGAGTTACATAAGAACATAAGAACAAAGGAATTCACAGTCTCCGTGGTGTAGTGGTAAGACACTCGCCTGGCGTTCCGCGAGCGCTATGTCACGGGTTCGTATCCTGGCCGGGGAGGATTTACTGGCGCAATTCCTTAACTGTAGCCTCTGTTTAACGCAACAGTAAAATGTGTACTTGGATGAAAAAACGATTCTTCGCGGCGGGGATCGTATTCCAGGGACCTGCCCGAAACGCTACGCGTACTAGTGGCTGTGCAAGAATGTTACAACTCTTGTATATATCTCAAAAAAAACAAAAAAAAAAGGCAACCGCAGAAGGCGCACTGTCCCATACGAGGCAGCTCCTATTTATAACCACCCAATCCCGCTCATATACATGTCCAACCCAAGCTTGAAACAATCGAGGGACCCTACCTCCACAATGTTACGCGGCAATTGGTTCCACAAATCAACAACCCTTTTACTGAACCAATATTTACCCAAATCTTTCCTAAATCTAAACTTATCTAATTGATACCCATTGTTTCGTGTTCTGGCTTGTGTTGATTCTTTTAATACCTTATTAATATCCCCTTTGTTATGTCCATTCATCCACTTGTAAACCTCTATCATGTCACTCCTAACTCTTCGCCTTTCCAGTGAATGCAATTTAAGCTTTATTAATCTTTCTTCATATGAAAGATTTCTAATTTGGGGAATTAACTTTGTCATCCTACGCTGGACACGTTCAAGTGAATTTATATCCATTCTATAGTACGGCGACCAAAACTGAACTGCATAATCTAAATGGGGCCTAACCATAGCAAGATATAGCTGAAGAACCACACCAGGTGTCTTGTTACTAACGCTTCGATTAATGAATCCCAGTGTCCTATTTGCCTTATTACGAACATTCATGCATTGATCCTTTTGTTTTAAATTCTTACTAATCATAACTCCTAGATCCCTTTCGCAATCAAACCGACTTTATTGGTGATATTGTTGGAAACATGAATGATATTATGAAGGGAATGGGAACAAACCCATTATTTGTTTAAGTGCAGGGGGTAATGATGTTGGGCGAGTTAGGAGTGAGGAACTAATTCAAAGATTCAAGACAGCAATAGAATTAGTTAGGAGCAAGGGAGGAATCCCGATCATATGTGGTATTCTTCCAAGAAAGGGAGTGGGAATTGAATGGATGTCGAGGGCACTTGGTGTCAATTGCCGGCTGGAAAGATATTGCAAATCAAATGCAATATCTTTCATAGACAACTGGGACACTTCTATGGAAGGAATGAAATGTATGCCCGTGATGGGGTGCACCTATCGAGAGCTGGGGTTGTTGCTGTTGCGAACTCGTTGGAAGAAGTGGTTAGAGGTGTTTGTTTGGGTTTAAACTGTTAGTAGATAGAGGTATGGGAATTGACTTGGAGGAAGGAGGTAATAAAAGTATGTGTTTGTGGGAGAAAGGAATTGGCAAAATGATAAAGGAAAGAGAAGGGCCTCAAAATAACTATTCACTTAGGGTATATTACACTAACAGTAGAAGTCTAAGAAATAAAATTAACGAATTAAATGCTCTTGTCTGCACAGAAAAAATAGATATTATTGCACTTACCGAAACGTGGATGAATGTAGATAATAGAGAACTATTAGCTGAATATCAAATAAATGGATTTAAACTATTTCACACAGATAGATATATTAGACGAGGAGGTGGAGTAGCCATATACGTTAGGGACAATTTGAAATGTAGTCTCAAAGAGGGAATCAAAACTGAGCCACACACAGAAACTATTTGGATAGAATTAAACGAAAAAGCAAATAATATTATATTAGGAGTTATATATAGGCCACCAAATTTAGACAGAATGGAAGCAAAGCATCTATGGGATGAAATATCTAGGGCATCTAGATCTAACAGTATTTATGTCATGGGTGACTTTAATTTTAGTGGAATAAACTGGTTGAACAAAACAGGGAATAGTGAAGCAGAAGATTTTCTAGAATTAATTGACGATTGCTTTCTTACGCAACACATTAAGGAACCAACACGGGAAAATAATATTTTAGATTTAGTGTTAACTAACAGGGAAACACAAATTAATGACATCGAAATAGGGAGTGAGCTAGGGAACAGTGATCACAAAGAAATCAGATTTAGCATAGAATGGAATAGACCTGTAGGAGAAAATTCTGTTAAAGTGCCAGATTTTCGAAAAGCTGATTTTAATAGCCTAAGAAATTTTTGGGTCAAATTGATTGGAAAGTCTTGGGTATGGGGTGTGGGCCGGACTTGGAGCGAGACATGAACCCAGTGATAGGTGATGTAAATGGGGATTTCGATGTGGATTCAATATATAACTTATTTAAGAATATTCTAAACAAAGCACAGGAACGTAGTATACCACACAAATTGAATAGATCGAATACTAATGACCCAAAGTGGATAACAAAGAATTTGAAAAACCTTATAGGTAAAAAGAGAGCTTGGTACAAAAGGATTAAAAATGGGGAGGTCACTTTAGAACAGGAATTCGTTCAACTGGTTAAAATGTTAAAAAAGAGATAAGGAAAGCAAAAAGAAACTATGAAGTTCGTATAGCAGGGCAAGCAAAGACAAATCCTAAAGGGTTTTTTTCAGTTATATCGAACTAAGACTAGGGAAAGGATAGGCCCATTAAAAACTGAGACAGGTCAAATAACAGATAGTGATGAAGAGATGAGTAGTATTTTAATAAATATTTTGTATCTGTATTACTAAAGAGGAACTTAACAATATGCCTTCAGCCGAACAAGTCTATGTGGGTGGGACGAGGACAGGTTGACGAGTTTAGCAGTTACCAGGGAGGATGTTCTTAAACAAATAGTAAAACTCAAACCAAACAAATCCCCAGGCCGGATGAAGTGTTTGCCAGGGTGCTTAAAGAATGCAAAGAGGAGCTTTGTGACCCACTGTCAATCATATTAATAAATCAATAGAGTCAGGCAGAGTGCCAGAGTTTTGGAAAGTTGCTAATGTGATACCAGTTTTTAAGAAAGGAGATAGATCACTTGCGTCTAACTATCGACCAATTAGCCTAACGTCTATTGTGGAAAGTTACTCGAATCTATAATAGCAAATAAAATTCGTCTTCATCTTGAAAAACATAAATAATAATTGAGTCGCAACATGGTTTTATAAATGGCCGTTCATGTTTAACAAATTTGTTATCTTTTTATTCTAGCATAGTTGAGGCAGTTGATAGTGGTAAGGATTGTGATGTTGTGTACCTTGACTTTAGCAAAGCTTTTGATACAGTGCCACATGAAAGACTGATTAAAAAGATAGAGGCTCATGGTATTGGTGGTGCTATATTAAGCTGGATTAGGGCATGGCTATACCAAAGGAAACAGAGAGTTAGTAATAAATGGAGTCAAGTCAGAGTGGGAAAATGTTGTAAGTGGAGTGCCTCAAGGCTCTGTCCTGGGACCTCTGTTGTTTAAATATATATAAATGATTTAGATTCGGTTTGAGTAGCAACATTTGCAAATTGCCGATGATACGAAAATCGGTAGGGAAATTAATTCGGAGGAGGACTCTCTATCACTTCGAAGNGTGTGTGTGTGTGTGTGTGTGTCTGTGTATGTGTGTGTACTCACCAATTTGTGCTTGCAGGATCGAGCATGACTCTTGGATCCCCCGTTCCAGCAATCGGTTGTTTACAGCAATGACTCCTGTCCCATTTCCCTATCATACCTAATTTTTAAATTATGAATAGAGTTTGCTTTCACAGCCTGTTCCTCAAGTGCATTCCATTTTTCCACTACTCTTACACTAAAAGAAAACTTCCAAACATCTCTGTGACTCATCTGAGTTTCCACCTATGTTCCCTCGTTCTGTTATTATTACGTGTGATTATGTCATCTATTTCCACTTTGTCAATTCCCCTGAGTATTTTATATGTCCCTCTCATATCTCCTCTCTCCCTTCTTTTCTCTAGTGTCGTAAGGTTCAGTTCCTTCAGACGCTCTTCATATCCCATCCCTCGTAACTCTGGGACAAGCCTCGTCACAAACTTCTGAACTTTTTCCTGTTTACTTATGTGTTTCTTCAGGTGGGGGCTCCATGATGGCACATCATACTCTAAGACTGGTCTCACGTAGGCAGTGTAAAGCGCCCTAAAAGCCTCCTCACTTAGGTTTCTGAATGAAGTTCTAATTTTCGTCAGTGTAGAGTTCGCTGCTGTCATTATCCTATTTATTTGTGCCTCTGGAGTCAGATTAGGTGTTACGTCCACTCCCAGGTCTCTTTCTCGAATCGTTACAGGTAGGCAGTTCCCCTTCTTTGTGTACTGTTCCTTTGGTCACCAATGACCTGATCCCATTTCCATAACTTTACGTTTACTCGTGTTGAAATCCAGTAGCCATTTCTCTGACCATCTCTGCAACCTGTTTAAGTCCTCTTGGAGGATCCTACAGTCCTCATCTGTCACAACTCTTCTCATTACTTTTGCATCATCCGCAAACATTCACATGTAGGATTCCACTCCTGTAAACATATCATTTACGTAAATTAGAAAAAGGATTGGCCCCAGCACCTATCCTTGAGGTACTCCATTAGTTACTGTTCGCCAGTCCGACATTTTGCCCATTACCATTTCCCTCTGGCTCCTTCATGTTAGGTAGTTCCTCACCCATGCTAGGGCCTTTCCACTTACTCAAGCCTGCATCTCAAGTTTGTATAGCAGTCTTATGTGCGGTACTGTATCGAAGGCCTTTTGGCAGTTGTTACGGCCCTAGACCTCTGGGTATGGTTCCTCTGTTGCAGTTAGTAAACATATAATATCATACGGCCTTGCCTCAATAAGTGTCTAGGGGTGAAAATAATGCAACTAATAACTTAACAAAGCAATATACTTAAGGTAAGAGTAACAAAGAACATACACTTAATACAAAAGGAAAAATGTAGGTAGCCAGAAATATTAATATACCGGTAACTAACCTTACAATAACATTATATAAACACAGATAATTTCTTTACAACATAAATGAATAGATGGGTAAGCACATAATAGTCTAACCAGGAAATCAGCTTTATAAACTAAGCAATAAAACAAAATACCACAAACTTAGATTAACACATGTCTCCACCCGTCAGCTCTACCCACGCTACTGATGTTCCACCCTCATGAACGGCATAGCGTCTACCACAAGACCAAACTAAAACCTACATGAAATCTCCTGATACTCTGCTATCAGAGACTTGTACTTAAGAACATAATTATAATTAAATTTATGGGTATATAACACCGCTAAAGTGTAAAAGAATTTAAGTACAATCAATAACAGGAATATTTTCAATGGTGAAACATTGACGCTAGCTTGAATACACGGCCCACGACTGGAACACTCCCAAATATGGTCATCCCCTCAGTGAGCCACCACGGACTCTCCCCACAGGAATGAACATGCAAATAGCCTATCACAATATTCAATACAGGCACACTACAGCATGCTACAATTAAATCAAACATAATTATACTGGAACACAACTGGATACTATGTAATATTTACTAAATGGGGAAAAGAAATAATGGACATACATATTTATCATGATGAATGTTAGAATCAAACACAGATTCGTAACATCCCTCCCGTCCTTAAGAAAAAAATAAATCAACTGAAGGTTGATTTCATTTTTTGACTGCATGAAAGTATAGCATTGAGTACTCCAACAACACAAAATCAATGTATAATCAATCCATTATATGCCACATTAAAATAACTAAAAGGTAAACATCCTCAGGTATAGAACAATTCACATTAAGGCACTGCAATGGGGAATCCTCTGGATAAGGCATCAGCAATTACATTTTGGCTTCCAGGGATATGTCTGATTACAATGTTGAACTCTTGTAAAATCAAAGACCATCTAGGAATTCTTTGGTTCTTACACTTCATGGAGTTAATGAACGTCAGGGGATTATGATCTGTGTATATGACAATTTGATTACCTGACAATTATGTTTCAAACTTCTTAAGTCTGCCAAAATCACACAAAGAGCTTCCTTCTCTACCACAGAATAATTAGTTTGTGCCTTATCAAATTTATGAGAAAAATAGTATACAGGGAACTCTAAACCATCTGGTCCTACCTGGAAAAGAACCGCACCTGCTCCTAGATCCGAAGCGTCTATGTGCATTACAAAGGTCTTATCAAATTGTGGACTGGCTAGTACAGGTGACGTTGAGAGAATTCCTTTCAACTTCTGAAAAGAGTTCTGACACTCCTGTGTTCACTTGAACTTTACCTTCTTTCTAAGAAGATTAGTTATAGGTGCAGCCACAGTGGAAAAATTCTTACAATATCTTCTATAATATGCACACATCCCAATAAACCTCTGTACAGATTTCTTGCTCATTAGTACTGGGTAATCCACAATTGCCTGGATTTTGTCTTGCAACGGGACTATCTTACCTTGTCCGACCTCATGACCAAAGTAAACTATTGTTCCCTTAGCCCAGCTCTATTTCTTTACATTTATAGTTAGATTAGCATGTCGTAACACTGCAAACAATTGTTTCAAACTGGACATATGATCTTTCCAACACTTAATAAAAATCACAATGTCATCTAAGTATGCTCTACAATCTGGCACATCTTTTAACAAGGAATTCATCAACTTTTGAAAAGTTGCTGGGCATTTCTTAGTGCAAATGGCATCACATTAAATTCAAATGCTCAATCAGGGGTGATAAAAGCTGTCACTTCCCTAGCAAAGTTAGTAAGTGGTATCTGGTGATACCCCATTAGATAAGTCTAGTTTTGATACATATTTAGCATGACCAATTTGGTCAATGCACTCCTCAAGCAAAGGTAGTGGATATACATCAACTACAGTTACCTTGTTTAACTTCCTATAGTCCACTACTATCCGCCATTTTCCATCTGGTTTTGATACCACTATACACGGTGAACTCCAAGTGCTCTGACTGGGTCGAATGAACCCATGGTGAAGAAGATAATCAACTTCCTCCTGGATGATACGTCGTTTCTCGGGTGTCACTCGATAATGGTGTAGCCGAATTGGAGTTACCTCTGTCAGTTGAACATCATGAGTAATGAGAGGTGTCTGGGTGGGGACCTCCCCAAACAAGTTGGAGAACATCTTCAAAAGGTCCTGGAACTCTGCTCTCTGCTCATCCTGCAAATGACACAACAAATCTTCCACGGAACTGGAATTAGATAAAAGAGGATTACCATCTTCCCCTACAACAATTGTCTCCTCAGGGTTTACCTCCTCATTAACACAACAAGCCACAATACTGGGCCCACAATAAGCCTTCAACCGATTCACATGCACAATCCTTGACTGACGATTATGTTTGGGGTTACAGAATTTATAGGTAAGTTCACCAAGACGTTTTGCCACTCGATAAAGTCCTTCAAACTTGTGTGACAGAAGTTTCCATACGAGGCTTCAAGACCATTACTAAATCTCCTGGTTCAAAGACTCGGAGTTTGGCCTTGAACTGCTTATCATGCCGCTCCTTCATTACCTGTTGTGCCTCGCCCAGATGTCGTAACCCCAACTCCTTCGTTTGAGACAGCGTGCTCTTCACATCCTTCAGGTAACGTTCACTCTGCCTAGCTGTTACATCTCCCAACATTTTCTCCTGCAACATTTTCAATGGTCCTCTCACCTGATGTCCAAACACAAGGTCAAATGGAGAGCAGCCTAGGGTAGTGTGTAATCCGTCCCTGGCAGCAAATAGCACAAATGGTAAATTGTCATCCCAATGTCTGGGTAAATCTTCCCCAGTTGCTTTCAACATCTTTTTGAGGGTTTGGTGAAAGCACTCGATTTCCCCTTGACTCTGAGGATGGTAAGGACTAGAGAAGTTATGTTGTATTCCAAAAGAACTACAACAAGTTTTAAAAGTTGTGGAACTAAAATTTCTCCCATTATCAGTTTGAATGATGCGGGGGCATACCAAATAATGAGAAAAACCGTTCCATTTGCTTTATGAATCAAACAAGAAAAGAACCGCTTCTACGAGGTGTAGAAGCCTTAATGTTACACAAGGCATATGCTTCAGGGAACCTGGTGGTCATACATAGGATAGTAAACATAAACGTATTTCCGGATTTGGTTCGGGGTAATGAACCGACACAATCCAAAACCACATGTGTAAAAGGCTCATCTGGCACTACAATAGGGTGTAAGGGTGCTCGTGGAACAGTCTGGTTAGGTTTACCAACAGCTTGACATACAACACAATTGTGACAATAACTGACCACATCCTTTTTGAGTTTTGGCCAATAGAAAAACTTACTTATTTTATGATACTTATTGGAGATCCTTTGGTGACCTCCCATAAGGTCATCATGGGCAGCTTGCAATACCTGGTCCCTATACTCCTTGGGTACGACGAGCTGGGTCCTAGACTCACAATCATCTGATAAGGGAGTTCTTGGTGGTCTCCATCGTTCATCAAACATCGATCATTGAAGTAGCAACCCATGCTCCCATCCAAAGTATCAATAGTGTCAGCTGCTTCTGTATAACATTCAGCTAAACTGGGATCAGTACTCTGCAACTCACTCAAGATCTGGGACTCAACAGCTGGAGCGAGCGGGCAAGGAACTGGTACCTGGGCCACCTCTTCCAGACCATCTGGGTCAGAATAAATTAGGACTTTGGCACCACCCTCACTCTCGACATCCGCGTGAGCTAAGAATGTATCCTCAATGTTCACCTCCACCTCCCTGTCTGAAGGGGTCCTGGACTTGACAACAGCCACCTGGAGAGTCACAGGATTTACCTCACCCTACTTACGCATGGATCTGGTCACAACACAGGCTGGATAGATGACACCATCATCCACATCCGGTTGAACCAGTACACAACTAGGGTTAGTAAACATGATAGGATACTCTGTCCCACTAACTTGACACTTGTGAAAGTCATTTCTCACAATAACAACATCCCCAGGGAAGGGCAACTGCTCACTAACTGCTACAGTGCACCAACCTGGTGTAATAGTTCATTTCAGGTGAACTTTAACTACTGGTACACGCTGGACATGACCTCCAATTCCCTGCAATAATACTACCTCACCAGTTTGTGAGTGTTATGTGTATGTATGTTGTTCAGCTAGTTACATAGTAAGTGCTATTTCAAGAGCTACATATTTACAGTAAGTCGTTGACGAGAAACAGGTTACAATACATGGAAGAATTATTTAATGGTAAGTTTTCCCCCTTAGCTTCTTCCTCCGGTGACCTGCTACATATCGTTTGTTATAAATAGGATCTGCGTTGTAAGGGCCAATAGAACTTCGACAGTTACCTTCATTCTTATGTTCTTAACTAATGTAATAGCGTTGCTTTTGTTCGCCAGATTCATAAACTTTCATGACATTCGTGAAACAAAATTAAAGACATTCATAAACAATTGGGGTCCATTACCTCGCTGCATCACCTGTAGCCAAGTCTGAGTCTGCGAATAGCTGCTGCAAATTAATGCAAATATATGAAAAAACAAGGCAAATATGACAATGGAATTTGATTCTCGAACAGTCAGTAATAAATCTCCTAGTGTTATTTTCAGCTATACCGTGCTCCATTTAGATTATGCAGTCCTGATTTTGCCCCAATTGTGTATAGTTAATAAATTTACTAGTATTCGTTGCGATTGCGATGGAGAGTTGCGCAAGGGATCAATGGGATATAAGAGATAAAATTAGCAAGAATTTAAAACCAAAAAATCAATACAAAAATATTAGCAAAAAGTCAAATAGGACACTAGGATTAATTTATCGTAGAAACCTGGTGTTGTTCTTCAGCTATATCTTACTCCTGTTAGGCCCCCTATAGATTATGCAGTTCAGATCGTAACAACATATTCGTGGAGTGTTGAAAGTGAAAGTTGAGAGTTGAGAGTGGAGTGCCTCAACGCTCTGTCTTGGGGACCTGTGTTGTTTACAATTTATAAAAATGGTTTAGAATAAGGTTTGAGTAGCAACATTTGCAAATTTGCCGATGATACAAAAACCAGTAGGGAAATTGACACGGAAGAAGACTCACTATCACTTCAAGTTGATCTAAATAGGCTTTTGAAAATGTCAAAAGATTGATAGATGAGGTTTAATGCTGATAAATGTAAAGTTTTGAGTCTAGGTAATGATGATAGAGTTACAAGATGCAAGCTTGATGTTGTTGCGATTGCGAAGTCATATTGCGAAAAGAATCTGGGAATTATGATTAGTAAGAAGTTTAAAAGCAAAGGATCAATGCATGAACGTTCGTAATAAGGCAAAGAGGACTCTGAAACTTATTAATCGAAGCGTTAGTAACAAGACACCTGGAGTTGTTCTTCAGCTATATCTTGCTCTGGTTAGG